>CM057773.1:1200000-1800000 GCA_030064435.1 Trapa incisa
CAAATAGATAGATGTATGTCACTTGAAGAACATGTGGTGGACATGGTTGCTCTGTACAGAATATTATTTTATTGGAAATGTGTTTCCAAAATGTTCTTCTGACACAAAATTGCAAACACATAACTCCACTTATCAAGTTTTATGTGCTAAGAACAGAACCTGACCTTGAAACTATTCTGAACATTCAACTATCCACAATATTCAAGAAAATAAGTTGGGATGTCCAGATAAGTTTATACTGGGATCAGATTAACTCACTTGTTTGTGAAGGAAAAAATTGTTGAGGATGGCCGATAATGGCTAAGAAGTACAGCCATTGATCCAGTTCTTGTGAAGACAATGATAGGTGTGTCAAGCGTGTTTGCCATTGTAGTAGCATGAAAAGCAAACATTTCACCCATATGACTCTGCCAAAACATCGAAATCAATTAGATGTTAAATTGATGATAGAATCTCAGTTATACTAAGAAAAATTCCCACTCTAGCGCTCCTTCCCTCTCTCTTCTCACTTCCATTTCATAAATCACATGTGACCCAACAACCTCAATTATAAAATCCATTTGACTGAGAATAAAATGGTAGACAGTGAAATTACTCTTCATTTCCACACTCCTCTCTACTTGGTTTCAGTTTCTGAAATTTTATGTATAAAATATTTATTTTATTTGATGAACCAGCTGTAGTCATTCTCAAAAGGCAATAATATGTCACTCATTTAATTTATGATAAATGAATGAGTACTGCCTCTTTCATTGAACATATGAGAAACATTGCATTTAAAATATGCCTGAACTGCCTTCTGACACCTCTCCAGGGAAAAATACCCTGAGTTATGTGGAAGTGTTTATTTTCTATCATAAACTTTTTGGGCGATAAAATATAGTATAAACAGTTGGCCAAGAAAATAAAACAGCTATGCAACTGAGATTCTATCACTGGACATGTTTATGGGCTTACATTACGTGCACGGGACTGAGCTGGAGGCACAATGCTAGTAGATAGACTTGATTCAGTTCTAAGTGCCACTGTATGCATTACTTTAACGGCTTTTAGTGGATACCTATAAATTTTATCCACCAGAAAAAGAACTAAAAAATCATAATAATCAGAAGATTAAAAAACACAATTCACAGAATAAATTGATAGGAAGACTTCATCTGAATTTTCTTAGTGTCAGCAGGGACTTACTTTCCATGGGCAGTTTCTCCAGAAAGCATGACTGCATCAGCATCTTCCCTTACTGCAATTGCAATATCAGAAACCTCAGCTCTAGTTGGAGTTGGATGATCGATCATACTTTCCAGCATATTCGTGGCCACAATCACTGGCTTATGCACACTGCGACACCTCCTAATTATCTCCTCCTGACTTTGACAAGAAATATGTCATTTTTCATACCTCAACTCCATAGGCCAAATGAAAACCCAAAATTGAATGCATTTTCCATATATAATCGAAGTCATTTTCTGTATGCCTCCAAATGTTGCTATAATTTAAGGTGTTTTAATTGTATTAAAAATAATAAAATTTTCAGTTGTCTTCTTTTGACAAGGTCAAATGAAAGTCTACTTAAAATGTCCCAAAATTCTGCACACGCGTTACCTGCAATAAAGGAACATCCTCTATTGGGAGTTCAGCTCCAAGATCTCCTCGAGCAACCATTGCCTGATATGAAACAGCAAGTAAATATCACTTGAATCATGTTAAACTATAAATAATATGAAACATAAGATACACACCAATGAAGCAATATCCATTTAGCAACTTAAGTTAACTAACCCCATCAGAGGCAGCAATTATGGATTCCAGATTCGGAATAGAATCAGCGCTTTCAATCTTCACAATAATATGAATGTCTGCATTGGATCCTGCAGAAAATGTTTACATCCATTGGACCATAAAGATACGAAGGACAAGGCAATAACAAAAACAATAGAATACAAATAATGAAAAATTAAATCATAAAATATTACTCTTCAGATAATCTTTCAGCTGGAGGACCACTTTGGCATCCTTCACAAATGAAACAGCGTAGAAGTCAACTTGGTTGTCTACCCCAAACTTGATATCTTCCCAATCTTTATCTGCAATATTCATATGTGATTAGAAGATAATATATGACAAGATCACTCATCTCTAAAATGGAAGGGGAAAATAAGAGAAATTATTGAGAAAATATCATTTAATTGATCACCTGTTATTGAAGGAAGAGTTGCACTTTTGCCCCTCACATTTAAATGACGTCTTGATTTTAGTTCACCACCATCAACTACGATACACTTGACCACATCTGAAGTCTTCTCTTTCACAGCCAATGACATCATTCCACCTAACAAATAAGCACGTTAAGTGACAATGTTTGTAACCAAAACATGCATCATATCTATCTGAAATAGTTGATAACATAATTCCGAGGGCAAAACAGTTCTCAAAAGACTTGCAGAAGAGAAACTTAACAAACTAAAATTAGCCCAAATATGCTCGGAGGTGCTGTTTTACATCAATCATCTATTGATAAACTTACATGCTAGCCCTTCAAAATTGTGGGAGAAAATATGAGTTGCAATATAAAACATCATACATAAGTCTAAATTATAGGTATTGATCAAAAGAAACATCTATCAAAAAGACACAAGGGCGTAAAATGAAAAACTTTCTAGCAAGCCTTGAACGCTTTTCACACAAATTCTTCTGGAATTACATCTACAGTATTAAGGGTACAAATATCAGGCATACTTCAAAAGCACTTATGAACCAAAGTACTCACTATCATTTATTTTTGAGAAATTATTTAACACACTCACCACTGTTCCCCACAAAAACAGACAAAACAAAACCCTTCCCTCCATTAGCGGATAATTTTATGTCTGTTCAGCCTACATTTCATAGTAATCCACCAAAATATAGCATATCTTGTTTCACACTGGGAATTAACAATAAGGTGACTTAACTTATAAAATGGATATTTCATATGAGAAAATGCAAAATTACCATCCACCAGAAGTATGTCTCCAACCTCAACATCATTAATAAAGTCATCATAGTTCACACTAACAGTGTCTTCTGTGCTGACTCCTCTCTTAATTGTGAAGTTGAACTCCTGTCCCTCTTTAAGAGTTATTGGTTGTGGCACATCTCCACTTCTCACCTCAGGCCCCTGGATGAAATTCAGTCCATTGCATCAATATGAATTGATAAAAGAGAGTATCGATTACCAACATTTATCAGAATATATAGTCACATTGCTCATATGATCCCATATTTTTCACTATGGAAGAACATAACCTTGTAATGTTAAAAGAGAAAAGAATTATCACCAACAAACTAACCTTGGTATCCAACATTATGGCAACAACTTTGTCTGGAAATTGAGCATTGTATTCTTTGACAAGATCTATGGTTTTCTGGTGCGTGCTATGGTCACCATGTGACATGTTCAGGCGTGCCACATTCATACCACCTTCTGCAAGCTTCCAAATCATTTCGCGTGTACTTGTTGGTGGACCAATAGTGCAGACAATTTTCGTCTTTCTTAGTCCACTTGCACACACTCTCATTTGCCCCAAGGGATGACCATCGGATTGAATCTCAAAAGGATAGTCTATAGTGTCCTGAAGCATTTACATTTAAGAAAGTTCTTAAATGATGAACTATTAAAGGATATCAGTTCCAAGTTAAGCATATTCTTAATGTACAAACTCATAATCTAGCTGGAGTGCACCATTATATCAATGCACTAAGGCTTTTGAATTAAATATGGGGTTGAATTTTACACAATCAAACAAATGCTAGCAATTAGGAGAGCCGTCCATAATGAAGCCATAAATAAGTTGCCTTTTTTGTTCGGCATCAAAACCCAACTCATCTATCTTGTTGATAAATCTTCAAATGAGCTCACAATAAAGATACAATTAAGAATTTCAAAAGACCAATTCAACTACCAAATTTGATTCTCAAGACAAAAATATAGGGCGGAAAGATATGAAATCAAAGGGCCCTAACTGGCAAATAAACAAAAAGTTGTGATGATTAAAGGTGAATGCAAATGAAAAAAGTGAATCGTGGAAGGGAAGAGGAAATAGAAGAATTACAAACTCGATGCCAATAAATGCCTACACTAGATGCTGCCGTTTCTATTCAAAGAGGGAAAACACTTGATGGATCAAACTCCAGTCCCGGCAGCAATTTCCATTGTTTGGAACAAGGAAAATCTCATGACTTTGCAACCTCAACTCCCACTTTTTGGGGATCATTTCATCTATTTAAAATGTACGGGCGGTGGGAAGATCCAATATAGATACCTCCAACGCGAGATAATCAAAGAAAGAAAATTTGAACATCAGTGGATAAACATAGGAAGTTCGATCAACCATGAACCTGCTTTGTATCCATCTCAGACCCGTTCATTAGAGATATTTTTGTATACCGCCAAGCTCCTTGGGGAACACTATTAAATTAAAAACGGGATACGCCTGGCCAAATTATCATCACAATATCATAATAACAGAGCGCAAAAAGAGCAACAGAGATCTCACCGCACTCAAGGGACCATTCTGCGAGGCTACGCGTCGCATCTCGCTGTCCTTCGTCACCCTCATCGATCCGACGGGGGACACTCGGTACTTGTGAGGAATGGAAGCCCTGCCTCTCCGTGCATTGAATAGGGCGGTCAGGTTCCGGACCGAGGAGAGGGAATCGAATGAGGCGCCGTCGGGCTTCAAGAGGGAAATTCTCGAGGATAGATCGATCGTCGCCATGATAAGAGGGGAGCTGGCAACGGGAGGAAGGATAGAGGATGGAATCAGGGAGTGGAACAGAGGACGGGAGAACACCTTAGATGAACAGAGGCGAGAGAGAGAAGTCAGCTGGCTTGTTGATGAGGCAGGCTAGGGAACAAGAAGAGGATGATCCAGTCAGTGACTGACTAGCAGATACGCCTCCGGCGGCCACTCGCGTTATAAATCCAAAAATTTAGGCTAAATCTTAAATAAACACCTAAACTTTTGTTTTTTGACAATTATTAATCCAGTGCCTCTACCTAATCACTTCGTACCTAAATTGTATTTAAATGGAAAATTATATAGAATTTTATTTTAGGTGTAACAAAATTGATTTATGTAAATTAAATAATTTAATATAATTATATACTATATATTAACTTAAAACTATAAATTTATATATTAATATATAAAAAATTGATATATGTATAAATGATTTATTATAATATTTTTTGAAATTTTTTATATAAAATAGTTATTTTAGTACATTAAATCAATTTATGTAAATTAAATCATTTAAAATAGTTATGTATTATATTATTTGTACAAATTATTTTATTATAATAAATAATTTACTATAATTATTTTTTAAATTTAATATAATTATGTATTTAAATAGTTATATTATTTATAATTTTATAATGTGTAATAAATAATTTATTTAATTAAAAATTATGAAATTTATTTAAATTTTAAGTAAAAAATATTAATTTATGTAAATAAAATCATTTAATATAATTAAAACTTTTTAATGTTATATACCATTATTATTTTATATATAGTAAAATTAATTTATGTATAATATATTAAATATTTTTATAAATATAAAATTATAATTGTATGTATATACGGCAAACAATATTAATTTATCAATATAAATAATTTACTATAATTATTTTTTAATTTTATTTATAGTAGTCATTTTAGTACAATAAAATTAGTTATATAAATTAAATAATTTAAAATAATTATGCATAATACAATAATATATCACGTTATATATAATATATATTATAATTAAAAACCTTAATTTTATATATAAATTATTTTTTATTTACAAGTTTATGTATGCAAAATAATTTATTATAATTATTTTTTAATTTATTTATATTACTCATTTTATTTTTGGTAAAAAAAATTTAAATAATTATGCAAATTATAATACAGTAAATATTTTTTATAAGTATATACTATATACAAAAAAATTTACTATAATTAAAATTTATTAACTTTATGTATAGAAAAACATTACTATAATTAAAACATTTTAATTTTATTTACAAAATATTTTAGGTTAATAAAATAATTTACTATAATTAATTTTTTTAATATTATGTATAATATAATTCACTATAAATATAAATTTTGAACTTTTTCCTCCTTATATAAAAAAATAAATTATTTTTTTATCAATTTAATTTAAAATAATTTACCACCAATCGCCCAAGTATACCGGATCAAGTACGAGTTCAACCGTAAATTTTTGTCGTCCTACCCAAAATATAATTTTACTGCAATCACATTTAAATTTGTAGCTAAATTAATACTAGTAAGTAAGATATAGTTGATTTTTTATTTATTTAAAATATAAAATTTATAATATAAAAAATATTGGATGATAAATTTAAAAACGGAAATTTTTTGTCAAATATTAGACTTTTTAAATTAATTTTACAAATAACTTTTATAATATAATATTTATATTTTAAATATATAACAAAATTTATATTTACCTTTATCTTCTCTGTAATCTCATTTATACTAAAATATATTTTAAATCCTACGACAAACGAAAACACACAAATCTCAATCAAATCTTAATGACATTATTGAAACTTCAATTGAAAATATCCTGACATAAAGGTAGAAAGAGAATGATAGTCTCCTTTAGTAATGTCATCAAGTTCCACCGTTCATGTGCATATGTATAAGTGGGTCTCATGTGCATATATATAAGCACGAGACACGGCCATTTGGTTTTGGAAAATTACTTTTGTGTTGACCAATATATAGAAATTCATTAATGGCATGAAAACATAATCAAATATTATTATGATCATATCGGAACCCCAAATCCTCACCATATATATAATCAATATTCTTTTCAGCCATATATATATATATATACACACATGGATGTTTCTCGATTTTATCTTGTCCTGTGAGTGGAAATGGCTAAGAAGCCCAGCTTGGGTCGACAAAAGATTGCCATAGCCAAGATACCCAAGAAGAACCACCTACAGGTGACCTTCTCCAAGCGGCGGTCGGGGCTTTTCAAGAAGGCCAGCGAGCTTTGCACCCTCTGCGGTGTCGAGATAGGAATCCTGGTCTTCTCCCCGGCCAACAAGGTCTTCTCGTTCGGTCACCCCGAGGTCGACTCCATCCTCGATAGGTTCCTCGCCTCCAAGGGCGCTCGTAGCGACGGAGGAGGTTCGACCCACAACTCCGGGACCCGCCAGCTCTTTGAGGCCCACAGGAGCGCCAGCATCCAGGAGCTGAACATGATACTGACCCAGGTAACGGAACAGTTGGAGGTCGATAAGAGGCGTGGGGAGGGGCTCGACAAAGCGACCCGAAGCGGCGTTGGCGGTGGCGGCCACCCAAGGCAATTCTGGTGGGAGTCGCCTGTCGAAGAGATGAATGGCATGGAGGAGCTCGAACAGCTGAGATCGTCTCTCGAGGAGCTCAAGATGCACATCGTAGGGCAGTCCACGAGGCTGATGATGGATGCCAGCAGAAGTTTCATGGCCCCCTTCTTGGGGCTTGAGTACACGGCCAGAAACGATCACGGGGACCAGTTTGACAGGAAACCTGATCTCGATCAGGTCAATAATGCTGCGGCGCTGGTGCAATATCTCAGTTTTCCTCAAGAAAATGGTCTCTTCTGAGCTTATAAATTGAAACAAAGAACCACATTTCATTACATCAGTCTCTATATAATAATAGAAAATATCATCCCAATATCTTATTAAATACTATTGTACCAATTATTTGTTCAATATATTAAGAAATATTTATGAAAATATATCATTTTAAGGTTAATTTTACAGTGATTTTAATAAATAATATACATACATTTTAACCAATTATGTAGTTATAATTTTATGCAATCAATAGAATAATATAATAGATAATGTTTTCTAATATATGATTTAATATTATAACCCCATCTTGGGCAAAAAAACATCTTCTATTTTAAATACATTATATAAATATAAATTTGAAATGTAGTATTAAATATTTATTAAAATATATCATTATATTATTTTTGTAACAATAATTTGATTAAATAATTTATAATCATATAATTTTTATAAAGTATTGCAAGGTAATTATATAAGTAAATTATTTCGCATAACAATTGCATTTGATAAAAATGTACACACATTTTTTTAACTACTTATTAGTTGTCATATGGTTCATGCATGGTTGGAAGGTCTCACACGTGTGCAAGTATTTCCTATGATTGTTCACTTATGCATGAATCAAGGCTATCAATGGGATCTTTCTGTTGGGGGCTGAGTGTCAAGTTAGAGCTGAATTTATCTTTAGCCTTAATGGGGTAACATTTTAATTCTAGAAAATGCTTCTTGCTGCCCTTTACAGAATTATGAAATGCAAGAGAATTGGATACCGTCAGCAGAGCCCACCCTATTGCTGCATCTTTCCAGCATAGCAAGCAATCCCGTCCTGAAAAATCAAAAACAGCCCAGAAGGGAATGACTAGAGAGTTAACGGAACAAGATTTTGAAATCCGCTGCCGGCTGCTTGTGCCTCCTAACAAGCTCGAAGGAGATTTGGTGCAATGATCTGCAATCAGCTTAACACTAACGAGTTATTGTCCTATATTCCGCTCTATTCAGATCCATTTCTAGCACCTTGGGACTCATCTAACAGGAAAATAGGAAAAGAACAATCTCCTTTTGCCCAAGCAAATCCAAATTAGCTTCCAAGATATTACCGTCAACATGCTTAACTGACAACTGCACATACCCTTACACACACACAGTGACCAAACTATCCTGACAGATTCGTGCCTGAAAGTATAACAAAACTCCTCAGTACATCTAAGTCCTCAGCAATGCCCAAAATGAGATTTTCCCCGTAAGATGCTGATCATAAACACCAGTATTACCTGGTGGTTTCAAGGCTATAAGAATCGCCTCTATAGAGAGATGAGGCAAAACATGTAAGAATCTTCAAGTTGAGATTGAAGATCTGATTGACTGCTGAGGCTGTTTCTTTAGCAAGCACATCCACCAGACTGAGTCTGTGCCTGAGATGAATTGCCAGCGGTGCTTCTGAGGTTCACATCAACCATGTCTTCTTGCTTTGTCGAAGACAGATTCTCCATTCCAGGGAGAGCCGCAGCAATCTTCCGAAACAGAGCCTGGAAAGAGAGGTGTCAATACGATAAAATTGACCTGAAAGCACCTGACTCATCTAAGATTTTAATTGTGCTAGATGAAGCTGTACATTTTGAACAACAAGATGACTAGGCTAACGATTACCTTAATATTGAAGCCAGCTTTTGCACTTGTTTCAATAAACATCACATTGAGCTCACGAGCTTTGGCCTCTCCTTCCTCAATAGAAACTTGTCTGAGGGGAAATTAGTAAGTTGGTTAACAGTCTACTATTGGGCTCAGACATGCATTTGAGAGGCCACAGCCCCTCAATGAATGCCACACAAAAATCAACAATTCAGATCAAAGAAAAAGTGAAGAAATAAGACATGGCCCCAACAAATACAAAATCATGAGCACAATAGCATCTCATACAAGGATTTAGCTGCCTAGTTTATCTCAAGATATTATTGCTGACAAAAGACAGAAATTTGTGTCCGATGGAAGAGAATATATATTCAAAAGAAATATCTAGAGATGGTAAAGAACATCATTTCAAGTATGAAAAAGGGGGATTAGGAAATGATCAATCCTTCGCTACCCTGCTCACAGGCAGTGGACTCTACCCAGTAGACAAATTCGCAGCAAGGTGGACGCACTGTGATAATTTTTTAGAAGTAAATTAAGTATTCCATCAATGAACACCAAGAGGATGCAGAATACATGTACAAAAATTCACCCTGTACATTCATAAACATGATATAAAATTTATCATGTGCACCAAACCAAGAGTCCCACTGCTATCTAGGATGTGGACACTCTGCAATCGCAGAAGACACTCATCATTGACAGTTGAGCAATATTTGATGTGTATAACTGTAACACATACCTTTTCTCCACAAGATCAGTTTTGTTTCCAACAAGAACAATGATGACATCACTGCCCCTCTCCGTGCGAACCTCTTCAATCCATTTAATAGTATTCAGGAAAGTTTGTCGGCCTAAAGAAATAAGGCATCCATTCTTAGACATTGCAGAAAACTATGTAGGTGACATTAAGAAGAGTATTAAAATCCTTGGCTCAGCTTTACAGATAAAAGGGATCATTATTTAATACCTTTAGTGTAAAATAATAATGGAAATATTACCAGATGAAAAGACAGAAAAAATATATGAAGATGCATACCACTAGACAATAATAGTGTGTAGTAAGTTAAGAATACATACTTGCAACATCATACACAATTACAGCAACAGAAGAATCACGAATGTAGCTTGGAATGAGACTTCTGAACCTTTCCTGTCCAGCTGTATCCCTAGAAGGTAAAATGAGATGAAGAATATTAGCATCAAAGCCAAAAGAAATTTAAAGTAACCATAGGGCCTTAATACTTAAAGTCAATTCTAATAGTCATCACTTTTTTAAGATGTAATTGGCAATTCAAGTAAGAAAAAAGTAACATCAAATATAATTGTCCTTACCAAAGCTGCAATCGAACTGTTCGGTCTTCAAGATACATTGTTTTTGACAAGAAATCGATACCAATTGTAGCCTGATCATGGACAGATGAAGTAATTGAGTGCCCAGAATTTAACACCAACAAAAGAATAATAATTCAAGGCACATCAATCACAAGCTACTAAGAAGTTCTGGGAGGTAGGGAGGAGGATCCACTGTGATAATAATAAAGATTTGAGTTTTTCCAGTGTAACCATTGAAAAATAGAATACATTTTTTAATCTGTAAAAGTTTCGGCACAGGATGAGAAACAAGGAATCAGGATCACCTGACCTTCAGTATTCATCAAAGAGATTAGGTTCAGAAAACAAGAAAAACTATCGACCCATGAAAAAAAGGTATATCGTGTACATTCGGAAAACTGCTAATAATATCACACTGCCATAGATGACACCTCCCCGATTCCCACAAAATTGCTACCAAATTATCGACAAGTTCCTATCTACAATTTGCAAGTAGTAGCTACTTCCGTTTTCTTGCTAATAAAATAAAAAGCCAAAAGGCAGCAAAACAATGAATTATCATTTCAATTATGATCCTAGCTAACACGATATATAAAATCACACAGAATTACAAAAGTATAACCAGAATCGCGGAATCAACGGCCGATGCCACTAGATCAGACAGTTCTACGGCAGATCCATGGACAACTAAGCAAGAATGAATGCCTCCTAAAGAATTCGAATCCGATTTACCTGGTAAGTATTGTCGAACTTATCGTACATGAACCGGGTGATGATGCTGGTCTTCCCGACGGACTGGTCCCCCAAGAACACCAACTTGTACTTGGCTAGAGCCGACACAGGTGCCATTACTGCGGGAGATCCAAGCAAGCGGCTAGTAATAACTGAAGATCAGAAGCTCTCCACTCGATGCCTCAGTCGGAGACGACCAGGGAGCTCCTAATCATCAATCTCTGCGCCTGCAGGTTGTAGATTTGAGATCTCCGCATTGAATCGGAGGCAGCAAAAGCGTTTTGTTTTTCATATTGATCGCTGTGTTTCTCCTCAGATTTCCTCGGTCCGTGGGCCTAATTGGACTCATTCACACGAGCTTGAACTTTATAGACTCTCAGCCCATGGCCCAGCGACGCAACCCATAATTAATCCGAACCGAACCGATTCAGCAATGACCCGAATCAGAACTATTCATGTAGGAACATAAATTAGCAAATTAGGGTCGGCAAATGACCCGGTCCGGTACCGGTCCACGTATCCCCGGTCACCTGGTTCAACTGGACTCACTGGTTCAGACCAGGTTCATTCTTTTTTGCCTTCAAAGTACCAAAAACGTGGTTTGGAATAGGAATTTTTTAGACTAAAAACGGCGCCGTTTTTGAATACCAACTCTACTTTCCAACTTTCTTCATTTCTTGTTGGGTTAATTCTTTCTGCATGATCTCATCTCACCCTCTTTGGCGGCATATGGAAACTTGAAGTGCAATCTTTTGCACGCACTTAAGTGGCCCTTTTGATCATTTTTTCCGTATGTCAATGAGGCGTGAAAGGCTGACTATCTTAATATTATCATTTATGTTGGGTTGGGTGTTGGGACTCTCTCATGATCTTGTCTCGAGATAATGAGAGAGTGGCATGTGGTTTCTCGCATGTACGGATTGTCGGTCCAATTTAGCATTGGGGAGTGCACATTAGTCGTGGGAAATTGCTTCATTTCCTCAAAAATTTCTCATGGGTTCTTCTCAATCGACGCCATGGATGGATCTGGTCAGACAAACGGCCATCATCTTCGCCCTCCTCTGAATTAAGGGCTTGGACGAGCTGATGGGTGGACCATCTTTGATCATATGGGCTGCTGCTGAGCTTGGTGGAGCCAGCCGTCCGTTGGAGGCTTGCTTTGGAGTGGTTCTTCCATGTAGCATCTTCCTCTCCTTCTCTCTCTCTAGCCTTTAGATTTACACAAACATGAAACAAAAATCCATTGATGAGGCTGTTCCATGTTGAGTATTAATCAAATTAAGTCTCTGGCTCAGCCTTCTTTCTTTCTCTCACCTTTTTACCAGTCAATCCATCTATCTGTCTTTGACCGGCATCTTTTCTGCTTCTTTTTGGGTTCCCTTCATCTTCATCTTCATCCTTCTCCTGCATTTAGCTAATAGTTACCCCTAATCTCAATCAATCAGTTTCACCACTCTGTTAGCCCTTAATGGCCGTTCAAGCGCAGTGTCCTCCTTCGGACGTGCATCCATCTTATTCTTGGTGCAGAAACAAACAGGAGGGCTTCTGGATGGATTGCTCTCTTCAGTCTCAGCCCGGAGGTGGAGTATTTCTTGATCATCATGGAGGTCAGTCCGTTCTATCATCTCCTCAAATTTTCTGTTTTTGGGTCTTTCAAGGATTTTTGTGTATAAATGAACAGCAACCATTAATGGCCGCAAGAGACAGAGAAGAGAAGCCTCTTTGGCTCGTCCATTTAATCTGCATCCTCAGCCTCAGCCTCAGCCTCTTCAGTTCATAGAACTTTCCCAGCTTCGGCAGAATCCTCATCAGAACGACCAGAGACATCATCACCAGCAGGGCCTTGCTTGCGAATTTATCAACTCCTGTTCATCGCTTCCTTCATCTGGAGATTTCGCTTCCCACGTCAAGCAACAGCGTGATGAATTCGACCAGTTCCTTGTAGCTCAGGTATCCCATTCCCTAAAAAGTTAGTTTTTTTTTGTTGATGATGGAGGAGATTGGGTTTTAGCTGTGGCCGTTTTTTTAGTATGTGCATGGTGTTTTAAGCGCAGGGGGGAATCCTCGGACGAGCATTGGCGGAGAAGCAGCAGAGGCACTACCGGGAAATTCTGGCGGCGGCGGAGGAGGCGGTGGCGATGAGGATGATGGAGAAGCAGGTGGAGGTGGAGAAGGCAAAGCGGAGGAACGTGGAGCTCGATGCACGGGCCGGCCAGCTCGCCGTGGAGGTCCATGTCTGGCAGACGAAGGCGAGGGCCCAGGAGGCCGCCGCCGCGTCGCTGCAGGCGCAGCTGCAGCAGGCCATAATCTGCAGCGTCCGCGACAGGGTATCGCCGGAGGAAGGCCGCGGCGGAAGAACGGACACGGAGGATGCGGAGTCGGCTTATATTGACCCGGACAGGGTGGCTTCGGCGGCAGCAGCATCAGGGCCGAGCTGCAGGGCATGCAGAAGGCGGGATGCAGCGGCGGTGCTGCTACCGTGCCGGCACCTCAGCCTGTGCATGGAGTGTACCCACGTGGCTCGCACGTGCCCCTTGTGCCTCGCACAGATGGAGTCGATCATCGAAGTCTACCTCTCTTAGGTCCCATCCCATCCGAGGCTCGAAAGCCCGGTGGTGGCCCACAAAAAAATGCCCCAATAAAACAGAGAAAAAAAAAGAAAAAGAGACAATATTTGACGAAATAAATGAAAAAAAAGGACTATTTTAAATTTTCTTTTTGTCAGTGGAGGCACGTGCATGGCCTCCTTCCTTTTTTTGGGCAGCTTTTTTTTCTCCCTCTAAAAAAATATTTTTTAAAATATTTTCAGTATATTTATTAAAATTTTTTTATTATATGATGTAATATTGGCCTTCTTATATCTTGCCTAAACTAGATTCATATTCCATATATCTATAACATAAGCTCATATTAAATTATTTAAATTACTAATAATTTGTAATTTTCAATGGTTACTTTCACCACTTAAATAATCAATTTAAAATTTGCATACACCTATGTAAGCCATGGTTGTGTCGACTTCACAATGGGCTTTCAGCCTACCCCTTGATGGCCATAGTGTTTATGAATGTGGGTAACCCCATTCTAATAATATTTATATTTATTTAAAATTTATTTATATATATTTAAAATGATAATTTATACTTATAAATTCATAAATTTTTTGTATTTTACTTAATTTGTAATTTTAAGTGGTCTTTTAAGGTGGATCCAACAACTCATGCATGGAAAGATGGTTGGTGTGGTGGATGAAGCATATGCCATGGAGGATGATCAATCCCACAAAGCCCACATAAAGAAAACCATGGTGCAAGAAAACTGATTGGAATCCCAGAATAAGGAAAACCATATGCTCAAGTGCACCAGCCTCCCATGGATTATGGACACACACTAGGGTTTCCAAAGTACTGTGATGATGCATACTCGTGGCTTCTTCGAGGATCTCGAGGTTACCAAAGCATGCCAGGTTAATAATGACATGTAAAGATGGGACTATCAATGAAACACAGAACACTGTATTTGACTTCCTTAGTAATCGCCATCAATCTCATCTTCTTCACGTCACCATCTCATCTCCCTTGTCGGCCACCATGCAAAGCAAAGCTTGCACTATATCTAAAGATTCTTTCTTATATCACCATATTAATTGATAAGCCTGCAAAGAGTAATTATTTGATCGCAAAGTATTCCTATTAATAACCCCACCATGTCAAGCGAGCCATGAATAAGCTATTGGTAAGACTCACACTTCCATGATAGCCTTATATGCATGTGCATGAATGAGGGCTTATCCACATTCATTATCTTGTAAGTAAGCTCACCTCTAACTTTTCCGCCATAATATTTAATATTTATAGTGATATTTTAGTGCAATTAAAAAAATATCTATCAATTAAATATAATAAGATCACCACTAATTTTTACATAAAATTCAATGTGGGAGAAATTAAATGATATAGTACAAAAATATTTATGTTATATCAATATTAAGGCATTAATAAAAATCGAATATCAACCTAGCCATGTAGCCATTGGACATTGTTTGCTTGTATTCAAGTTAAGTCCAACATCACCAAAGATGGGAATGTGCCAGTTGGCAATATTTTTTACCATTTGGCCAATTATTGGTCCAGTCGCCATCAGTCTTCCCACAGTAGCGAGGAAGACCATTGGCTAGTGTGCAAAAAAAAAGGAAGACCATTGGCTGGCTCGGAGCCTAACTCACTCCTAAAACTACTACACTATGTGAAAGCCATTCTTGGACACTGTGCACCATTAACAAATTGGCGAGTGGCTTTCACGGAGTGCGAGTAGGGATTGAGCGTGCAATCTCGGATCTCACACGTGTGAGGGAGTAACCGAGGGGCACGGGCAGAAGGACTGCCCGTTGGGTCCCCGAAACTAGGGGACAGTGACTTTGGGGAACGAGCTTTATAAAATTCATAAAAGCGCAAAATAAAAAAAAAAAGAAAAAAGGGAAATGTGATGGTGATGGTGGGCCCCATTCACTCTATTGTTAGAGTATTTTTTCTCTCACTCCTTCATTTTGGCGTTTCTTAAATTACAGTCCCCATACTTATACAATGATATGCCCGTTAAACTAATTAGATTTACCATGTGATTTTTTGTCTGTCAATTTTAAAATTGCATAAACAGTCCAAATGTCTGAAACTAATTAGATTTACTATCTTTCGTTTTAGCCCATGATAATACCAAATTTGACCTTTGGGGATAAATATACCAAATTCATTAAACGGAGGATGTGAAATGAAAGTAATCCATAAGTGGGAACCGAAGTATAATTTTGCTGAGCCCTTGGGTGTCGTACAAGAAAACGACATATGGCCCTAATTAAAAAGCCAGAAAACGACAAAAGAATATTGGCCAATCCAGGTACACGCACCCTGTTGCACCAATCAGATAGGAGAAAGTCTGCTCACCTTATAGCATATAATTAGAATATTATTTGTTTAAGAAAATTTTTTTAATCTTATAAAATAATATTTTCCAATGCTTTCATTTGATCGGACTGTCATTGCAGAGATACAACTGACGTGTCCTGTCGAGTCAAACTATTCAATTCTTTTTATCAAATTATCATTTTTTGTCTATGAATTTACGAGGGAGATTAATGCATGCAGTGCACATAATTTAAATTCAAAAAATAACTTAATATTTGAATTTACTAATAATAAATAAAATAAATATTTTCCACTTAAGTCTATTGATTAATTTTTTCATTATATAAAATAAAGTTTTTTATTACAATATGAGTAATTTGCATATGAGTCAGAAAAATAAAGGAAATTGCGCAAAAAAAAAAGTATTGGGTGTTATTTGCAAAAAGGAAAAGATGAAGTAATAATTAACTCCGATATTCTCCGGCCAATAGGAAAAAAGGAGCCATAAAGAAAAAAATAATATTTCTGAAACCTGCCGTTGTTTTCCTCTCTCTCAATCTTCTTTAAATGACCATCTCCTCTCTACTCTTTCACTCCCATCTCTCTCTTAATAGATACAGTTGACAGGCCAGAACCCATAAAACTGCCATAGACATGGAGGTCGCCGTGGCGAGAAAGTCCTGTTTCGCTGTGGAAGACGATGGCCTGGCGTCACTGGCGGAGACGGAGGCTGGGGTTTCCGGAAAGGTCTGCAACGGTCACAGTCCCGTGTTCTCTCGGTCGATCTGCTCTGCGAGGGTCCCGCTCAGGAACATCAGACTCGCATCTTCTTCTCTGATCTCCCCGAGGATCTACGACTCGAGGTACGAAGATCGCCATCTTCAGAAGCCACATTTCCTGGAGTCCTGCTTCCTTTGCAAGAAGCCCCTAGGCATCAACAGGGACATCTTCATGTACAGGTCAGTTGGCATCGCTAGGGTTTCAAGATTGGCCTCCGGCTATCACGGAGAAGATGAGCTGAAGCACTTGTTGAAAATTCCACGGGAATTCTTTCTGACGTGTTCTTGTAATTCTTGCAGAGGGGACACGGCATTCTGCAGCGAAGAGTGCAGGCAAGAGCAGATCGACAAGGATGAGGCAAGGGAGAAGAACTGGAACCTATCTTCTTCCATGAAAGCCCTAAGACCGAAGGACCAGAGGAAATCGAACTCCCCTCCTAGGGCTCAGGGGTACGCCTTCCACGCAGGCACCGTTGCAGCAGCTTAATAGACCCAAAGTACCGACCAGGGTTCGAGGGAAACCAGAGGTTTCTTGTAGAAACGGAAAAAGGGGCCAAGGAGAGTGCAGAAGAAGAAGATCAAGATGATGATGAAACTAATCAACTACTCTTATGATAGTTTTTTCTCCGTGGGTTTTGTGGGAAACCTGTTTTGTAAATGGGGGAATGGGAGTTCATCAGTATAGAAGTATGTAATATGGCGGACTGTTGCCTTGCTGGGTTTACTCAATGAGATGGCTCTGTTTCAAGTTTACTCTTTTCTTCTAGACAAATCGATCTCCTCTTTGGTAATATGACCTGAGCTCCGGCACCATGGCCATGAAACGATCTCCTTGTTTTGGCAGGCAGTTTTCACAGCCCAAAGGGAAAAAGAACATATTTCAACTCCTCCACTCCCCTCTTTAAATTTAAAAGAAAAAAAAAGAATGAAAAAAACTTTGACCCTTTAATCGACACTGACATTTATGGCATCATCCTGGGCAGTCCAAGAACAGGCCAGATTCCAGAGCTTGACCCTACAAGACAGCAGCCAGCCCTTTTTCCATTACACTTTTACCCAATAAAAATGAATGCATGCTTCATCTTCTTGTTCTGCAGTAAGCCATGGGTATAATCCTCCAGCGGCCCATATTATCCTTTCTCTAATTCCTTCCTCGTTTTGTTGGGCCCAGTCTCAAGTGGTGTTGTGCTGCTAACTTGTTCTGCAACGTCTTAGGCTTAGCCTAAAGATAACTCTCCATCTAGTCCCGTAGATGAAAAAAATCTGACCGGAATCCGAATATTTAGAATATGTTTAAATTGAGTGGTTTGTACATATTTGAATAGAAAGTATTGGGAGAACGAGGAAGTGATAAATTTGAAGTTATTAAAATTTTTAATAATTTAATAAAAAATTAGAAAGAAAAAATTATTATTTTAATTAAATTAAATAATTTATTAATTATTATATATTATTAAATTATATTAAAAATATTTTATAATAATTTTTTATAAAATTAGAAAAATATATTTTTTCTTTGGTGAAATAAGATTTAATATAAAATTATATTTGTATTGTATAAAGTATAATTGTTTGGACAATTCTTTTTTTTACCGATATTTTTTATTAGTAATTAGTAAAATTCTATCAACAAGATAAAAAAAAAAGAAAATCTTGCATTATACAAAATTCAGATTAGGAAAATAAACCGTTGCCTTTTTTCTGTATATGCATATATATAATTTAAATATAAAAAATATAGGTATAAAGTATCATATTTTTTTTCGATAAATCTATAATTTGGCTCAAAATTCCTTTTGTTAAATTAAATTCAAATGATTCGTTTAAAATTTTCTATTTTTTAATAAAATAAAAATGAAATAAAAAAGTGAATTCAAATGATAAGATAAAAATATATTTTAGTATACATATATTTTTCTATTTCATGTAAAAAGACGAATTAAGTATTATTTAGTTTATTTTATATACTTTAATTAGATATTCCTTACATTTCTTTATTATTTAGTATTTTACTATTTTTTTTCTTCTTTTACTTAATTGAAGAAATAATTGGAAAATAAAACAGCAAGTACAAAAATTAGTAATAACCCCCAGTAAAGACGGGTACGATTCAATTCAACATTTTTTTTGTTTGGGTTTGATTATGACGTAGTTCTATAATTTGTATTAGGTTTATCGTTGGATAAACTGTATTGCTGATATTAACCCTAAACATGATTTATTGGCGAAAAAAGTTCTAACAATGGATAAGATCAGATAAGTCTTACAGAACTCTCAATTTAACTAATTTTTAACAAATTGGATAAATCTGAATCACGCCATTTCCTCACTCTGAATCTTTTTGATTTATTTAATAATCCTATTTAAGGCCCCGTGAAGGTAAGAAATATATTTTTTGAAATGAAAAAGATGACTCTTTTTCTAAATGAATTTCTGAAAATTCTTTATTTTTTTTTCATTTCTAGAAAACCCTTTCATTTATTGGTGTTAAAATAGGATAAAAACTTTTACCTTGCTTTGATTTGATAGAAAAACCATTTTTTTGTGCAACCTAGTCTAGTGTATTTATTAATATCTTAGTTAGAAGTTCCTAAATGTTGTTACGTCGTCCATTCCATGGAACATATTTATTATTTACTCGATTATCAATTATTACTCTATTCGAAATTACATAGACAGGTATTAGTCATTCCTAATACAATATTCCAGTATCTATCGGAACGCCTGCGTATTTTATCATCAACTTGATAAATTAATTTCAATATATATGCAACGTCAAGCAGTTCCACTTTTTCAGTCTAAGAAGTGCATTGAGAAAGTATACATAAAAAGAAAGTTCTTTTCAATTATATTAGTATTTTCTATTCTATTAGTATTAGATTAGTATTAGTTAGTGATCCTGGTTCAGTGAGTCCTTTAGCGATATTGGTGCATAGACTCCTTTTTTCTATATTTTCCGAGAAAGAGAATTAATATATGATCTATTTGAAGCTGTCACCGGTATGAGAATGATGCATAATTATTTTCGTATCGAAGGAATATCAGTCGATCTACCTCATGGATAGATAGATAAATGTTTAGATTTTTGTAATTAATTTTTAACAGCGATTTCTGAATACCAAAAACTTATTACGCGGAATCCCATTTTTTTAGAACCAGTTGAGGGGTAGGCATTATTGGCGGAGAAGAAGCAATAAATTGGGGTTTATCAGGACTGATGCTACGGGCTTCTGGAATCCAATGGGATCTTCGTAAAGTTGATCATTATGAATGTTACGACAAATTTGATTGGGAAATCCAGTGGCAAAAAGAAGGAGATTCATTAGCTCGTTATTTAGTCCGAATCAGTAAAATGACAGAATCTATAAAAATTATCCAACTAGGATAAATGATCCCATTGAAGCGGCTAATACTATGCATTCGCCGTATAAAATATGAATATGAATATTAAGTAATAATAGCATCGCACTTCGAATTCAATATGCATTTAAAATATGAATATGAATATTAAGTAATAATAGCATCGCACTTCGAATTCAATATGCATTTTTTTTAACATAGATTATATATCGAAAGTATGAAATTAGTATAAAATAAAGGGTATTCCTGATTTTATTCGGGGCCCTTTTTTCAATGTTACAAACTTTTTTGTTTTCACCTCGAAGACTTTTAACAATATTTATGGTATTCTTATGAAAGAAAGGTTAGGAAAAAATTTTGGATTGCTGAATCACAAACGAGATTAAATATATAAAAAAAGCAACAAAGCCATCATAGTATTTTTTAACTATATTGAAAGGAAGGATAGTAATTGGATTAAAAATTCTATATTTCTCTATGAAATCAAGATAGTTAACTTTCAGAAAATTCTAGGGAGAGTGGAAATACTTATGCTTTATTCTTTTTGATGTGAACCTCGCCAATATGCTGACGACACCCTACACCAAATATGACAACGATCCCAAGACTTTCACGACGCAAGTGCGAAAAGGTGGAATATACCTTGTTTATGTGAGAAACAAGTTATGGGATATGTAGACGCCACACCCAAATCCTCTAAGAAGAACTCTTAGAAAACCCCGGGTGATAAGTCTTGATTGCTTGAACGCCACAGGTAAAAACCTGATAAGTTCAAAGCCCTTTCAAGATAGAAAGAAGACAAATCCTCACAAGATATAAATTCCAAAGTGTGTGTCTCCAATGCTGTGGAGTATGCCTTTTATAGGCTCAGAAAACAACCGAATGACCCACATAATAAGCTAACCTTATCTAATCTAACCACTTAATATTATCCTAAGAGATTTATTATATTTATAAATCTCTCCTTATTAATTAAATCTGGACCTTCTGTTGGGCTCATCTTGGGCTCTTCATTTGGGCTTCTATTTGAATATTCAACAATCTCTTTAATCAGCCCATATAAAGCTTTTGTGAATCTTTTAGCCCTTGACATTGTGATTGGGCCCTCTTGAAGTCTCAAGTGATCATTTATCCCAATTGGTGACAAAGTGTTCAGCTCCATTGCAGGTTCGGTTGATTGGACATGTGAATTCGTAGTCTCTTTAGTCGGATTCACATCACTTTTGAAGGTGGGAGAAAAGATAAAACTAAAAAAAAACTAATTAGTAATCAATATTCAAGTTTGAAACTCATGTAATTAACCTCTTTTAATTAACCCGAGCAAAATGCGATATACCTATGAGAAATCTCATTCAATTCTTGTCTTGTCCCATTTTTTTTCTTGTTTTCCTGATATTTTCTCACATTTTCAATAAAACCTTCTTGTAAAAGTATTTTAACAATGTTTTCAGTGATTTTAGTAGATTCTATTCGAACTGTCCCTTTTCTATTCATGTCGGTATTTCGTATAGAAGTTATTATGTTAGCAATAGTGTCCCTAACCATGATGAACTAAAATTATTTTTTCCTTCTATTTTTGATATAATCAACATGTTTTTATTTCCATTTTACTATTTAATATTTAACAATATTTAACTTTAACATAGTATTTCAAAATTCTTTAATTTTAATTATGTTAAATAAATATAAGTGTTAAATAAATATAAGGTATAGCGTGAGATACAATCTAATTTCAGACAAAATACTTCATACAAATACTATGTATAATAGAACTATTATCTTATAATACCTCATTATATTCTATCCATATCACAATTCCATTCATTTAATATCTATTGGTTGGGTGTAATTGACATAAGAGATGTGGTTTCTAATTTATATATTTCTATATATGGAAAGTTCAAAAATCGTCATATAATAATCCAGTCTATAAATTAAAATAGAAAAGAAAAAGGGGAGGTTTGTGATGATTTTGAAATCTTTTATACTAGGTAATCTAATATCCTTATGTTTGAAGATAATCAATTCGGTCGGTATGGTCGGACTCTCTTATGGATTTCTAACCACATTTTCCATAGGACCCTCTTATCTCTTTCTTCTTCGAGCTCGGATTATGGAAAAAGGAAGGAAGGAACCGAGAAGAAGGTATCAGCAACAATGGGTTTTATTGTGGGACAGCTCATGATGTTCATATCGATCTATTATACGCCTCTGCATTTAGCATTGGGTAGGGCATCCCATATTGTTGAATATAGCGCCTACTTTGCATAGATTAGGGATATATGCATTTCAACCCATTTTAGTGGAAGGACGTGCTATTTCTTTACATCCATTAGTTTGTAAGGGATTCAATGCAGACTTTGATGGGGATCAAATGGCCGTTCATGTACCTTTATCTTTGGAGGCTCAAGCGGAAGCTCGTTTACTTATGTTTTCTCATATGAATCTCTTGTCTCCAGCTATTGGGCATCCCAGAGGTTATCGACGAAAAAGATTTGTCTAAGTCACTTCGTTTCATTTTATCCAAGTTGCTTCTTCCCTAGCCGGTTATCAAACCGAATATTCTAGTATCAAATTCGATTTATTTTACGTTGCTTCCTATATAAACTTGTTAGTTTCTTCATTGTTTGTAACAGTTCTTTACTTGGGTGGTTGGAATATCTCTATTCCATACATATTCGTTCTTGAGCTATTTGAAATAAATAAAGTGAGTAGAGTTTTTGGAATGACAATTGGTATTTTTTTTACATTAGCTAAAACTTATTTATTTTTGTTCATTTCTATTACAACAAGATGGACTTTGCCTAGGCTAAGAATAGACCAATTATTAAATCTTGGATGAAAATTTCTTTTACCCCTTTCTCTCTCTCGGTAATCTATTATTAACAACTTCTTTCACTGTAAATAAAAAAGGAATACACTATTTTATAGTTACGACTATAGATCGGTTCGAGAAATAAAGATAAGAGGATCGAACCATTTCTTCTTCTTCTGACTCTTTTCCAAATTCGATAAATGTTAGTTGATCATATATTTCATTATAGTTCTATGATTCAGAGTCTCATTTCTTATTTGATCCCTTTGAATTCCATATTTGAAGTTGCGGTCAGATCTATTCATTAAAAAGAATCGATTCAATACATTTTTTATATACCCATAGGTGCTATATTGGACTTGAATCAGATTTAAGATCCATCTATATTGATTGACTGCCTCCACTAGCAAATATCACTATTTTTATCATCTACGGGACATTGCTAAAGGTCTCGAGAAGAAAATAATCCTATTTGAGCACTGTACGTTGCTAACATTAGAAAATGGAATAATCGGGAATCCCGAGTAATTGGCCAAGCCGCTAAAATAGCTAAAGTGGTAATAAATCCTGTTTTGGCACTTCATTTATTTTAGTTAGGTTTAAGTTTGACGAGAATAATATTCTACTACTAGCAATTCATTTATTTTCAAACCGACCCATTTACTATCTATTATTTGATTGACTAATCCTTTATATTGGAATGGTTGAAGTGTCAAATGTTTTGGCACTTCCTCGGGGGATAAATCAAGATAATTTTGAATCATAACTTTAGATTTTTTATCATCCCTCGCCGTAATAATATCTCGCGGTTTTGTAGCGATAACTTGGTATATCTACTATATGACCATTAACTAAAATATGTCTATGATTAACTAATTGGCGGGCTTGAGGAATAGTCAAAGCCAAACCCAAACGATTGAGTCCTTGGGTTTCCGAAATAGTGTAAAAATAAAACGAAGTGCTTCGAATCATTGCTATTTGACTCGGACCTGTTCTAAAAAAGTCGAGGCATTTTGAATTATTTGTTGACACGGAGAAAGTCAAGGAAAACCTCTAAAATTATTTCAATATTGGACCTTGAACATATAATAGTTCCAAATCGAATCTCTTTAGAAAGAAGATCTTTTGTCTCATGGTAGCCTGCTCCAGTCCCCTTATGAAACTTTCGTTATTGGGTTAGCCATACACTTCACATGTTTCTAGCGATTCACATGTTATCATCAAATGATACAAGTCTTGGATAAGAATCTACAATGCACTAGATCCTTTACTCTAGTCGTTGCTTTTCTTTTTCTATTACTTGGAAAGTAGCTGCTTCAGCTTCAGCCACTCGAATTTTCGATATTCCTTTTTATTTCTCATCAAACAAATGACATCTTCTTTTGGAAATCCTAGCTATTCTTAGCATGATATTGGAGAATCTCATTGCTATTACTCAAACAAGCATGAAACCTATGCTTGCATATTCATCCATAGGTCAAATTGGATATGTAATTATTGGAATAATTGTTGGAGACTCAAATGGTGGATATGCGAGCATGATAACTTATATGATGTTCTATATCTCCATGAATCTAGGAACTTTTCCTTACATTGTATTATTTGGTCTACGTACCGAAACGGATGACATTCGAGATTATGCAGTATTATACACGAAAGATTCTTTTTTGGCTCTCTCTTTAGCTCTATGTCTCTTATCTCTAGGAGAATAGACACTAAAATGAAATAGAGCCGCTAATATACCTAAAGTACCTGCTGCAATATGATGAGAGGCTATTCCTCTCGGAACAAAGGGATCAAAACCCTCTACACCCCCATGCTGGATGACCATACAACCCTGTTACATGAAATGCGCCAAAACCAAAGCAAGCTACTCCTGAAAGAAATAAATGAATTCCAAAGAAGGTTTTCCTGTACGTTCATCACAAAATATTTCTAAATCCCAATACACCCATTGCCAAATAGCTGCTAAGAAGCACAAGCCAGAAAACATAATATGTGCACCGGCTACACCTTCGTAATTCCAAATACCCGGATTCGTTATAATTCCTCCTGTGATACTCCAACCGCCCCATGAATTGGTTATTCCTAAACGAGTCATGAAAGGTATAACGAACAAATCTTGTCTCCACATTGGATCAAGAACGGGGTTAAGGGATCAAAAACAGCTAATTCATATAAAGCCATATATGGACCCAACTAGCAACCAAAGCTGCATTATATGGACAGATCAACAATAATTACAATATCGGGCAAGCCTGTTATATATTTTATCTCGCTCAGATATATTTACAAGTGAGATAATTCTCTCTTCAAGATGGCTGCGTCTCTTTTTGGAAGACGGTTGAGTTTCCCGTCTTTTGTTCCGTTCTCAAATCCCTGAATTTATGAAGTCTCCGAGCCACTTTTTATTAACATAATGACACCTAGCTTTTATTGCAGCCCCTTCTACTAAATCAACTTCTTTATTTTTGGTACCAACAATTAAAAACTGTTTTCCCTGACTTGCTGCATCAAAAACTAAATCACAAGTTTCAGATTAAAAACGAGTAATTTTAGCAAGATTTGTAATATGAATACCTTTAAGCTTGCAGAAATATAAGGTGCCATATTAGGGTTTCATTTCATACTACCATGGCCAAGTTTATTTCCGAATTATAATAAACTCTATGCGAAAAAATAGCTCAACCCCAGTATGATAAAAAGCTTAATACCTCTCATTCTTATTACTACTTTTTCATATTGAAAAATAAAAAAATGAAAAGGTCATTTTATTCAAAACCCCGGTTATGAAATCCCTTCTCTCCCTCTTTACATCTCGGAAAGCACCTTTATTATAGAGAAAAAGGCACTTTCACATCTTCTTAACCTGAAATTGACTGGGGAGAGGAAAGGTTCTTTTTTTTAGGGTACTCCCGGGAACGGACGGATCCAGTGGAGACAGAGCGGGGCCGTAGCTAAGAGGATTAGAGCAGTGGATACGAACCAGAAGAATTTAACTCTAACAAAATTGATGAAAAGTGAGATATTAATTATTGAACCGGTACGTTTATCTATAAAAAATGACGGACAATTTTTTATCTATCAAATGATAAATATTTCATTGGTTAATAAAAGTAAATCTCCAATTAATTAAAAATATCGAGAAAAAGGTTATAGTGATAAGAAAAATTTTGATATCTATAAAAAAATGACGAACAATTTTTTATCTATCAAATGATAAATATTTCATTGGTTAATAAAAGTAAATCTCCAATTAATTAAAAATATCGAGAAAAAGGTTATAGTGATAAGAAAAATTTTGATAAATCTATTGCAAAACATTAAAAATACCTTAAAACGGGGACAAAATACGTTTATATTTGTTTGTTCCTGAAAATATTTTATCTAATAAAAGGCGAAAAGAATTAAAAATTCTAATTTTTTTCTATTTAAGTTCAAATACATAACGAACTTATAATCTAAATAAGGTAGGAACATAAATTATAACAGAATAATTTAAAATAAATAAATAAGTCAAATAAGGGGTTGAACGATATATTCATTCTGTTTAATTTAAATAAAAATGATTGAACCTCCCGTCAAACTATGCGAAAATGAAAAAAGGCTTAATGTCGTATTTTATTATCCTTTTATTTCATTAATAAGTTTTTTTTTAAAAAGATTTTTTATTTATTAATTTGAAATATTCAAAAGAGAATATTCCTAATTAAGTCCAATAACAATTGTTCAATTTATCTGCTAGTAATTTTTGAGTTTTTAGTTTGAAATGAAAGAAAAATAGCTTACTAAATTTTCTTTTCCATCAATTTTTTTATCCGTGCCTAATTTATGAAAAATAAATTTTATTTTTTTCAATCTATATATATATTTTTAATCGTTAATTTATTTACGATGATAAAATACGATTTTTATGAAAACATTATTCAAATAGTGATTGGTATATGAGTACCGAGGTTTTCAATTAAATAATTATTTAAATCATTTATTCTGAGTATTTGATATTTTAAAAATTTAGAAATCTTTAAAAATATCCTATTAATTTATTTGAAAATGGAATATAGATTTAAGAAAAAGTATTTTTTATTCGATATAAATTCTCAAAATTAAAATAGAATTAAAGAAAATAAAAAAAAATTATGAGTTAAAACTTAATTTGTTGAATAACAAACAAACCTTAACAATTAGAAATAAAATAATATTTTATTATATAATAGAATAGAATATAATTTTATTGTATATAATCAATTCAAATTTGAAAATCAACTTCTTAGAAAAATTAAAATAGAATAAATAATAATAAATTATTATATTAAAATAATTTAAACAATAAATAAAAAGGTACCAACAAATCTTCCCACTTTTGTAATAATTGTGTTATAGAATAACTTAAGGATTGTATTGATTTGTATTTAATTCCGTACAAACCGTTACATTTTTTTGCAAATAGGTGATTTGTTCACCCTTACCAATTCCTGGATTTTAAATACCTTCAAAACGGTCAATTAAAAAACAGGGCTAAAAAAACTTTATTAATACATTTTTATTTATAATAAATAATCTTCATTTAATTATTTATTTTAAATATAAAATTTGGGACAAAACATTAAACTAATTAAATTTTTATTTGATTTGAGTATGACATATGGCACTCTCCTTCACTAATATATATATATTTATATCATATCATATTGAGAAAAAAAGTAGTTATATTTATTATCCCAACCGCCATTCCTCCAACTACTTGGTAAGCTCAACCATGATCCAGTGGTCATTCTTAGGCTTTTGCTTTTGCCTTTTGCACGCTCTTTGACTATATGGTCTCCGGATATATTTTGTAACTGAGATAAATGTATTTCGATAATTTTGGTACAAAATAATCCATTAAAATTATATATTATTTTATATTTTCTAATATTTAATTCCATTATATTTTAACAAAGAAGACAATTAATAAATATTTAATTAACATAATTAAAATTTATCAATAATTAACATATTATTCAATTAAATAAAAAAATGAAATATAATAATTATTAAAATCACCGATACCTTACTGTCCAAGAAAGATGTGGGGCCTTTCCTTTCACCTATTAGTCAAACCATTTTACCTGATTTCATATCTCATTTAATTCAGATTTTTACTTATGAGGCAATTTTTTAATGTTGAAATTTTTAATAAAACATTTAGTACCCGACTCAAAAAAGAAAAAAAAACTGAGTGAACAGAAAATTAGAGGTGGGGCTCACGGAGATTCATCTCTGTACACACTGTCTGGCTCCCTCCCTAAATCTGTTGAGCTTGACGGCTTGCTGCGAAGAAAGGACCGTTCTGCCATGTCCGATCGGCTCGCCAGCTTGATTATAACAGTCCATAAGCGAGTGGTTTCATGTCTGAATCCCTTCCATTTGCTGAACAATTGATTGCGGCCTAGGAGGAGGTTCAGCACGATGTTGGAGGATCAGGTGGCGAACCTGCTGCAGAGGTATTTGGGCAATTACGTCAAAGGCCTCAGTAAAGAAGCTCTCAAGATCAGCGTGTGGAAAGGTGCGTACTGTACAATCACTTACCTTAGCTCCAAGGCTGTAGCGAACTTGCTCTCGTTCTTCTCATTTCGGCAATCTCGAATGTTTTCCAGTGTTCTTAGGTGGAGTGGAAGTAGTCAGTGATCATCTGTATTGGCGACAGATTCATTCTCTGAAGTTTAAGAGTTACTACAACTATGTTATTCAGTTAGATTATGTGTAGTTCGACAATCGTTGTAGTAGGAGTGACTTCCTGCATTTAGCCGGCGTGGCTGGTTCAGCTCTCTTGCTGAAGTCCTTGTCTTTTAATCTTCCAATTAGTTTGCGATGGCTTACCTTGAATAATTTTAAATATTTTATCTTTTGACCATGAGGTGTGAGGAAACTCCTCTTACAAAATGTCGTGAGATCCAATTACAAGTTTTATCCAGTTAGTTTTCCATGTGTCCACATATTTTCAAGAATGCTTAATTCGATTTGCTTTTCTGAGATATTCAGATGCTTCAACCATTTCGATATGGCAAGTTATTTAGTGGATTATTTGGGTAAAATTAATATTACATGATTCAATTTTCATAACAACTAATCCCCCTCCCAAAAAAGAAAAACTATAACAACGCCAGGATATTTTAGTCCCCATCAGTCAACTTTTCTGATTGAATCTTCTGTTGTGGTTTGACTTGTTTTTTGGAGCTCATCCTACAACATCTTATCTCATTCTTCTACAACTTGATGTTGCTTTCTAATCCATAGATCTTACCACGCTACTTGATGAACATGGACACTGTAATTTCCATAGCACATTTTAAATTGTGTTGGAACAATCCAATTTGCCAATGTTAAGGAAAATCTTGGTATGGCGGGGCACAATGCTTGTTCGTTTAGTAAAGAAGTAGTTGGAATACAATGCTTATTTGTTCCCTTTGCCATGTGCCTTCTACTTCCGATAGGTGATGTAGAATTAACAAATATGGAGTTGAAGCCAGAGGCACTCAATGCCTTGAAATTACCGGTGAAGGTAAAAGCCGGATTTCTTGGTTCCGTCAAACTCAAGGTTAGTAGTTCAATTCGTGTATGGAACTTTGAAAAAGTTATGGGATGAAGTCTTAAGTGCTATTGAAGCTGATAGAGGAATTCATTTTACTCCCCATTCTATGTTTATACGTTCTGCAAGCTGAACTTATTTATAATGTTACAAGAAAAGAGTTTCGTCACAAACTGATCTTTAATCTGGAAAAGTTTGATGTAGTGAGATGTAATAGACCTGTTTAACCAATTCTTATTTCCATTACAGTGAATGATGTGTTTCACTCTTCTAAACATATATCTTTTTTCAATGTTCCTAAAGAAATATTCAGGAATACCAATTAGGTATTTGCCCGAATTCTTTAGTAATCAGTTTATCTCTGATACCTATAACTCACATGTGAACTTTATATTGCATGTCTTTTTTTGTAGAGTCGTGTAATGTGTAAATGATATTCTAGCCTTTGGTTATTTTCCAATTATTATCAAATGATATAATTTTCAAATTTAGGTTCCTTGGAGCAGGCTTGGACAAGAGCCCGTCTTAGTTTACCTGGATCACATTTTTCTATTGGCTGAACCTGCAACTACAGTTGAAGGATATGATGATGAAACTGTCCAAGAAACTAAGAAAAGTCGATTGCAAGTAAGACATATTGAACCTCAGTGAGCTAGAGAGTAGAATGGGCCATGTGCCTGTTAAGTAGCTGAAGTATTTGAATATCTGGATGTTGTGAGCCAGCGTGTCTTTTCTGAATAGGAAATGGAGATGAAGCTATTGGAGAGATCGCGACAATTGAAGACAGAAGTGGTAATATCTTTGATTTATTAATAGTCTGTATGTTGAGCATTCTGAGGTTCTAACTTGTGGTTATTCTTGTTACAGTAACATTTTTTGGAAATGATCCTCTAGACTTATTCTTAATCTGTGTGCATATCCCTTCAAGTTCTATCTCCTCTTGCTATGGTTGACTTATATATTAAATCTGGGCAATGCTTTACATGCATCGATGATACAACCTTCATAGAAAAACACTTAAGCTCGTGTTCTATGCTCCACTAAACTATTTCAAAGTGGTGCATAGACTTTCGGAAGAACGGATAGGTTCCATTCCTAATACCACATGATAACTTCTTTCTGGCTCTTAAGTCCTTATTACAGGAAAGGAAATTGATTAGGTTTTTCAATAGGTTTGTTGGAATACGACAATTTAAACTGGAGAATAAAAGAACTGGGCAGTTTGCCAATAAACTTAAACACTTATCTGTATTGCCTTCTAGCTAATTAGCAGGATATGGTGTTATTATATTTAATAATTTGCACTATGTACATTGTTAATCTACCTTTTAAAACCTTATATGTTTTTTGGGTGAAATAGCAATTTTTTATGTCATATTCTTGGAACTGTCCATTTTGCCTATAAGATGGATATGCTTATAGTCTACCTTTTGACTTGCTTTAAACTTTTTTCTGTTTAAGAATAAATCCTGGCTGGGATCATTGATAAACACAATAATTGGGAACCTCAAGCTTTCGATTTCTAATATCCACATCAGATATGAAGATGTTGAAAGGTAATTAGGCCTTTATGCTTACTTGTTACTATTTCTTGGCTGCCTGGAGGCTATCCTTTCCCCTGGTCAGAGCCCTCATATTATCCTGAGTCCACAATGTATTGCTTGCCAGCAATCCAGGACATCCTTTTGCAACTGGTGTAACATTGGAGAAACTCACTGCTGTGACTGTCGATGATAGTGGAATGGAGACTTTTGTTACCGGGGGGGCACTAGACTGCATAAAAAAGGTTGTATTTAATCTGTTATATTCAATATTCAATCTGGTAATGTTGTCATCTCAGAAGCAGATGGATGATTCATTATTAATTAGTTAGACACTTCTGTTATATCTTTTACTGGACTATAAACAGTGTTTCAATTTTCTTATTATGCCAGTCTGTTGAACTTGAGCGGCTTGCAGTTTATCTTGACTCCGACATATCTCCTTGGCACTTGGACATGCCATGGGAAAAGTTGCATCCTTCCGAGTGGATTCAGGTATGTTGCTGCTAATAATGTGCTTTATGACATTTAGCAAGAAATTAACATGCTTTATAATGAACAGATACGTTTGACCTTTTTTTTTTGGTATTTTCAAGTGAACAAGTATTTCTTTTCTGTTGTCTCTGAGCTGATAGGTCTTCAGATTTGGGACCCAAAATGGAAAACCTTCTGATAGGCTTGTTAAGAAGCATAGATACATTTTGCAACCAGTCACTGGAAACGCAAAGTATGTTAAGTTACAGCCAAATAAAGACACTGAGAGAGATGAACCTTTGCAGAAGGCATTTGTCCACTTGGACGATGTTACACTATGTATATCCAAGGTCCATATTCAAGCATATATTTCTTTATGTTCATTTCTGCTGAGAAGATGATTTATTTGTCATGGATAATAGTAGGTCTTATTTTATGTCACAGGATGGTTACAGAGATGTTCTGAAGTTTGCAGACAATTTTGCAGTCTATAACCAGCGGTTAAAATATGTCCATTATCGTCCCCATGCATCAATTAAATTAAGTCCAGGTTCTTGGTGGAAATATGCGTTCCGTGCTATTTCTGATCAGATTAATATGGGCAGGTATCTGGCTATTCATGCTTCTTATGATTGACATAGCGACTATCCAACACCACCTATATACACAGTTTTATTTATTTTCTTTGAAGTGTATAGGTTCCATATTATCTTTACTTTTTCCTGTTCTAGTCTGCATAGGTATTCCATTTTTGTGTGAAGTATATTACCCTGAAATAGCAATATATTGTTGTTGTGCAGTGGAAGATTGTCATGGGAACAGGTTCTTAGATATGCAAGGTTAAGAAAAAGATACATATATCTATATGCTTCACTGCTTAAATCCGATCCAAGTCATGCAGTAATAAATGACAATAAGGAGATTGAGGAAATGGACCGTGAGCTTGATAGTGAACTCATTCTTCAGTGGAGGTCTTCATTCTATCTGAGAACACAAACTTTTATTTTCTGACAGAAGGTTTTTCCAATTGGTTGACATTCAATAAATTTGTTCTTTCTGTGTACAATATGACAGATTTCTCTCTTTCCATACTGGAAATATCCCATTTTATAAAAATCCCACCTTGACATTTTTTAGTTTGTTCATCTGAAATTATATTCCGATTATTTTTTAGGATGTTGGCCCATAAATTTGTCGAGCGCTCAGAATCTGACAAGTACTTGAGGAAAGACAAGAAGGAGAAGAAATCGTGGTGGTCAATTGGATGGTGAGTAAATTTCAAACTTTTCCAAAATATATCTTAAACCATCAGTAATGTTGGTTCTTTTCTCATATGTATTTCAGGAGAAGGCAGCCTTCTAAAGATGAAGGCGAACCATTCCATTTCAGTGAAGAAGACTGGGTGCAGCTAAATAAGATTATAGGGTACAAAGAAGCTGATGATGAGCATATGGCGATCATTACTGAGAAATCAGATGCACTGCATACTTTTTTGGAAGTTCACATGAAACACAATGCCTCAAAACTTATAAATGATGACCAAGAGATTGCTGCATTGTCTTCTGAAAGTCTTAGTTGCTCAATAAAACTTTACCCTGAGGCTAAAGTCGTTGATGTAAGGCTGGGGTCATATCAATTATCATCACCAAGTGGTCTGCTTGCCAAGGTGTAATTTCTTTCTTTACTTTTTTTCCGGGTTATTCTATCAATTAGTTTTATGTAAAATTTCTTTGAAAAATACCACCACCGTGATATCTATCACATTTACTGAGAGCAGAGCGCTACGGCTTCTGACTCTTTAGTCGCACTTTTCTGTTACAAACCCTTTGATGTTAAAGTGGACTGGAGCATGGCTGCTAAAGCTTCCCCATGTCATATGACGGTAAGTTCCACCTTTATTTGTTCTAGGTTTCTTTTTTCGTTTGAGTTTTGCTTTTTGTCTCACTAGTTATTTATTTATGGCCAGTACATTAAGGATTCTATTGATTCTATTGTCAATTTCTTTGAGAGCAATGCTGGCGTCAGCCAGAAGATCGCCTTGGAAACTGTGGCTGCTGTGCAGGTTTCTTCCTACCTAACTTACCTCTATCTATTGATAATGCTGATTTGATAACAGTCAAACTTGGGTTTTACTGCGAGTTGCTATATTGTTGCTTAAACAAATTCAAACTTGTTTTGTTGGATCTTTAGATGACTATAGATGAGGTTAAGCGAAGTGCTCAGCAACAAGTGAACAAAGCTCTGAAAGATCAGTCAAGGTTTGTGACTGTGGTTATGACTAAAACTATAAACTACTCATTATCAATAAAAAAAAATATGCATGGTGTTATCCTCTTCTGTCTTATTCTTCCCTTTTATTTTGGCTACGAGTTAAATAGTCCCTTAACATTGAGATATTTTTATTGTTAGATTTCTACTGGATTTTGATATTGCTGCTCCAAAAATAACAATTCCTACGGACTTCTATCCAGACAATAAGCATTCCACTAAGCTTCTTCTTGACTTGGGGAATTTGATGATTCACACACAGGTTGATATCTCAACATGTTTTTCTACTTTAGAGCATTTATCTTTCGCGTTCTTTTAATGATCAGGTACCTGAGTCTATGCAGGATGATTACAATGGAGAATCAAATGCAGAAAGGGATATGTATATGCAGTTTAATTTAGTCCTAAGTGATGTATGCGCTTTTTTGGTTGATGGTGACTACTCCTGGAACGAAAAACCTCTGGATATCTCTTCTGGTGAAATCACTTTTTTGCCTGTAATTGATAAATGTGGTGTTAGCTTACATCTTCAGCAGGTAATCTCTCTGTGTGTTCTTTTTCAATTGATCTGCATGTTTCATGTATTAATTTTCCATTGTTATGTCCACATTTATGGAGAATAATTCAAGAATCGTTTGAATCTTTCTCAGATTCGGATGGTGAATCCATCATTTCCTTCAACTAGACTCGCTGTACGACTGCCATCATTGGGCTTTCACTTTTCTCCTGCTCGATACCATCGATTGATGCAGATAATAAAGATCTTTCAGAAGGAGGATGCTGAGACATCATATTCTAATCAGCCTTGGAGCCAAGCTGATTTAGAAGGATGGTCCTATGTTCTTGTGTGCAAGGTTCATAGACGTCTCTTCTTTTAAACTTGATTTTGATGAAAAAGTGTTTAATTTATTGATACTTTTCTTGTTGCAGGGCCGAGAAGCTCTTTGGAAGAGGAGGTACCTCTGCTTAGTGGGTCCCTTTCTCTATGCTCTTGAGAGCCCCAATTCTCAATCGTACAAACAGTATACCAGGTTGACCTTGGACATTTGCAATTTTCTTGCTTCTCAAGTTGATAAATCAATGCTTTAGCATTGTTTATTTTCAATGATCTAACTTTTTACCTGTGTAGAGTCTCTCTCATCTGGTTTTTTCTTAACATCCTGGCCCAAAGTTTCTCTTAACATAATATGCAATTGTTGAGCAAATATAATCAATCGCTTTCATTGGCTTGTGATTTTGTTATTATACATTAAATTTGTTCCTCCTTTATAGCCTACGAGGTAAACAGATATATCAAATCCCCTTGGGATCAGTTGGAGATGGAGAGTATGTATTTGCTATATCTACCGCTGGGCGATCTAACAACAAGGTGATAACATAACAATGGATTTAATATAGTAATTTTCTCGGTTATTTTCAAATCCTTTTTCATATTGAATTTTATCATCTAATTTTCATTTAATCTAAGATTCTGGAAGATGGGACTGCAATAATTCTCAGATGGGACAACAAGGAATCACTGTATCATTGGAAGAACCGTTTGCAAGGGGCTATTTATCGTGCTTCGGTACATGTTTGCTGTTTGGGATTTACTTAGAAGTTGTATTGCCATGTATCTCTTAGGCAGTCTTGCATAATCCGTGTAGTTATGATTTGATGACTTGAAGGTTAAGGATTTTCTAACAAATTATATCTTTCTTCTGGCCTTGTTTCTGTGCCATTTTTTTTCATCCAGTGCCCTTTCCCTTAGAGTTTCTGAACTACTATTTAACACTATAGAACTGGGCATCAGGTTTTGACCAAAAATTCTGTCGGTACTAGTCCTTGGTAGTATGCCTAGCTACTATTGGAGAGATGCTGACTGCAATTTGATCTTTCAAACATGTGTGTTCAATTGGTGTTTATTCTGAAGTCTCTATTTTGCAGGGCCCTGCGCCAATAACTGGTCTCTCTGAAAGCTCATCAGATGATGAAGATCCTGTGAAGAGAGATTACGATGAACTAGCTTTAACAGATTTATCCAATTTTGAGAAAGTATTCATCACGGGTGTGCTCGATGAATTAAAAATTTGCTTCTATTATAATAATCTGGTAATGTTTAAGTGTTCATGCAATATGAAGTTATCATCTGCCAAACTAGTTCAGATTTAACCGATTAATTATTTTTTGCAGTGTGACCCGTCTTTTCTCAATTTACTACTTGCTGATGAGCACCGTTTAATTGAGTTTCGAGCAATTGGTGGCCAGGTAAGATTCTGAGCATGTATCTTTTATCTCCTCTCCTGTCAACTATCATTTCTGCTTTTCATTGAGAAATGGGAAATTGTAAGGATTATCAGAGCTCATAATTTCCATGCTTGACAAATGCCAATCTACATTGTAAAAACAGGTTGAGCTTTCGCTTAAATCAAACGATGTACTCATTGGGACTCTCCTGAAATCGTTGGAGATTGAGGATTTAATCTCGAAGAGTGGTGTTTCTCAGCCTCGCTACTTGGCAAGGTCCTTCATTCATAGTGTTAACTCATCTTCATCTTTTCACGATACTAAGAGCCAAAGCTTGGACATTAATGAAACAATGACTAGTGAAGGAGATGATAAATTCTATGAGGCTCCTGAAAATTTAATGGATCCTTCCGACTCTTCCACACTTTCTTTGGTAAACATGCCTGAGAATGGAAGTACTGGTGCCATTTCTCCTTCTCAAGTGATGTTTCTGAAACCTCCAAGTTTCAGACGTGTTGCTGGTCTTCTACCATATTACACCCAGTTGTCCCCTCAGGAGAATATTGATCTGACTGATACTCTTGACAGTTTTGTGAAAGCCCAGACTGTAATCTATGATCGGAATTCTCCTTTGTATGAAAATATTGATATGCAGGTGAGTTATCTTTAATCTTCATATTATAAATTTTCTTTCTACTTGTAACACATGATTGTTTTATATTCTAGGTTACTGTGACCATGGCAACACTATCATTTTTCTGTCGTCGACCAACAATTATCGCCATCATTGAATTTGTCAATGCGATCAATACAGAAGATAAAAACACTGAATCCTTCAATGATAACTCATCAGTAACCATAAATCACGGTTCTCCAAGTGATGTGGCTGAGGATCAGCTTTCAGTAGCTGTTGAGGACTCTATTGTCAAGGGCCTATTAGGGAAAGGAAAATCCATGACCATGTTCAATTTAAAACTAAACATGGCTAGTGCTAAAATCCTGTTGATGAATGAGAATGAAGCTAAACTGGCTACTTTGTCACAAGATAATCTGCTAACTGATATTAAGGTCTGTCTTTGTCTTTACTCTCTATTTTGACAAAGTTTCAGGATACAGATTCTTGTTCCTTTTGATATCTAGGCATACATTACTCTGTTTGATGACATTTGCTCTTCTATGTTTGTGATTTAGGTGTTCCCTTCCTCATTTTGCATAAAGGCTGCTTTAGGGAACCTAAGAATCAGTGATGATAGTCTTCCTAGCAGCCATATGTACTACCAGATCTGTGACACAAGACATCCTGGGAGCAATTCTTTTGTTGAGGTAATATTTTTATTATCACCTGATCAATCTTCCCGATTGTTCTGCCAGTATGTGGTTACTTGAATACTATTATCAGACTATTAAATAGGGCCCTTCAGATAGGAAAACACTGTAAGTTCCAGTTTTCATATTGTTGTAATTTTTTTATCTTTTTTTTTCAGTTGCTTTTCAGTTCATTCAGCACTGATGATGGAGATTATGAAGGTTATGAGTATAGCCTTTCTGGACAGCTTTCAGAAGTTCGGATTGTATATCTAAATCGATTTATTCAGGAGGTTAGTCAAAGTTTTTCCAGAAACGGACGTTCTCATTTTAAGGTTTTCTCATTATGTGTAAAATGGTTATGTAGATTGTCAGTTATTTCATGGGCCTTGTACCAACCAACTCAAAGGACATTGTCAAATTGAATGACCAAGTTATGAATACAGAAAAGTCTCTTACTGCCAGTAAAATTGGAGGTTCATCTGCTATGAAGCTGGGTCTTTCACTTAGGAGTCCTATAATATTGATGCCCCGCCGCACAGATAGCATTGAGTGAGTTGGTTAAACCTTTATTCATATTGCTGTTTCTTTTAGCTCGCATTTGGGTTCTCTCTTGACGTTTCTAGGCAAATATGAACTTGTTCCTACTTTCCTTCTTTCTGATCATGGAGGCCTAAGTCAATCCTTTGAACTTTGTTGTCTCAGTTATTTGAAGCTGGATGTTGTGAATATTACAATCGAGAACACTTTTCATTGGTACTCTGGCAGTAGAAAAGAGATGAATGCCGTACATGTGGAGATAATGACCATTTCAGTAAGAAATATCACTCTTATGTTCAGTTTCTGCTCAATTTTGATGCTTGGTTTGGACTTGATGAAATATAATAAAAAATAAAAGATATCCATGGTCAGATTTTGTTAAGAACTATTCTGAAAAATGAATAGTCAAAAGTTATTGGCCAACTTTTTTTTTGCAAGTTTCACTTGCCTGTTAATGATTTCAACTATTTGATCTCCTTGCTATAGTTTTACACTGTTTCTTTTTTCCTTACGAGGCCTATCTTTATTACAGGTTAAGGACATCAACTTAAATGTTGGTACTGGTAGTGAAATAGGGGAAAGCATAATACATGATGTGAAGGGGGTTTCTATTGTTGTTCATAGGGCACTTCGAGATTTGTTGCATCAGATACCTAATATTGAAGTTGGAATCAAGGTAGCTCCAATGATTTATTCTAAAGAATATACTGTCTAGAAACTCCAGAATTCCATCCTTCCTGCCCGTGATATCACATTAAATTTTCTTTTATTTCTGGTCTTCAATGACTCAGATAGAGGAAATGAAAGCCACTCTCTCAAGCACGGAATACCGGATAATCACAGAGTGTGCACAATCTAATATTTCTGAGACACCAGATCTTCCTCCTCCTCTGGGCCGTGATTTTCTGGCACCTTCACCTGATGAAGCAAAACCACAAGTTCCTTATGGCTCAGAGGTTGAAGCAGTTTTGCCAAGAGAAGTGTGGACTGTGATTAAAGTCTCTATCTTGATTGATTTGATCGAAATGTGTCTGCATACTGGGCCAGCAGGGGATGCCCCTCTTGCAACTGTACAGGTACAATGTTATTTCAGGAAACTTGAATGCATAATTAAGCCTCAATATTAACAGTGGCATTAATTTCATTTTTGTCCGTAATGGTCTTTTCATTAACATGTACATTCTTTTTGTAGATAAGCAGTATGTGGCTTTTATACAAATCTAACAGCTTTGGAGATGGCCTTCTATCAGCATCACTTGGTGGTTTTTCAGTGATCGATGATCGTGATGGAATAGCAGAGCAATTTAGGTTGGCTGTAGGAAAATCAGAGGAACTCAACGATAAATCAGTATGTCATATGGCCAATCATATTTGCTGGAACATTGATAATTTGGATGATTTAAAAGACCATGATATTAGATTAAATACTACAATGCTTATATTGGATGCAAAATTCAGTAACTCCTCAACTTTTATATCTCTGTGTATCCAAAGGCCACAATTACTCGTTGCACTAGACTTCTTGCGTGCTGTTGTTGAGTTTTTTGCTCCCAATGTTGGTAATATGCCCTTAAATGACGAAGACAAGAAGTCCTTCGGTGAAGTCGTTGCAGTTGTTTGGGATCACTCAATTTATTGGCAACCTTGTCCTGAAATAATCATCTCCCCACAGAGGCCCTTAATTATTGATGATGAGCGCTTCGACCATTTCATTTATGATGGTCAGGGTGGAATATTATATCTAAACGATAGGTATGGTTCCAATCTTTTTGCACCAAGATCAGAGACACTTGTGTATGTTGGAAATGGTAAAAGGCTTCAATTCAGGAATGTGACCATTAAGGTAGCCCTATCCCCAACTCTCCCTCATCTCCATTGTGTACATATATAATGAATGTTGTCATACCCAGAATTTGAGTTCATATATTATTTTTCTATGTAGAACGGGAGGTTTTTGGATTCTTGTATTCTACTTGGTGCCAACAGTAGCTATTCTGCTTTAGAGGAAGATAATGTCCACTTGGAAGACTTTGATGTCGCTTCTCAGAAGCACCTATCAGGAGAAGGTCCTAGTAGAGTATCAACTCAAAATGCTCTTCCTCTGCAGAAATCAGAGTTAATTCTTGAGTTGCAGGTTGATATTACTGAAGTTTGAATTTCCGTTGCTTTCTGTTGACTACTTTGTTAATGTCTCGCCTTGCAAATTTATGGATGGATACGGGGGGATGTATTTCATTTAATGAAGATGCTTTCTTTTAGGTTATTGGGCCGGAGTTGACCTTCTACAGTACATCCAAAGAAATGGACATGACACAATCCCCTGTTCTCTCAAACAGACTTTTGCATGCTCAGTTAGATTTACTATGCAGGTCAGTTTTTTTTACAGTGTTCCCTTATAGATAGATGGCTTGAAAATCCTTGGAATGGTTGAACTTCCCTAGAGATATATGGCTGCATGATGTGTATGGGATATGAACTTCTGTCTGGTTGCATTTCGATTCATTGAAGTATGCCTTCAATTTGAATAGCTCTCTCTCTCTCAAGTTATATATTCTAGTATTACTTTCAGTGACATGCTTACACTGTTTTCCACATCACAACTTTAATGTGTCAATTGAGCTTCAGTGATAGAAAAATTGATCTTGGACCAAATGTGGTATAATGGCCAAAGTTCATGTATTTTTATGTCAACCACAAAAATTGGGGTGAAATTGAGAAACCGCATAAGGACTGGGCTTTTTAGGATACTAACACTAACTTTTGGGATTGTCAAGTAACAGATGAGAACTACACAATTTATTGGACTACCTTAGGTTTTTAGGAGACTAGGAACTTTTTTTTGGAAGTTAAGACTACTAACTTTATCAAATTAGATATATATATATAGATATATATATATATTTTTAATCAATGCACACCAAGGTTTGTAATGCAAGAACATGGAAATGAAGAGTCTACTCTCAGGTATTGCAATCTAAGCTTCTACAAAATTTTCCATGCTTTGGTGCATGTCCGGTTTATCAGCCACAAATATTTTCATTTCACCAAATCAAGACCTTACTATCTCACTTTGGCATATCATATTCCACTTTCCCGCTGCAGGCTTGTAATAAAGCTTCTACAAAATTGTCTATGCTTTTAGTGCATGTCTGGTTTATCAGCCACAAATATTTTCATTTTATCAAAATCAAGACCTTAGTATCACTTTGGCATATCATATCTCACTTTTCTGCTGCAGGTTTGTAATGAAGGGTGACATGATAGAAGTTGATGCTAGTGCTTTAGGATTTACTATGGAGAGCAATGGAATAAGGATATTGGAGCCATTTGACACTACCTTGAATCATTCAAATGCTTCTGGAAAAACCATTATACATTTATCAGTTTCTGATGTGTTCATGAACTTCTCATTCAGTATATTGAGACTGTTTTTGGCAGTTCAAGAGGACATCTTGTCCTTCCTGAGGACATCATCGAAGAAAATGACTGTCGTCTGTACTCAGTTTGATCGAGTTGGCACAATCAGGAGTAAGTGATTCATTTAAAAATTTTTAGTCTGAGGACAAGGCTATTTTAGGTAAAATTTTCTGCTGTGCAGTTTTTTTGTCTTCATTCTGATTACTGGCCTATATATCTTTCATAATACAATGCGAAATAGGAAAATGATATATTTTGTATTTCAAGGGCCAAGTAATAGAAATGTAAGAAGACTAGATTATTTTGAAGAGTTGTAATGGTGGGCTTGAAGAGTGTTTGATTTATAGTAGCATTTGTGAAGCAAGTTATCACTAACTTTTGTATCTCTCCTAATCTAAACTTTCTCTCTGTTGAGCTTTTTCCCCTCATTTACTGGTGTATGCAGATCCCCAAAATGATCAGGTTTATGTCTTTTGGAGACCCCGTGCACCTCCTGGATTTGTTGTCCTCGGGGATTATCTGACTCCAATGTTGGTGAATTCGTTGTGCAGACTTCATGGACTTTTCTATCTGATCTATTAATCTATTTGACCTTACTTTACAGGGAGAAGCCGCCTAGGAAGGGTGTACTTGCTATAAATACCAATGTTGCTAGAGTAAAGAAACCCATTTCTTTCAAACTTATATGGGCCTCTCAAGGAAGTTCAAAACAAGTGTTATATGATCAGTGGAGCTCATCTGAGTCAGAAAATGCCGATTGTTTCGTCTGGTTTCCCGAAGCTCCAGAAGGCTATATTTCTCTGGGTTGCATTGTTTCGCAAGGATTACACCCACCACCATTATCTTCTGTCTCTTGCATCATGGCTTCGTTAGTCACCCCTTGTTCCTTGAGGGATTGTGTGACAATTAGCTCCAACAATCTGTATGCAGAAAGTCTTTTTTTCATTTATCTATTTTCTTTTTTTAGGATTGCTATTTACATCAATGCTTCAATTACAGTTACTCCCCTGTTTTGGCATTCTGGCGTGTGGACAACTCTTTTGGTTCCTTCCTGCCAGCAGAACCTTCTTTCAAATTGATGGCCAGAGCATATGAGCTGCGACATGTAATGTTCAGTTCTCTGGATTCTAAGAAGGCATATGATAACTCAAATCTCGAAACTTCTTCTCCTGGTTATATTGATAATGCATGTTCTGAAAGCCTAGCTGAAGTAAACTCTGACCAGAGATTTGAGGCAGTAGCTAATTTTCAGTTAGTATGGTGGAATCAAGGCTCCCGCTGGAGAAAGAGGCTCTCAATATGGCGTCCATCACTCTCCCCTGGAATGGTTTATTTTGGAGATAATGCTGTTCAGGGGTATGTATGATGAGTTTTAAGTAAAAGTACCTCTTATGGAACCTGAATTTGTGAAGTTTGTTTGAGCCTGAGGTGAATCCTCCATGTGCATTTTCACCTGCCTTCCACTAAATTGTGTTTCTGTATTCTGGGTGTTAATCATCCTTTGTCCATGATGGGCACTGCTTTAACTGTATGACTACTCTCTGATTGAACAATCTTAAATTTTTAGCTGTCTTCCAGACATTCAAGTGCATGTTTCTTTACTTTTATATTTTTTATTCTATTATGTGTTGCTTGGGAACTTGTAGATCTAACCTTGTTATGTCTTTGATCAGGTATGAGCCACCAAATACTTGCATTGTTCTACACGATACTGGGAATGAAGAAATTTTGAGATCTCCTGTAGACTTCCAGCTTGTGGGACACATAAAGAGATATAGAGGAATGGAAAGCATATCTTTTTGGATGCCTCAAGCACCACAAGGTTTTGTTTCCTTAGGTTGTGTAGCCAGCAAGAGCATGCCAAAACAGAGTGATTTTAGTGCCCTGAGATGCATTCGTAGCGATATGGTGACCGGAGATCAATTCTTGGATGAAAGACTGTGGGATACATCTGAAGCTAAGGCCACAGAATCATTCAGCATCTGGGCTGTTGGTAATGACTTTGGGACATTTATAGTGAGGACTGGTTTTAAGAGACCTCCACGAAGGTTTGCTTTGAAGCTGGCAGATTTGAATCTTTCTAGAGGTTCAGATGACATGGTTGTTGATGCTAAAATCGGAACTTTTTCTGCAGCACTTTATGATGATTATGGTGGTCTGGTAAGATATCTTATGAGGTTCTTAGATGCATTGTGTTTTCTATTGAATTGGGAAAGATAGTTACTTGGTTTTTATATCATCTCTCCTTTCATAATATTAACTTTGTTCCTGGTCAAATGATATTTTCCCTGCTTAGTAAACTTTTTTCATTATGATTTATGTTCAAATATTGCTTGAACCATTTGGCGAGCACTTTGTACCTATATATTTTTTTAACTGTTCAAATTTTGCAGATGGTCCCGTTATTAAACATATCTTTGGATGGAGTTAGATTTAGCTTAAATGCAAGATCAGATTATATGAATTCGACAATCAGCTTTGCATTTGCTGCTAGATCATATAATGATAAGTACAATTCCTGGGAACCGCTTGTTGAACCTGTGGATGGATTCTTACGGTAAGCATCTGTTCTCTTAGATATTGTGTCCTTGAAAGCAAGTGAGCTATTCCTTCATTTTTGTAGATTATCAAGCATATTTTTCCTAGATACTCCTAATTCATGTATATCATCTCTTACAGATATCAATATGACCTAAACATCCCTCATGCAACTTCTCAATTACGTATAACTTCCACAGGGGATGTAAATCTGAATGTCTCTGTTTCTAGTGCTAACATGATTATTCAAGCATATGCCAGCTGGAGCAATCTCAGTCATGTCCAGGAAATCAACAAGAATAGGGTCTACTCTTTCTTCAGTTATGCAATTTTTTTATGCTAGTATCATTCATGTTACACTAGCAGTCACAATTTGAAAAGTTTCTTACCTTTTCCTCGTCAACCAATTAGGTACCTATTTCTTCAAGTTATAGTGGAGGAGCAGTCATTGGTGCCCACAACAGAAGGGATTATTTTATCATCCCACGAAATAAACTTGGCCAGGATATTTATATACGAGCTACTGAGGTTAGGGGACTTTCAAATATTTCTAGGATGCTGTCTGGGGATGTGAAGCCACTGAAAGTTCCTGTCCTGAAAAATATGTTGGATTCTCACTTGAAAGGGAACCTTAGCAGTGAAACAAGATGGACGGTGACAGTGCTCTTACTGGAAGGACAGGTATATCATTTGTTTTTCTATATGTATGGAAATCCATGTTTAAAGGAAGATAACATAATCAAATAGAATTTTCATATAAAATGGTATTGTTCTAACTTGGAGGATTGTCATTCTTTTGGTTCAGACATTGGATAATGGACTTCATTGCATTGATAACTGTTTTCCAGAGAAATGTGTTTCTGTTGCCAATGCTACTCCAAGATTTTTGATAAATTGTCAATTACTTGTTTTGATCTTCTATGTCATTGACCTGGGAAAGATCTGGTGATTGTCATATATGTCCTTGAATATTTGATCCCTAATTAGCAACGAGCTCTTACATAGCATAATTGTGGGTGAAACTATACAAACTGTAGGAAATGTTCATTTCAGAATAATTAATGTCCCAGAAAAGCAGAGACTGAGGATCAATAAAGATTTTTTGAACATCTGGAGAGTGATATAGAAGTAGCAAGCAGGATATGTTGGAAGATTCTTCTGTTCCATGTCATGCACATGTTGTAAATGTAATAATTACAAGTTATCTTCTGCACCTGTTTCCCTTTCCAGGTGATTAAGTACCGTTAAGCTCTTTCCCAGTCGCCTATTAGCCTGCACTGCAAAAATTTTTATTGCACATTCTCGGGATGTACTTTATTATACAACTTGTTAATAGGGAAGTGGTCAAAGACAGTTTCATAAGTAGCATTTACTTCATAAAATGAAAATCCACTACATTAGCCTAGGTCCTGCTGCTTGTCTATCTCGCATAGCAAGCTAGGCAATGCAATATGCCAAGGAATATCTTTATGAGGCCCCAGTTTTTTCCACGCTTTAGAAGAAGAAGACCCTAGGGAGTGGTTCTGTCATATAGAATGTGTGCCACAGATAATAACCTGTTCTTAAAGCCAGTAATCATAGATGTATTTCCATACCACATGGAAATCATACTTACAGGAATCATGTTAAGTTCAAAAATTGAGAAAGAAAGAGACTAAATGAAGTTCAATAATCTTGAAATGTACATGCTTGATATCTTCATTTTCTGCTTCCAGTTGAGTGCATTGAATGTGTCTTTCTGTGATACATGTTCTATTCTTTAGCACTGAGCAAATAGTGTTGTGCAGATTCAAAGAGTGGATGGTCTGGGTTCCCATGAGTATGCTGTCGCAATACGACTTCTGCCAGACGGGAGTACTGATGAAACAATGCTTAAGAATCAAAGTGCACGCACATGTGGAAGCAACTCAGTCCATTCCGGATCATCTGTGCAAGAAAATGTCTACTGGAATGAAATATTCTTCTTCAAAATTAATCATGCTGTATGTAGGATGTTTTAAAATTTTCTTATGAAAAGGATGTTGACCATGTATACATCCTTTTCACAGTAGTATGGCATTGCAGAATTGATGCCTATCTTTATGAGATTTTCTACAAGTTTTCCTCTGATGTCATCTCCTAATCTTGGTATCTGGTTGCAGGACAACTACATGGTGGAGCTGATACTCACAGATCTAGGAAAATGTATAGTCTTCTTTCATTATTAGTGGAATCAGTTTAATAAGGGCTTTATAATTTGTATCTCAACTTTCATGTATGTGTATCTGGTAATTTGCACTCCCTGGACCTAAAAACCAAATATTACAACTATTTCTTTCTGTATTTTGTAGCAATTGTTCTCTTCATATTTATCTCTCCTATTTAATGATAGTAATGGTTTGGCAAGTGAAAGAGTATTTTATTTTATTTTTATCAGATCAATGTATAAATTAAAAGGTTGGGAAATATCTTTTTTTACTTTTTTAAATTTCAAAATTCAATATATTTAGCCTTGGAAATGAATCTTCTTGTATTTAAAACTATATTGAACTATATCAAATACTGTTCATGGTTGATTCAATGGTGATGGCAAGCATTATTATATTGTCTTTTGTTCTTTCTGCAATGCAAAATACTTATTTTCATAGTCAAGGAATGTTTTGACGTGTCCTTGTTATTGTTGTCTGTCTCAGGTGATGCAATCGGGGTCTTCTCTGCTCCTCTGAAGCAAATAGCAGGAAAAATAATGGACATTGACCAAACAAGTTTTTTCAATAATCTAGCATGGATAGATTTATTTTCTGCAAAATCTAAGGTAAGCATGATTTTTTATGCTACTGTACTGTTCTTCCCTAGGGTCAGACTCTGTTACCCCACTCCATCAACCCCAACCCACAAACAACAGGAAAACTGCAGGCTTCAGATTATCAAGCTTATATTTAGTAACTAATGGTTGAACCACTGCCACGAAGAAGTTTCTATTCTTGTTTTAATTGCTCAATGCAGGATGCAGATGGGCATGAAGGCACTAAGCAGCCATGTGGGAGAGTAAGATGTGGCATACTCTTTTCGACTAGTACTGAGTTTGAGGACACCGAGTTATCGTGTTTGACTGATAGGAGATCAGGATTTATCCAAATTAGTCCCAGTAAGGAAGGTCCATGGACATCTGTGAGGCTGAACTATGCAGCCCCAGCTGCTTGCTGGCGGTTGGGGAACAATGTTATAGCCAGCGAACTAAGTGTAAAGGATGATAGTAGATACGTTGATATACGATCTCTTGTATCGCTGCGGAACAACACAGATATTGCATTGGAGTTCTGCCTCAAGTTGAAAGGTTCAGCGGATGGAATGAGTCTGTCAAATGATCCTAATGAGGTGGATGAGCAGCAAATGACCAGAGATAGAATTGAGAAAGACGAGCATTTTGAAACACAGGAGTATAACTCAAGTATTGGTTGGGTTAGTAGCTCAGCTCGACTGAAGCAAGAAGATATTGATGGAAGCCTATATAAGGTAATGGTGAATTTGATGGCTTTAGATATTATTCTATTAATGTCACATGCCACTCATAAAGTCAAATTGCATGTGTTCTTAAAAGCATTTACTGCATTATGGGTGAATAGTTTAGCAATGTATTGGGAAAATGATATGATTTTTCAATGGAAATTTTATTTGGGTGAAAGATTTTTATATTATGAGGATTTACATTGTCAAACTAAGTAAATTCTAGACAGAGTTCTGATGGGAGAATGATTATCTAAGCAGAGGCAAAAAAACTAAAGATAAGCAGGTGATGAGTAGATAAATCAATTCATCAGTAAGAGAAGAAATAATTTAGATATAATTAAATTAAACAGGGTTACTTATATGGATTTATGGAATATTGAATACCTAATGGATATTCTTCATTCTGAAGAAAGTGAACTGCATATTCTCCTGTTAGAAATTAATCAGATAGAGGTGAAGGTATTGATTAGTACCGGAGCCTGATCTTGTACTTGAATTAATTTATATTACTTTGTACTGCTTAATTTATTTAAAGACTTTGTGGTCCTTCTGGATCTTTTTTGTTGGCATCATTTTGTTGGATTCTTATTCTTTTCTGTGAGTTGGCAGGGAAATCCCAACACAGAGTTACCTTTGGGTTGGGAATGGATTGATGATTGGGTTATTGATAAGACACTAGTGAAGAATTCTGATGGTTGGGTTTATGCCCCGGATATGGAAAGCCTAAAGTGGCCGAAATCATATAATTCTCCAAGTTTTGTGAATTATGCAAGGCAAAGAAGATGGGTTCGAAATAGGAGGCTACTCTCAGTTGGTATGAACGAAGAGATCCCCATTGGAAGTTTAAGTCCAGGAGAATCCATTCCTATTCCCCTGTCGGGCTTGTCTCTGCCTGGACAATATCTCTTGCATCTAAGGCCTTGTAATCTTTCCAACTCCAATGAATATTCATGGAGTTCTGTAGTGGAAAAACTGGAGAACCTAGAGAAATCCAAAGGAAATTCTGAGGTTTGTGTTTCAGATCTGAGTGAAACAGATGAACTCTTGTGCTGCGTTGAGCTTAGTGGAACTTCATCCAGAAGAACCCACCAACTATGGTTCTGTGTAAGCATACAAGCAACAGAGATTGCAAAAGACATTCATTCTGATCCAATTCAGGATTGGAGTATTGTTGTTAAATCCCCTCTATCGTTCACCAACTTCCTCCCACTATCCGCTGAGTATGCTGTTCTTGAAATGCAACCAGGTGGCAATCTTGTTTCTTGTTCACGGGGGATACTTTCTCCAGGAAAAGTGGTCAATGTTTACTCTGTGGATATAACAAAACCATTGTTCTTCTCTTTCATTCCACAAAGAGGATGGTCTCCTATACATGTATGATAATGAGATATTTTTCCCTTTACTTTGATTGTTACTTTGTTCACCTTTGGTATGTAGTTATAGCATTAAGTCTTTGCTTTCTCATCTGCAGGATGCTGTTTTGATTGCACATCCACATGAAGTTCCTTCTAAAACGATGAGTCTAAGAAGTGTTGTTACTGGAAGGTTCATGACTTTTGATGAGATACTAGAAAATCTTTCTATGAAGCCATGTCTTTCTCCTTACCACATGTTGATTTTGTGCCTTGCAGGATTGTCCACATTATTCTAGAGCAAAATTTTGACAGAGGTCAACCTTTCCTTGGAAAAAACATACGAATCTATGCGTCGAACTGGGTGTCAATTGCTAGATGCCCTCCATTAAAGTATAGGTTCATAAATGTGGAAGGGGAGAAATCTACAAGGAAACTTTCTCTTTCATTCAGCTCTGCAAAGAGCAATGAATGTAGTTTTGAGGAAATAATCGATGAGGAGATCTATGATGGTTACACTATTGCTTCTGCTTTTAATTTCAACACACTAGGGATTTCAATGTCCTTTTCGAGTGAAGAACGGTTTGGACCTGTTAAACGTTTGCATTCCCTGGGAGACATGGTATGTCTGCGAAGCAAACATTTCATCCTGTGATTCTATTATATGATTAAGAACCTAACTAAGTTTTTATATCCTACAGGATGGATCTGCTGCTATTAATGCATATAATTCTGATGGAAAGTGCATGAAGTTTTTTATTTCTACAAAACCCTCTCCCCATCAATCTCTTCCTTCAAAGGTATTCCAGTATCTACTTTGTCTATTTTGGGAAAATGTGAAGGAAAATGTTAACTGCTGAAGAAAGTGAATAAGACTTTTTTTCCTGATTGTTCTAGGTTATTTGCATCCGACCTTTTATGACATTCACAAACAGAATCGGTCAGGATATACATCTGAAATTAGGCAATGAGGATGAACCAAAGGTTCTTCGGGCATCTGATTCACGGATCTCTTTCATGTATCGTGAAATGAATGGGCCTGACATACTTCAGGTAAATTGTGTGCTTAACATTCCAGTATCTGTCAACAAGAGTTCTTTGATTGTAAAATCCTTCAAATGAAAAATAGAATGAATATCCTTGGAATAATGCAAAGTTAGATACTACTACATCACGGATTATAATTTTGGGAGGATACAGGCAAACGAGCATTGAACATGATTTATGTTGATTTGAATATTCTGTTTACAGTAACGTGCAATATAACTTTTACAGGTTAAATTGGAAGCCACTTGCTGGTCTTTCCCTATTGAAATAACAAAGGAAGATAGCATTTCACTGGTGCTGAGAAGGCAAGATGGTACTCAGAAATTCATTCGAACAGAGATACGTGGCTATGAGGAGGGCTCACGATTTATAGTGGTCTTTCGCCTTGGATCAATTATCGGTCCAATGAGGTAAAGCTGTAACAAGTAAATTTGCTAGATGACTGTTGATTCGTATACAGACACACATATCAAAGTGGCTTAAAACCCAAAATTTATGTGATTGAACTGGTGGAAGTACTGCTTGAACAGGATGGAGAACAGGACAAGAACAAGAATCAGTATTCGGCAAGCTGGATTTGGTGAAGACTATTGGATTCTATTGCAGCCTCTATCATCTACGAATTTTTCTTGGGAAAACCCATATGGTCAAAGATTTATTGACGCTAAAGTTGATAAAGGATGTAGTACTCAAACTTGGACACTTGATTTGGACAAAACAGGGCAATATTCTTTAGATGAGGGGGAACAAGATCTTCAAATTGAAGTCCATGTTGCAGAAATTGGTGAGGTTAAGGTTGCAAGGTTTATAGACTGCAGTGCCTGGTTAAACAAGAATACTAAGAAAAACATTTACTTGCAAGAAGTGAGGCAGACTCATTCAATGCCCGTAGAGCTTGTAGTTGAGTTGGGTGTTGTTGGAATCTCTCTTGTAGATCATCGACCTAAGGAGTTATCATACTTGTATCTTGAGAGAGTCTTTATATGTTATTCAACTGGCTATGATGAGGGAGCAACAACCAGGTAAAAGAATTGTGTACTAACTCACCCTTAATGACAGTGTATTCTATTTGTTTCTGTCAATGTTATTTGTTGGGCCCTATATTTCTGTTTTGTTTATTTTTTTCTGCTTTACTCCTCCTATGTGTTCTATAATGTACTTGGTTTTGGAGATGACTATCATGCTTGGTAGCTATTTTTGTTGCTGTACCTAGAAACTCTCTGATTCATGTTCACTAGTCACAATCTATTCTACTATTACTCTCTTTGCTCCATGAAAATCACTAACCATGTGATGATTTTCCCTCCAGATTCAAGCTCATACTAGGGTATCTGCAGCTCGACAATCAGCTTCCTATGACTCTAATGCCAGTACTTTTAGCACCTGAACAGGTCTCTGATGTGCACCATCCTGTATTTAAAATGACCATTACAATCTGTAATGATAACCCGAGCGGTGTTCTGATCTATCCATATGTTTATATACGGGTAATTCAGCAGTGTCTTTCCCTTATGCCAACATTGTTTATTGTGTCATATCTTGGCTTCAGAATTATTGCATTAAATTAACAGGTGACAGAAAAGGTTTGGAGACTGAATATTCACGAACCAATTATTTGGGCTCTTGTGGATTTCTACAACAGTATTCAGCTGGATAAACTGCCCCAAACATCTAGTGTCACACAAATAGACCCGGAGATTCGAGTAAAGTAAGATTTATATTTACTTTACATCTATTGGAACAACTATATATTTTATATAAAAAATTACCTGATTTAGTGTGAGCCTATTTAACACTTAAGTTGTGCCTACACAGTGATTTTTTTTGGTTGAACTCACACTCCTACAAAGTGATAGATTGGTCAAAACCAAAATACTGAAGTTATATATTCTTTCTCTGCTGACTTCTATTTTTTTCCTACGTAACTTTTGGTTAAATAGTGGGCTACTCATATGCTCATCAATTTTCATTATCTTTGCACATTGGTTGTTCTGATTACTGTGGTGATTTTTCTTATTTCTAGCCTGGTCGATATATCAGAAGTTAGATTAAAGGTGTCACTGGAGACAGAACCAGCTCAGAGACCTCATGGTGTTCTTGGTGTTTGGAGTCCCATACTCTCTGCTGTTGGAAATGCCTTGAAAATTCAGGTGAGACTTTCATATGTAATAGATGGATGGTACTATTCATCTCCTATGTTATTGAAGAGGTAACAAATTTATATTTCTAGAAGTTTAACATGAATGTCCCATCTTTTTTTTTTCTCTTTAATGGGGTCTCATCTCCGCTTTCTACAAGGGAAAAGGGAATTTCCAATTCCCTTTTGCATTTGGTTGTGACTTTCTAGCAACAGTCTTCCTCTGATGAATAGCCAACCAAATATAATGGTTACTGTCTTCCTCATATCTCAGGTTCATCTGAGGAGGGTGATGCACAGAGATAGATTCATGCGCCAGAGTTCAGTTCTTCCTGCTATCACAAATCGTATTTTTAGGGATCTGATTCATAATCCCCTGCATTTGCTGTTCTCGTTAGATGTACTTGGGATGGCAAGCTCAACATTGGCCTCCCTCGGCAAAGGATTTGCTGAGCTCTCAACAGATGGTCAGTTTCTTCAATTACGATCAAATCAGGTATACTCTTTCATTCACTGTGGTGCATTGACTTATCTATGAAGATAGTTTTCTGGCTGATTTTTTTTGTTTTTTTACATTCCAGGTAAGATCAAGGAAAATCACTGGTGTGGGTGATGCAATTGTCCAAGGCACTGAGGCTTTTGCACAAGGTGTTGCTTTTGGGGTGACTGGAGTGGTAACAAAACCCATGGAGAGTGCCAGGCAGAACGGTCTTCTTGGACTTGCTAATGGAGTTGGGCGTGCCTTTCTTGGTTGTGTTGTTCAACCTGTCAGTGGAGCATTGGACTTCTTTTCTATGACTGTTGATGGAATTGGTGCAAGCTGTACCAAATGCTTGGAAGTCTTCAATAACAAGATCAACTTTCAACGGACTAGAAATCCTCGGGCTATTCACGCAGATGGGATTCTGAAGAATTATATCGAGAGAGAAGCTCTTGGTCAGGTAGTTTCTTTCCTTTTGACCAGAGAAGCATCAAGTAAAGGGTTTAGCTCTTTCTTTTTTCACGAGGATATGTTAGAAAATTTATTAGTCCTTCCCCATCACACCTGTTGGCATGCATATAAGACCTTATATCAGTTACTTGATGCCATTGAGTCGGTCCCATCTCCCATCTCTATAGGTTTTTAGGAGAGGAGTTGTATTTGTGGCATCCAATATGGAGGTTGGTATGGTCAGTCTGTCAATTTTACCAAAATTCTGTTCTTGGTTCTCTTTGCAACCTGATGGTTAATAATGCATTCTAATGTTTCAGTAGTCAGCAATGCTTTAAAATTCTAGCATTACTTTTTAGTTTTTCTGGTTTGATTTTTAGTATATTGGTGGGGGTGGGCCAATATCTTGTTTGTTTGGTTTGTTGTGTTCTGTGTTGTTTCAAAGTTCTATATGCATGAGGCAAACTAAACTTGTATATTAGAGGATTTTAATATGCACTACATATTGTTGGTGTGGCTTTCTACCAACTTAACCCTTTGTTCTTATGATAAATGATTGTGAGTTTATAAGGAATCACACATATTTTCACTTTAAAAGGCTAAGTTAATATGTGATGATACTCAATCTCCTTATAAAGCCAAAACATTTCTCTTTTATTGTTAATGTGGGATTTTATTCTCAACACCAATTCTTTCATGCAATATTGATACACTAGGCACATGTTACTAAATATGTCATCAACAACTATTTAAAAGTTGGATATTCTTCTTCTTACAAGTTGGACAACTTTTCTTCCATACTTGATCGACCATGAGTTGGGTTTTTGGACATAGGTAGGACTTTGTGTGAGCCCACTGACTCTAGTATTATGTGAGAAATAATTGTGAGCCTATAAGGAATTCAACTTATGTTCACTTTAAAAGTCTAAGGTGGTGGTACCTGATCTCTTTGTAAACTTACAACATTACTATTTTCTTGTATGATCTCGCATCAACAGAAAAAGAGAAATATTGTAATTTTATAAGGAGATTGGGTAGCATTACTTATTAGTTTAGGCTTTTGAAGTGGAAATGAATTTAATTTCTTATATACTCACAGCATGTACTTTGAGTCAATGTAGACGTAACACATTCGACTTCTGTCCGGAAATGGTGGACAGCTCGAGTTGTCTTCCTCATCCGATAATTGTTTTGTGTGAGTTTAGTAGCATATGCAAGTCTATCCATGTTATACATGAGAGTAAGTGTAAGTGTTTTGAGTATGATCCCATATTGACAAGAACAGATAAATGATGCTGATTTATTAAGGAGATTGGGTACTAATGCTTAGGCTTGTGGAAATAAGCCTTATCTGTATAAGCTCAACCATTTCAGAATTCTGAATAGCCAAGCATATGTAACTTGTATTTTTCATCTTCAATTGGCTGTCTGTAGATGGTACTTCACCTTGCACAAGGCAGTTGGCATTTAGGCTGCACCGAATTATTTAAGGAACCAGCAAAGTTTGCTTGGTCTGACTACTATGAGGATCACTTTATCATCCCTTACCAGAGGATTGTTCTAGTGACCAATAGGAGGGTCATGCTACTGCAGGTACTAAGAAAATGTGCTAGCTTAATGTATTGATTTACAATTGTACATTTTGCATGTTGATCTTATTGCCTTATTTGTCTGTTTGTAGTTCCTTGATCCTGACAAATTGGACAAGAAACCTTGTAAAATCTTGTGGGATGTACCGTGGCAAGAGTTGATGGCATTAGAGTTGGCAAAAGCTGGATTTGACCAACCTTCTCATTTGATCCTTCATTTGAAAAATTTCAATAGATCAGAAAGCTTTGTGAAGGTAATTAAATGTATCATTCAGGAAGAACCAGAGGAAAGTATACCTCAAGCTGTTAGAATATGTTCACTTGTGCGAAAAATGTGGAAAGCTCATGAGTCCGATATGAAGTGCCTGGCTCTGAAGGTCAACCACTACTTCATCAACCTTATTTCTTTCACTATGTCTTTAACTTATTTTCTTTGCGGGCACTATCAATAAAATATTTCTTTATTGGATAAGTATCAATGTGATAGCTCTTTCCATGGGGATCTTTCAAAATTTTAGGTTCCTTCAAGTCAGAGGCATGTGTACTTTGCTTGGAGTGAAGTAGATGGAAGGGAATCATGGGCTTCGAAGGAACACATTATTAGATCAAGAGAAGGTTCCTCATCACTCTCAGTATTGGGTGAGAGGAGATTTGTGAAACTCAGCATCAATTTTGTGAAGATATGGAGCAGTGAACAAGAAACCAAGGGAAGATGCAAGTTGGGTAGAAAGCAGGTTCTTATCCAATATAATTTTATCTTCTTTCCTCCTCCTAAACCTAACAGAATAGGTCAAACAGAATATTGTTTTATTATAATTTCTTGGTGATGTAAAATTTCCATTGTAGGCTTCCAAGGAAAATGAAGTCTGTACAATTTGGAGACCAGTTTGTCCAGAAGGGTAATTGAACCTTTTCTTAGTTAAGATTTGATCATAGATTCTGTTTAATTTGTTAATATCATCCGGATTTTATTTTAAGGATCCATTTTGCAGAACAGATTCCTGCAATGAGATGTTTGAGCATCCTTCATGCATGGCCAACTGGTCAAAATCTTGAAATAAAGCTATGCTGCATATTCATTATATTCATTGAAACATTGTTATTTTGTAGGTATGTCTCAATCGGTGATGTGGCCCATATTAGCATTCATCCCCCCAATTGTGCTGCAGTCTACTGCAATATTAAGAGTGTATTTGCTCTTCCAGTTGGCTATGACCTTGTAAGTTTATATTCTTTACCTGTTGGGATTTCTCAACCATCTGGAATTTGATCCATGGGTTTGTTGTTTTCTATGCCACTTTTATTAGTAGAATTGCTTATTAAGTTGTGTCTTTCATCCATCTAGTTCCATGCAGAAATTCTAACTAGACCTCGTATGGAAGAGATTCCAACCAGTTGATTGCTTGATTGGCCAACTCTCTTTTGAAAACCGAGTCTTTTAAGTCTGCTTTTTTAAACGATAGATCTTCAATGAATCCAAAGGTTTTCCTTCTTCTATCTGGCATGGCCCCTCTGAATGTCAAAACAATTGATTCCAACTTACTGCCAGGTTTGGAGGAACTGCTTAGATGATTACACTGCTCCCGTCTCTATATGGCATCCCCGGGCTCCAGATGGATTTGTCTCCCTCGGTTGTGTAGCTGTGACAAGTTTCTCTGAACCAGAGCCTGATCTGGTATACTGTGTGGCGGAGTCACTGGCAGAGCAGGCCGAGTTCGAAGACCAGAAGGTTTGGTCTGCCCCCGAATCGTATCCCTGGGCCTGTCATGTTTACCAGATCAAGAGCGATGCTCTCCACTTTACTGCTCTAAGACAGGTGAGGGATGAATCCGACTGGACTCCCACAAGAGTTCTCAACGATCCAAGTTCTGTACTACTTTCTTAGAGGGCACCTTGTGGAATTGTTGATGTCTCTAGTTAGAGGGAGAATTTGGTGCATTTTTTCAACTGCGGGAGGTATAGATAGATGTTGGTTGTATAACGGTGGCCATGTCTTCTATTGAAAACGCATTTTACATTCTACTTGATATATAGTTGGACAACAGTTCTCCTTTTCTTGAAAAACTTGCCTTTTGGTTTCCCTTTTACCGTGACAATTAACTATCGTGGTTATCTATTCAGCTATCAAGGTGTGCCTATGCTATGATTCAGAACTCTCCGTGGGTAATTGAACAACATGTTCCTAGCTAGTCGGAACATGTTAGTTATACTCGGATAGTTACATATTAGTTATAAATGAAACGAGTATACTTATTGTTGATTATCTCTCACGTGTTAACTTATGATTGCGATCATAGACAACTATATGCAGTAAAAATATATGCATGGATAATATACTAATATTGGTATGGTTAAGATGTGCTTGCATATATATATATATAATGGTTTATAACTGAAGTAATATATTTAATAATGTATCAACCCATTAGTCATAGTAAGGTAGCGCATTCTTTGCCATATAGCAACGGTAAGAGTTTTTCATGAATAAAATTATATTATGTGAAAAAAATAGCATTTCACTCGTTTGTCATGCATGTGGGCTTGAGAATGGATGCTTCAATGGGCTTATCGTTGGGCCCAAGCCCAAAATTACTCCTACGTCCGAGGAATTTACACTCGATTAGGGTTCCCTAAAGCCTTCCTTGTCAATCTCTGGTGCCAGCCGTTTCTCTTCTGCCCTAATTCGAAGAGTATTCCCCTTCGATATGGTGCGCGTCTCTCTCCCTTTGTTCAGTCGAGATAATTGATTAACGATGAATGCGTCACGTTTGTATCCATTTTAGTCAGTGTTTAGTGAAATGATTCTCGAAATTGATCGGGCTTGCTAGCTGAAGCAAGCTGGTTTCTGGGGTTCATTAGCAGAATCAGAAGTTATAATCAAGAGATCGTAGGCATTGAATTGGAAATCTTTGGGTTTTTTATTACGCTTTAATGGCTGTTAATTGGAATTGCTTAATGGATCTGGAGTTGTGAAACTCCTCTTATGTTACCGTCCCATAGTCGTACCAAAATTTTCTGTTAAGTGTGTTGTTATACATGTCTTAGTAGTCCCAAATTTTGACGTAGCTGTATTTATTATTGATATATATATTTATTTTATGAAGGCCAAGAGAACCAAGAAGGCTGGCATTGTCGGAAAATATGGTAGGTTTCAGAAATTTAGTACTCTCTTGAAGTTCTATCTTGTTATCTATGCATTGAGGTTGAATTGGTGTTCTTGATTCGACATGAATTATGCATTCATTTAGAATGAGCATGTTGACGTCGTCAATAAGATGTTCCCTCCGTGAAACACACTGACGAGTATTTTGTCTGGTTCAAAATTTTGGGCTATTTAGCCTTAATCGCCTGAAATTGAATCAACCATTTTAGGGAACCTTCTTGTGAAAAAAGTTTTGAGTGAAGTATGCACTGTAGCTGGTGGAGAGTCTTAGCAAGGGTTGTGAAAATTGTCATGAAAGTTGTATTTATTAATCCAAACTATTTGCAATTTTAGGAACCCGATATGGGGCTAGTCTTCGTAAGCAGATTAAAAAGATGGAGGTTAGTCAGCATAGCAGGTACTTCTGCGAGTTCTGTGGCAAGGTATGCTCTTATGGCTTAACAAATCTTTATTTCCACCTCCCTGTTTGGGCTCATCTTAGGGTAGCTATGATGGCATCTGAGTCCACCAATTGTTAATACTGCAGTACGCTGTGAAGAGAAAGGCTGTGGGAATCTGGGGCTGTAAGGACTGCGGCAAGGTGAAGGCTGGTGGAGCCTACACCTTGAAGTAAGATGCCTTTTTTACATCCATAATATATTGTTCTTCTGATTTACCTGTGATTTCATTCTCATTGTTACTGATTGGTTTCCTGATTTACTTTTAAAAGCACTGCAAGTGCAGTGACAGTTCGGAGCACCATTAGGAGGTTGAGGGAGCAAACCGAGAGCTAAGCATCTCAGCATTTTGTCTCACCATGTTATTGAGTTTTGGATTTCATAATTCCAAATATTACTTGATCAAGTTAGACTCTCATGTTGCCACTTGAACTGTGTAATGGGTTTTGAATGAAATGATTAATCTATGTTATGATTGAAAAGGAAAATGAAAACGAGATGCCCTTATCCTGAAGTAAATATCAGAATCATGCCATTTTCTCCATTTCTAGGCGGATATTCAGATGTATTATGATTGCAGCAACCTCTATTAAAATACCTCAAATTGTCCATATAAACATTCTGTTATGTATAGGGAAAAAGCCCCGTGATTTATGGAAATTGAGTGCTTTTGTGAGGAGCTTCTAGCAGTTGCAATGCTCAGGTCACAAGCCCCCTTTTTTCCTGAATTTGCCCTTTGTAACTAGGTCTTAGGGGCTTCTTCCTCCTTGAGTAAGGGTCCCCTTAGGTTGTTGCCCTGATTGGAAAAGGCAATAGTTTATCTCCTTCCATATTGTCCTACATGTCTTTCCCTATCATGTTGATCTTGATCCATCTATACTGCATATTAAAGACTTGAATTTAATTGATTTTAGTTTCTTGGGAGGTTCATAAATTGACAGAGGAAGAGTATGCACACAAGCAAGTAGTGTAGGGGGGCTTCCACTTCATCATCCACTTATGTATATTATCTCATTGGCATGCACATGCAGCCAATCTAAAATGGATAGAAACAAACACAAGCTACTGTGTAATGCCATAGCAAACATACCTGAGAACTCTTCCTGCTCCTCAAATGGTCAATTCAGACTGACCAAGAAAGATTCCAGGAACCACCTCACTCATGATTCCTTAATCAAACCATCTCTCTCTCTCTCTCTATCTCTCTCTCTTTTCTCTGTCTCCCTCTCTACAATCATACATTGAAGTAGTATCCTCTGAAAATGAGGAAGGAGGGAGGAAGCAAACATAACAACGGAGGATCCCTGCAAAAGGTAGCAAATAAGAACCTCAAATTGGCAGCTGCCTTCACTTTGGTTAGTTGCCTTCCTTCTGTGAAGATCAAACTACAGACATCCGTAGATCATCATCTTTTGTGCTGTCCTGATACCTTTGGCTCTGAACAGCCTTCACTGCTGCAACTCTTGCTGCATTTGCAGACCTATTAGCTGCTGCAACAGCTTTGTTGACTCTGCCCTCCACCCTTGCCACTTTGTATGCTCTTTCAACTGCTTGTCGAGCTTCCTGATTGTGCAAAAATTAAAACCACATTCTCTTAGGTTAGCGCTTCCTACTTAGGCAAGTTCCAACCATGACAAGTAAAAGAAGGCTGATGAAGCCATACATAGATCTATCAAAACTGACTTTTTTAAAGACAAACCCATCAAATTTGAGATGTAATTTCTACTTGAGAGGGCATTGCACCAGCATTCAAAGAATAATAGGATCAATAATACTGCCTCCCATCAGCCAACACCCATGCAAAGAAGCTTTGTTGAGGATAGAAATGGCAGTAGTTTTACCTGCACAGCGTTGAGAACTTTGGAATGGATGAGACCATGGGGGGAACCAACTTCAGTGCTTGGTTTACTTGGGACCTCGAGAACTCCATTTTTCCAGTGACCACATTGGATCTGCCCATCCCTAAAGCTGTACATGCCAAATCCCTGCCTTTTCCCCTCGTGCCATGCTCCCTCATACCTATGCCCATTCCCAAACTGGTAAACCCCGAACCCGTGCATCTTGTCAGCAAAATATTCCCCAGCATAGGTATCACCATTCCTGCAATATGCCATCAGAGAACTTAGATCAACAAGGAAGACAAGACAGAGCGTTGATTCATTCATGGTTACCACCAATTCAGTGGTGAAAGATCAAGTATCAATGCAAAATCCTGGCTATCTAGTTTAATGATTGCAGCTTCCAAGATGTGCCCAAATCACAGAATTCCTTAGTTCATAGAGTAGTTCACCTGAAATGGTAATGGCCAAGACCATGCTTGACGCCCCACTTGAACTCTCCACAGTAGGTACTCCCATCAGCACAGTTATGGACCCCGCACCCATGGCACTGCCCATTCAACCACTCACCGGCGTAAACATCGCCGGTGTAAAACCGATAAACTCCCACTCCATGCCTCAGGCCTTCCCTATACTGCCCTCTGTATTTGCTACCTTTAGCCCATGTCTCAATACCATACCCATCGTACTTCCCATCAACCCAGTCCCCCTCGTATCTCCCACTCTTGTAATAGTAATAAACTCCGCTCCCCGAGCACTTCCCATCGTGAAACTCACCCTCGTAGACATCACCGTCGCTGTAAACCTGTACCCACGATCCCGAGCTGGAGGATTTCTTCAACTTGGTTCCGCACCCGATGGACCACACCACCGGGGGAGGAGGAGAAGGAGGAGGCTGGACCTTGGGTGCGGCAAAGGGAGCCAACTTTGCAGAAAACGAGCGGGCGAGGAATAGCCGGAGAGCAGAAAACCAAGGGACGGCCAGAGTAAGAGATGCCAACAGCGCTATGAAGAAGGCTATAACCGGGATGAGCTCGAGAGGGAAAGAGGTGGGAGGGTTAGAGACGAAGTAGAGGAGAGGCACCATTAGGATAAGCAGACGGAGGCGGCAAGGGCAGTGGCAGGGCTTCGAGCAGAAGAAGTAAACTCTTCGGGGATGATAATCCGATTGGAAAGGGCTCCGGTGGATACTGAGAGAGGACGAATGAGATGCCACAGACCTCCTCTGGGGATTCTGAGTTGCAGAGGAGGAGATTTCACTCCTAAAATGGGGTCTCGCCGGAGCCTCGACCTGAGCACGGAGTTTCTGCGGCTCGGGGTGGCTACTGAATCGATCCGGCGGGAAACAGGGCGGGGTGCTCGGATTTGTTTCTTCCCCGATCTGAAGCTCAGCTCTCTGCTGATGCATTAACATCAAAAAATATAACAGATGAAAACTTTGTGGGCGTTGAGTCAAGAGCAGAGGCGGAATTGATTAAATTCCCCCGTTTTCAATTGAAGGGTTGCGGTTACTGCGAAGGGTTTGGGCTGGTGGCAGCTGTATGTGGTGGGGGAGTTATGAGCTATGAAATCTGTGTGTCGATGAAACTGGAAATGGGTTATAGAGATGAAAGATGATGTGGGCTATCTGATGTTTCTGGTTTTTGGGAAAATGGGTGCGTGCAGTAAATAAATACCCTAGCATTGCTCTTATTTACTGCATTGCCACTCTTGGGAAAGAGCTAGGATTAACATGTATTCAATGTATATATTATTTTTATAATAATCTTTTTATAAATTTTAATATATATATATATATAATAATCTAATTGAAGTTAATATAATTTACATATTATCAAATATATTTATGATAAAATATTACTTTTTTCTTATCTGCATACTAACATAAGATGGCAAAAGGGAGAATTCCTTGTAGATAAGAGGATAGTTGGGTCAATGAAGGAAGACCGGCCAGTGGCCATAATTAAGCTGGCGGGAGCCGCCGGGAACCGGAAGCTCCGGTTCACGAGAGAAACTTGGACGCTTTATATTTTATCCGCTTGGCCGCAATTTGGACCACTGGCACTCGCCGGGGCCCCGCCGGCCGTTCCCTTTTTCCATTTTTTAGCCGTACTAAAAACTACTTTATAATATAAAAATAAGTTAGTTGATATAGTTTTTGTTTAATATAGTTAAATAAAAATAGCGTAAGATAAAATATATATTAGACGGTAAATTATGCGAATAAAAAAGAATAACATAAATGAAAATTAATATTGTTAATTCTACAATTTTAATATTAATACGTGATCTATTATTAATTAAAATATAAAATTCATGAATGTTGAGAAAATGGCATTAATTATGATTGTGTGTTAGATTTACACCCAAGTGAGAACAACACCATAAATTTTAACGGCCAAAAGTAAATGATGATGTGTCACTCATATAATTCAATGTGAAATTTGTGATTGACTATTCTGCACCTATTAAATGTGAATATTTTTCCTTGATAATCAGGGGACATATCTGACTAGACATATGGGTGGCCTTGTTTTGTTCACATTCAATAATAGTAATATAATATAATATATTCAATGAATGTGTGTATATTTATAGATAGATTTTTGCCCATTTTGAAATATTCGCTTTCATGGACCACACATTTCCCCTCCCACATCATTGTTCTTATCGCATAATTTCCCAACCCATATCTCCCTTCTATCTTCCTTCCTCAATCCTCACCCAATGTCTTTCACTAGAGCAAGAGGAAAGCAGCATAACCATCTAACAATTTGGTCGTATTAGTTTGTTTTTCCATTTTCTTTTCCTATCACATACACATGTCTAACTATCACCTTATATACTTCATAAGAGGGGTTGGGCTGGGTATGTTGCTTAAATTAAAAGGGATGATGCATTATTTCTGGGTGTGGGATGGCCATGTGAGAGAGGCTATTTATTATTCTTAGACAGCTAAGAGTGAGTGAATAGGAGACCAATTGTGGCATGTCAGACAGAGAGCTTCCCCATCAGCTAGAACATGATCTATCAGTTTACTTTCAATTATAAAAACGTAAGACTGAAGACTTACCAGTCACGTGAAGTTTATTTTTGCCGACTTCCAGGATTAGGTGTGCGCTCATCAAACCGGATTTGGTCTTGGCCATTCAAATCTAATCCAACATCTCTTCAGCATTAACCTACAAGGCACAAAAAGGTACACAAGCAAACAAATCAAGACACTACCAAACAAAAACGACCTCACCATTCAAACGGGGAATCATTGTCAATCTCATCATACTCATAGAGCTGCAAATTTTAAGCTAATACATCTGCACGTCATCCATGGTTGCAGTGGAGTCACGTATGGGAGATTCGGCACAACTAAACCTGCAACAATTGGCCATACTATCACTGTCCACAAGGGAACTGTCCAAGTGTTTCATAAATTGCTGGGTTTATAGGTCTTTGGTCAAAGTACCCAAGTATGTGTTATTATGCATAAGGAAATTGATGAGCGTGGATCAACATAATTCTAGAAATTCATTATATACAGATCCAAACAGCTAGTCTATACAAGGCATGGTGACTACTCAATTTTCCAGGAAGTCAACAAAGGTAAAGCAATTAAAAGGCCTAGTGAATACTATTTTTTTCTTGATATATTATGATTTTCAGAAACTTCAAAGACAGAAGAGGGCAAACCCCTGTAAGTACTCTGTGGCGGACGATCAATCCAGCTACCTGTGGTGGCCTCTGAGAGATGTCTTTCTTTGGTTGCTCTGCTCCACCTCCAACCATGAGTGGTGGCAAAAGATAGTCCTACATCAGGTCTCTTCTGGATCTTGAAACCGAAAACTCTGGGAATGTAGCTATCTGCAGCTTAAGATGCCCATAGGTCATCAGAAATAGGTGAGGAAATGTCGATCCAAAATAGGCACCTGTCTCTGTCTAGGTGGAGTCAAGGGCAGCTAAATCAGCATCAAACCAGAGACAGTATATACATTTCCACATCACAAAAGCCATTAGTTACATAGGAGGAATGTGAATGCTACAAAAGCCATTAGTTCCATAGGAGGAATGTGAATGCTACAGAGATTATAATGCTTTCAAGTGAGAGAGAATGATGGGGCAATTTTCTAAGATTCATACTTGAATCTGAATCTCGTATACTACTTGTAATACCTCAGAAGCAGCAAATAGAAGTTCTATAGATTGTCTGCCATTATATTGATGAATTGATGCTGTAATGAGGTTTTTAAAGTGTCAAATGACACTAGTTAAATGATTAAACAACTACTGTGCAAATGCATTAGCATATTTCTACAGGAAGAATCGAGGCTCAAGTGGTTTGAATACTGATGTATCCGATAATCTTATATCTATTATTTATGATGAGAGAATTATCTCATTTTCATCTTGTTAGAATATTGTATCTGATTTGATAAATTAATGAAATATTATTTTATTGAGCAAAAAAAAAACTAACCTTTTTAGTGAAAGAATCAACTAGTACATAAACGTAGCAGAGAAAACAGATAAGAAATTATGCAAGGATCAAATATATCTACTATGTCTAAGCCATGAATATGGCACACATGATCATGAAAATTATTTTTCCTAAATGTTCATATATAACTTGATTATTTATCGGCCATAAACTGAAAACTGTCTTTTATTCCGGAAGCATCAGATAGATGTGTGCTTTAGGCATTGAAAAGAAAAGTTCCAAGCAGAAGATGAAAAGGATACCGCCTTGATACTTGGAACAGGGGTAGCAAATATCCTCACATCGTGGGCAATAAATTTTTACAGTGCTAGCCCATGGAATATCCGATTGACCAATGGGAAGGCAAGGTTGTCCACAGCAATAAACCTTAGGGCATCTTCCAAAATCAACATTCATGTACTTCTCTAGCTGCATCATATGACGCGACATAATATTACTGAAAATAAGAGAATGGGAATAAAAAGAACATTTAGCAGTGTATCTCACCATAGCTGCCATTCCTTTGCTAGTCAATATGTAGCAAGCATGTATTAGCCCATAAAGCATATCAGCAGCTGATTCAACAAATCCATTTTGTTCCTCAGAGAACATATCTCCTATGCATTTCAACAAAATTACTCATCACTTGAGACAAAAAGTTGTTATTAAAGACAACAACCCAATAAATTCTTCATCTAACAACTATGTTCTAGTTACAGGTAGACAGGGCAATGCAAAAGTAGAAATCTAGAGTACAGAGTATGTAGGAGTTGCTAAAGCAATATGAATTATTCCTTGGCAACAATAGACATTTAAGAAAGAAATAAAGACAAATAAATACTTTTAGTAAGCTTACCATGAGAGGATTCAACATCCAAAATCAAATCAAGTGCATAATCATAGTAAGGCACTTGACTGCTTAAGCCATATACGTTAAAATCATCCTGTATGTAGTAGTCATCATTAACTTCACAAAAGAATTTATTTCCTCTCAGGCTACAAAACCATGAGACCCAAGATGTGTCATCCCCTTCAGGCTCACTAACATCTGGCTCTTCACTATCAGTCTCCAATTCATCTAATTAAACAAATATAACCAATATAAATATTTGGCAAAATAAATTACATGCTCATATATAGGAAGAAGACACAGCTGAAAAATACAGTGTTCAGGATAGAATCTTTGTATTTGATATCCCCAAGCCCAGTCTCGCAGTAGTATAAGATTTATTACAACACAGACAAGACCCGTAGGGATCAAGAAGCTGGACTAAACTGTGCCTCAGACAAAGCTGTAGCATAATAATTCAAGAAATGGCCCGGTGAGCACAGCTAGTAATACAAAATCATTAAACCAGATTACTAAGTTGAGCAATAGCACAGCATAGAAAATCTAACAAAGCAAGAGCCAATCGAAGTTATAGGGAAGAAGGTTAACTGAACTACATTTTTAGTTACTGCAGTCCGCTCATAGGAAAGTGAATATCTATAAAATGGCATGTCCTGATCTCATTGTTGACAAAGCATAAATCTATGCAAGAGAAATTCAATGCATGACCAAGCTTAGTTAAGTCTGTAAAAAAGAAAACTCAACGACCCACAGAAAACTAGAACTGGAAGTATATTTCTCTCAGAAGAAAAAGAAGGTTGATGTGATAAGAGATGTTAAGAATCTCCTAACTATGTAGTATAGACCATCAGAGATGAATATAAAGCATTCATGCACATGCACACATACAAATGCGCCTCAGAATTGAATACAACTCTAGCTTGTAGAGGAAAAAAAGAAAGGCGTGAGCATTTAACGTTATAGGATGAATTCAATCCCCATTAAATGAAGACAACTTTCAAATAATAATCGTTTCCATGGATCATCCATCACGTACCTTATTAATGTCAAAGAAAGGTTAAATTTACATTTATAAATGGAAACTCTACAGTCGAGCTAAAAAGAACTTCAAAACAATCAAAATACCTTCTTTGACGGAGCTAATCACAACATGCAGCACAACCCCAAACAAAGATTACAGATCGAGCTACTCCTACAGTCATACAATTTGCCTAACAACTGACGTTCAGTCTATTAGAGTGACACGGTGAAAGGCTTGAAAGTTAGTCATTGTGGAATGATCAGGATTAGGCAGAAATGCTAATTTCCAAACTGTATATCACATGTTTAGATGACATAGCGAGCTAAAATGGTGATATTTCCATCACAGCCTCGAGCAAACAAGATATCGTCGAACCAAAAAAAAACATCAGAGACGGCAACAAACAGAAAAGTCCGTACATAACAAAGATATGGATTCTAAAGCTATCAGGTAGCAAAAAAGAGATGGATGTAAGGATAAACCATAGGAGAGGTTATTCTTGAGATAAGCTGATTCACGGGGATCAGGTGGAGCCTTTCGGTCCAGGAGGGAGTGTGCGGTAGACTTTTCCTTGCAGTTGACTGCACAGGACGTGGAAGGCGAGGACCGCTCGAGGTGCTTGTCGAGTACATTACCGATCCTCTCCTTCCGATCGACCACGGCGACCTCCGGCTTACACCCGTCGGGACCCCTCTCTCGGTACATGTTCCTCGCCCTCCAATTCTTCACTAAATATACCGCAGCGTCGACCGATAAACCCTAGCCATCGAAAACCATGTCTAGGAGTCGTTATCGTCGTCGTCCTCACTCTGCTACACTATTACCAGTACACAGCTCTTAGCTCTGCTTCTCCTGAAACACTTCGATTACGTTCGTATTCCAGAGCTTCGCCAGGAGAGAAGGAAGAAGAAGATAGCTGATCAGTGACCTCAGTCGCCTCGCCAGTGACAACATACGCAGATGCTGGTGCAGGATGGAGAGCTTCCTTCCGGTGCGCATCCCCTTCTGGTGCACTTGCGGTGGCTGGACACGTGGCACATAACAAGCGTTTCGATTACGATAATCCTCGTATCACGAAGCGTAGTAGCAGAATTTTGCTCAGTTGAGACTGGAGAATCAGGGTGGAGGCCACGTAAGCTGTTGAGGTTTCTCGTCAGACATTCTCCATGAAGGGTGATAGTGAGGCCAGCTAGGAGACCGCCACGTCATCGACCGGGGTCACGTGCTGGCCCATACTCCACTGCCCAAACACGGCATCTCAGATCAATGCAGCCCATGCCTGTTTGCTTGTTTGTTGTCATAAATATATTTTTTATTATATTTAGTCCTCAAACTTTAAAATATATAACATACAATTTTTTACTGGATAAAGCGATAATATTTAAGTATATGGTGTGATAACTAGTAAACTACTGAGTGCATTTTTTCCATATTCAGAGTTGGGGAGCAAAGTGAAGCAAGTTAAGAAGTTCAAGGATCACAATAGACCAGTGTAAACTTCGGGGTACAGAAATAAAAAGCTTCGCGAAATGATATTTAGTTTTTTTCGCCGAAAATAATATTTAGTTCAATTCTTTCTGTTCTCGCCGGATGAATTTCCGCCGCCGACCCGAGCATTGAATTTCATGCACGATGGTCTCGTCGTCGTCTCAGGGAAGCTAGCTGGTCCTTGGAATCAACTGTCGCCGATCAGGTTCAGGGTTCTTGTAAAGGTTTAGTGTTCGGAGGAATTATTTCAGGCATTTTATCAAACATCTGCCCTTCATGGTTTGTGTGAGTCTAATGGTCAGGGCCGTAGCCTGTAAAAAAGTCATAGAAGGAATCAGATCTGAATAGAGATCCATCCTGAAACAAGAATTAATGTTCTGAGGTGACAAAGTGAATTGCCGTTTGGCAAATATCATGCTGTCATATTCGGGCAGCCATGGCTTGTGTGCCACCGAGAACAATCCTTGCGTGTTTTCGGATATCTGGGAACAACTCAGGACGACTCTTTGCTCCGAGTTCTGCCTCAAAATTGATAAAAGATGGGGAGTTTACATGGAGTCCATGGTTTTTGAACTTTTCTACCGGCTCACTTAGGAAAGGTTCGTCTTTGAGGGATCGCTCTCGAGAAGTTCTTTTGACAAAACTCAGAGCTGCATTAGATGATCAAAAGAGAGAGCTAGCTTGGGAGGCCTTCAGTTCTTTCAGGAAGTTGTATGGATTTCCTGAGATTTCTATTACAAGTCGGTTAATCACCAACTTAGCCTACTCTTCCGACCCCCGATGGCTGCAGAATGCATTTGACTTGGTTTTCCTATATCTGCGGAAAAAGTCTGGCCTTTTTCAGCTTGAAGTCTTGGCCAAGCTTGCCCTCTCATTGGCGAGAGCTCAATTGCCTCTTCCAGCATCGAGAGTTCTCCGATTACTTCTTGAGAAAAATTGTCTGCCTCCCTTGAACGTAATGTCCTCAATAGTTCTTCATATGGTTAAGACAGAGGCTGGGACATGTCTTGCCTCAAATTTCTTAATTCAGCTTTGCAGTGATCTGTCCAACAAGACAAAGCCTGATACTCTGATTTTTAACATAGTACTCAATGCCTGTGTAAGGTTTGAGTCATCTCTGAAGGCTCTACAACTTATTGAGTTGATGGCTTCAATTGGAGTAGTTGCTAATGCTGACTCTCTCATTATATTCTCACGTGTTCACGATATGAATGGTCTGAGGGACGAGATTGTGAAATATAAGGATTTTGTTGATCAAGTTTCTAATCTGTCATTACTTCGTAAGTACAGACAATTCTACGATTGCTTGTTGAGCTTGCACTTTAAGTTTAATGACGTTGATTCTGCTGCTAAGCTTGTTCAGGATATCTACAGAGACAAGGGCTGTCTTCTGATGACAGAATTACGGTGTCAGTTTGTTCCAATCGGGTCTCACAATCTCAAGACTGGGCTGAGGATAATGGTCGATCCTGGCAAAGTGGATGAAGATTGCTCTATTGTGCTGGAAAACAAAGAAAAGTATATAGTATTCAGGGATGGGAAGTTTGATATTAGCTATCTAACTCTTGCCAAGCTAATTCACAGGTACAGGAAAAATGGCTTTGTTGATGAGCTCTCAAAGTTTCTTATAAGTATAGGGAATCATATAAGTTTGTTGGATATAATAGATGCCTGCATCCATATTGGCTGGCTTGAGACTGCTCATGACATTTTGGATGACTTGGAATCAGCTGGTTCAAGCGTTGACCTTATGGTGTATATTTCACTCTTGGAAGCATATAGTTATAAAGGTATGAAAAGGGAAGTGAATGGTCTAGTAAAACAGATGCTGAAGGCAGGTTTGATATCTGATGTACCCAATGAAATGGACATCTCAACACTATTGGAGAAAGATAGAGCAGAGAGAAGTGTAGGGTTTTCATGCAGTACTAGAATAATGGATTTGGCTGATTTGTTGATTCAAGAGATGCAAGAGAAGGAAGAAGTACCTCCGATGGTTTATGATGTGAACTCTTCTCTCTACTTCTTCTGCAAGGCCAAGATGATGGAGGATGCCCTCAGGACATACCGAAGAATGCTAGAAATGAAAACCCTAAGCGAGCAAACATTTGCCACTATGCTCAACGGATATTCTTCTTTGAAAATGTACCGGGACGTGACAATTCTATGGGGGGACATCAAGAGGAACATTAGAAATGGAAACTTAACAATAAGCCAGGACCTTTATGAATCCTTGCTGGTGAATTTTATCCGAGGTGGTTACTTCGAAAGAGTAATGGAGGTAATTATAATTATGGAGGAAAAGAATATGCTCGTCGATAAGGGGATATGCATGTGGGAGTATCAAAAGCTTCATAAGAATCTTTACAGAAGACTGAAAGCATCAGAGGCGACAACTGAGGCTCAGAAGCAGAGGCTCCAATTTGTCAAGGAATTTAGGAAGTGGATGTTCTCGGACTTACATTTTGTTGCTACTCCTGTGTCTCTGATCACTACTGCTAGTGGCAAGCAATTGAATCAGTTACCTACTGCTTGTGATTAATGGCATAGTTTTCAGATAGCTGTATCTGTCAATCCAATGAGAGGATTCATGCCCTTTGCGTTTAGGTTCTTGCTTATTGATGCTTTGCCTGGTCACATTCTATGGTGAATCTTTTAAGCTGCAAAAGATCCATACTTCCAAGAATTTACATGATTTCCTCGAAAGACATTTGGACACCAACTGGATTACAGGATGTGCTCTGAAAACTTGCCAGCAGCATACCCAAACTGTTCTTGAAATTGGTTCCTATAGATTGTTTTTTGGAAAAATATCTCCAATATATTGTCGAGGTAAGGTAAAAGCCTCAATGTTTATACACATGCCTTCAATAATCAGGACACTTCAACCCTTGCACTCTCTCAGTTATTAGTATTCTTTTCTTTTTGATAATTGGGACTCTTATCAGTTTCTATGCTAGTGCAGTAAGGGAAACAAAAATTTGGGATAGGGCCTCTATCTCATTCTCTAAGTGACTACCTCCTCAAGCTTTGAATTGAAAACAAAACTGGGGAATGTTGTTGTTATGTCCCTGCAACAAAGATGTACCTTAGCACAAGATGCAACCATCAAATATTGACAATAAGAGTATAGTCAGCTTGCTAACCTCAAGTAGGGAAGGGTCATGATTTTCAACAAAGATGGGTTATTGGAGACAAACTCCTGCCATTCCAACTTGTCTATTTTCCCGTCTCTGTTTACATCAACATCCAAGAAGGTCTGTGCAGGCAAATCAGAAACTTATAGTTTGGACAAAACTGTTATAGTGGAACTATTGCCTTGAGCTTGAGCTCAACAAAGTATCCTTTACCTTATCAAGAATCTTCTCGATGCTCTCGTCATCTAGTATCATTCGTGATTCCCGTAAAAGTGCGACCACCATGCGCTTAACCTGCCAAAATGGCACATGAGTTGTGCAATGGCTCCAAGAACTGAAGACATGTCCATTTATCTCACTATGTAATCAGTTGTTCTTCCATCTCAATAGGAGGAGGCAGGAGGGCTAGAACAGAACAAATTTGAAAACATGATCCTTGCAACAACAGTAAGCAGGTGGACATACCTCTTGGCGTTCAATATAGCCTGTGCCATCCAAATCATAAAGCTTGAAGGAAACTGCAAAACAGACGCGTAGAGAAATCCAAGTACATGAGAGAGTGTCAATTTTGAATTCTCATCAAGGAAAGAAGAACCAGGCCATCATCCTTAAAGCCATTGATCCATTAATGGCGTGTTGAATTTAAGAGGAAAAGGGCAGTGCAATGATGCAGTCTCAGCAATTTCAAAGCTTAGCTAAGTCTAAAGCATAAAGTTTTTAGTATGTTGAAATGACTTACACTCTATCTTATCTTCCCGGGGAATGTTAGGATGGAAGACATTAAGAGACCTAACAAAGTCCCCAAAGTCGATGGAACCTCTATGTTTTGCATCGAACAGATCAAATATCTGCATTTTAATGTAGACCACAAAAGAGGCATCAAGGAGCTTTACAGTTTGGTGTTTCCAGTATGAGGTTGGCAGCCCTATTACATCAATTATGGAATGAGAAGTGAATTGCCAATTGAGAGAAAAAGAAGGCGTACCCGACTGGCAAACAGACTTTCTTCCCTTCTATTTTGAAACAGAGCGAGCTGAAACTCTTCCTGTGTTATGTTTCACATGTTACCAAAAGGAAGATAATTTGCAGCTATGTAAAGAACTGAAATATTTTCCATTTCCTGAAGTTGCATCCTGAATGTCCTGGAACATGATCTTTCAAATTCATGCACATGCGGGAGTATTATGCACATGTGATCAGAGTATGCAAGTTACCTTATTTATCAGACCATCATCAACCGCAGAGCTGCTGATGCTTTTGAATAGCTTAAACAGGGCTTCAACATCACTGACGCTAACTACAAAACACAGCATGCCATGAGTTCAAGTAGCAGTGGGGGCAACTCAAGAAGACTCATCAATTACAGTTCCACACAAAGATTTTCATGTGATGATTGAAAGATGAGTAGTCCTTTCAGTCCTCTTAAGCAAAAAGCCATTTCACAAGAAAGCAGGAGAATGACTTGAACAGAGGAACTTATGCCAGCAAAAGGATATAATAAAGCAAGCAGCTGCTAGACATTCACATATTCCAGAGAACAGCTTCAAATCACCATGGTTATCTCAAAGGTTATTAAATGCAATTGATTTTGAAGCACCTGAAGATCAACATCTTGCATGACACACCAAGATAAATGTTCAACAAAGCATGCTGCTTCAGGCATATAACCAGACAAGACAAATAATACAGCAATGTGTGAAGATTTTCTTTGGTTGGAAACTTACAGGCCGTTTGGGATGCGAGGACAGAGGGGTCCTCCCACTCCCTGACCTTTCTTCTATGCTTGGAAGATAGGCAGCCCATCTTATATATTGATGAAGCTCGGGGAAGATGGGCACACCTACCAGACTGGTGCCTAGACCTTACTAAAATAATTCATCAGAACCATCCTGACCTGTAAGTTTGGAAGCTAAATGAAGACAAAGGAAAGAAACCAGTGTCACTGACAGAATAAGCCATAATGCTCTCAATGCTCATGACGTTCCGATGCTGGTCAGGATATCCCACCAACATTCAGCCAATGTAAAGATCATGATACTACCACAATGGATGTTGCAACTGAAAAATCAACAACTAAGATTAAATGCAAGTTTTGTAGCTTCAAGATTAATGCCCAGGTACATTCTTATAAGTGTCTAGAATTCCCAAAATCCCCCAACATTTTGTACACTGAGAGATTGATATATAGTTTCATATACCATCATGACCAACAATCAAACATATGGTGAACATCACAAGTGTTACTCCTTTCATTCCCAACTTGTGGTCTGAGGATCCCAATTCCCTTCAATGAAGGCATACACAGAGAATTGGAAGAAAAAAATGAAAAGAAAGAAAACCCAGCAAAACATCTGCTTGTGGCCATGGAAAGACAGAGCAGGGACTAAGAAAGGCGGTGTTTGGAGACATCGACTCACCGGCGTTCACTCATAGCCCTGAACAGCCAAGAAAGCAGTAATCACCGACCAAGATGCTTGGCCGGAAAATTCATTCAAGAGGACCAATGATGGCGCTTGGGGAAGGAAGACCAGACAGAGAGAGAAATTTTCATTTGTAGGGGGGGGGGGGGGGGGGAGAGAGAGAATGAGAGAGCTTCATTCTTCTACGTTCTGGAGTTTGAGGGGAACGGCAGCCCGCGTTTCCAGGGATTTTTCTATAGGAAACACAAATGGCAGGATCTTAGGGTTACAGGGCTGATCCATGCTACTGACATATCTTCTTCCTCGCCCTCTTGGCAAACAGACACTTTTTTTAATGATTTCTCATGAATCTTGTTTCAGGTCTTGCTGACTCCAACCCACTTGGCTATAGTCATGGAATATGCAGCCCAGGTCGGTTCAGTGAAGATGAGGTACCTCTTCCTAAAGTTCTGTCGTACACTGAAGTTTATATGCAAGATGAGTCTGCAATTCTAGAATTGAACTCTTGATCTCCTTCATCATCTTTTCATGAAAAAAAAATTAAAGTTAATTAACAAAAAAAAATAAAAAGATAAATGCAAGCTCAACACCCTATGGGCTATATAGCGCTTGAATGATCTCCACTTTAGTATGACTCAGTGATGGGTTTACCCGAGCGGCGGCGGCGGCCATGTTTGGCCCCACAATCACCGCTTCCATTTCTTCCGCTTCGTAGCTCGAGTGAACTCCATACAGCACGTAGAACAGCGTTATTACGCAGGTCCAAACCGCGAACCTCTGGAAAGAAAGCGCCTTGAGCGTCGTCATCAGGAACACGCTCAAGAAGATCGAGACGGCCGCTGGCCACGGCATGAGCGGCACGGCCCAGGCTCCGGGGGCGGGCGTTTCCGGTTGCAGGCTGCTGTGGAAAAAGGCGATGACGGCGATTACGAACCCTCCGAACAAGGCCAGACACCAGAGCTGCCCGAACTTCCAGGAGACGGAGAAGCCGAGGGAGCCGGAGGAGAGGAGGAAGAGGAAGAGGTGGGCGTGGAGGCGGCGGTTGGAGGCGATCACGTGGCGGCGGTATATGAGCGCGTTGGCGACCAGGTAGAATACGAGGAGGGTGCTGAGAGAGATTATCTCGAAGATCACGTCGAGCTCGGTGAATACGGCGATCGTCGCCGTGCAAACCCCTGGCAGCAAACGTTTCGAGATCGAGATTAGTCTTCAGATGAAACCCTAGATCGGAAATTTAAAAAGAAAAGCATTTGATTACCAAGAAAGAGCGTGGCATTTAAAGGGGTCCCGGTGGAAGGATGGACCCGAGCCAACCAGGATGGCGCGAGTCTGGCCCTTCCGATGACGCAGAGGTACCTTGCTTGCCCTAGCATGGCTACCAGCAGGGACGCCACAATCCCCAAACTCGCCCCAGCTCCGACCATGTTGCTGGCCCATTTCCACCCGATCTTCTCGAACGCAGCCGCAAACGACGTGTCTGGCAAAATCTGCACAACCTACCATATGTAAGATGCAAAACATCGGTCTAGAGACTGTGGCTGGCCCTAGCATGGCCTGACCTGGTCATAAGGAACCATGAAGCACAGGGAGAGGGCCATGAGGCAGTAGACGGCGGAGACGATGAGCATGGAGCCGACGATGCCCACAGGGAGGGATCTCGAGGGGTCTTGGATCTCCTCCGCCATGGTCGAGACCGAGTCATAGCCAATGTAACTGAAGTAGACGATGGCCGCCCCATCGAAGATGCCCTTGGCCCCAAAGGGCACCAGCCCTCCAGGCTCGACCAAGTTCTTGGCACTCCCGTTGCAGAACCCGGCGACTATTATGAACCCGAACAACAGCACGTGGAAGACGGTCATTATCATGTTCAATATCGAGCTCTCCTTGGTGCTGTATACAGTCAAGCAAATAAGCTCTAAGATTCAGCCTTTCAACGATGGGTTTAATAATTTATCAAGTAGGGGAACCTATGGCAGAGGCAGATGGTTAGGAAGAGAATGAGGGCGACGGCTGGGAAGTCCAACATGACCGGACCACCGCCGGTGCCACCGGAGAGACCGGGAAGTTCGACCCTCCATTGATTCGGGTCTTTCTGCCCCACAGCCCCGCATAGGTAGTTGGTGAAGCTTCTAGCCACCGCGGCATTCGACAGAACGTACTCCATCAGGATGTTTGCTCCGGCGAAGTATCCTACGAACTCTCCTGCTCGATCCGTGACACGAAAATTAACATGTTGACAAGTGTCACTCGAGACAAGCACATGCCATTTCATCTGAAATCGTGGATCTGTACCGTCGATGTAAACGTACCGAAAGTTACCCTCAAGTAGCTAAAGGCCCCGCCGGCGACAGGAACCTGGACGGAAAACTCTGCGTAACAGAGAGAGGAGAGCAGGGCGGAAACCGCCGCTATCAGATACGAGATGAAGACGGACGGCCCGGAGACGGAGTGGGCCACTCGGCCGGTGGTGACGAAGACGCCGGCGCCGAGCATGCCGGCGACCCCGAGGGCGGTGAGGTCGTACCAACGGAGCTTCCTCTTCATGTCTGCACCCGACCGGAGCCTGACCTGGTTCAGCTCCTGCTCGGGAGTCCACGTAGCAAACATTCTCTTCCGGAGACGATGAGGGGTCTGAGAGAGGGAGTGGAGGTAATGCCCCAAGGAGGAGGAGTTGCAGAAGCCGGTGCCCGGAATGTCAGCAGCAGCAGCCATTTTAAGTTTTTCACGATGATGATGATGATATGGCTTGGCTTCTGTGTCTGTGTGTATATATAATACATATACGCAGGTGTGGTGGTGGCAGCATTATAATATGTTTCCTTATGGACGGCGGGGGGAGAGTCTTCTTCCCCCTTCGTCGTTCATTGGCTGCAATAAGAAGACAGACATGCCCAAGAACTGCCATCGCCCACCGACTGTTCTGACCTCCTTCCTTGCCTGCCACGATGATGAGTGAAACCATATGACGATGGATGGCCAAGTGTGCTAGCCCTAGCCCTAAACCCAGGCTGTCATGGAAGAAGAGCCACCAGGAGTCAGTCCATCCGATGGGTGCTTTATGGGGATCATCGAAACAGGTGACCGCTAGAGTCCAACTCTCTTTCGCCTTTTGATGTCCCTTGGGAGACACCCCCGAGGAGATCCCTGCCTCTCATTTTTTTTTCCTAATATTATTTTTAAATTACTGTATTTATAATTTTAAAAATAATTATTTTTATTATTTCTCAAATTATTTTACTATCTTATACTTTATAAATTATTCAATTTTATACTATTTTTTTGGAGATTCAATTTCTTTCTCACTCTAACATATCTCAATTAATTAATTAATTCACTAATTAGACATTTGCCAACTTAAAAATATTTGAAACCTTTTATTACATAATTATTTATAGAATAAATATTTAAAAATATATTCTATACCAATAAATAAAAATAATAGTTTCCAATTAGGTATTTTATCTATATAATAATCGATTATATTATAAGTCGAGTTTATAATGTAATACGGGTGTAAGCATAATAACTATTATACAATTGGATGAAATTCTATTTAACTTGAATATATTGTATTTTAGTTGGGTTATTATGTATGAATAATCATATGCCCAAGGAAATTGGTTACACTTACTTGGGTGTAATCAAAATTTGTAGTGATGTGATTTGCCGCCACTAGGATCTTCCCTTTCTTAGTCTATATTAAAAGTCACACATTTTTATACATAGCAGTTCATGTTATAGGTGTATAATGAAATTATAAGAGATCACTCGCTCATGATCATATGGAAATAAGACTTCCCTAACATTGATAATAAGACATTATGTGTTGGATGGATGCTCATGTTAATATTATAGAGGAATTGGAAGTAACTATTCACACGAGGACCACGTATGGTTTTGGCATGATGAGATTCTAGTGTTATATCAATGGGAATGCACACAATCTCATAAGTTGGGGTGGGTAATAAAACTCGACACAACCGACCCAGTGGGGACCTCGATAATGAGATATGGTGTGAGTTTGCCATTTTAGATTTTGATCTTAAAAAATCTTAAAAACCTTAATAAATTTAAAATTTTTAAACCATTTCGATTTTCAAATCAAATCGAATTAGGAATATGTTGTGGAAATGAAACTTAAACGTAATGAGAAAGGTTATAATAAGATTTAGAGAATATACTAAGGTCCAAAATTAAGCATGGGAAAAGACCTAGGAAATAACTAGGTTTGAATTGACAAACCTCCTGATTTTTAGAGTGAGTAAGATAATTCGAAAATTAGAAATTCTTGAGTTTATTTAATAAAAAAATTAAATAAATAATATTTAGATATTTTTATTGAGCCAAGAATCGGTTGAAAAATGGGTTAATCGATGCTATGGTGTGAAATGGTCAACGCGCCACACTAAGTTCATGCACGTATGGACACACACTTGTTGTCTATTTCACCCAACTAAAGCCTTATAACTCGTTAAAAATTTGAGTTTCCCCTATTCGACAATCCAAAACTCACTGCTAGAGAATTAATTTATTTAGAAAGTTACAAACTATGGAATGATACAAAATGGCCATATAAAACTCAGGTATCCCCTCATTGGAGAGAGTACTATTCCTCCATCCTACTACCAAACTTGGAGTTTTTAGTGTAACTGGAAAGCTCAGATAATCAGCTTTCCAACACTAGCTCTCTTGGACATTAACGACTATTCTATTGATGTCGACAAGATTGAATAATACCAATGGAATATTTGTTTCCCTTATCTCAAAGTAATTCTTTCAGAAAAAATTTATTTTAAAAGTTATCATTTCCCTCATAGCATCCTATGTGATTCCTATTGTAAAATTTGTCCAATTAGACGAAAGAGAAAATAGAAAAAAAAAAAAGAAAAAAAAAAGAGAGAAAAAAAGGCAGAGAACAGAGAGAGAGAAAGTCGTCGGAAAAGCTCGAGTCTCCGACGACTTAAAAACTATTTCGGTCAAGTCACCGGGAGTTGCGTCAAAAGCCGAGTTTTATGCCGACGGGTAGCCCGAGCAGTTGCCAACCTCCCTATATAAATGGTACCCACTCATTCGTTTTCAGCATCCCACAATCAATTGAAGAAGAAGAATAGTGAGTTTTCCAGCGAGTTTTAAACCAGAGCTTCGACGATGGGCAAAACCTCCACCAAAGGAGCTCCGAAGGGTGGCATTGGAACCGGTGAAGAATCTTCTAGCTCCAGACCTCCTCAAAACAACTAGGGAGTGCTCAGGGAGGTGCGAGTGAGGTCGTACAGTGAAGCTGCTTCAGAGTTCGAAGCAGCGAGCTCCTGCCCGACACCACCACGCCCCGACACCACCTCGCCCCAACCGTCCCTTCCACCGCCCACCTTGGCCACCACTAACCGCCTAAGGTCCTCCCCAACACCCCTACAGGCCCTGGTAAGCTCAATTTCGCCTCCCCTTATCGAAATTTTGAAATTTCAGAGCTGCACTAACAAAACTTCTCTCTTCAAATTCCCGTAGTGCAGCAACGAATTGTAGCAAAACTCAATCCTGCTAGGTTCCCCTTGACTAGCTCTAACCGCCCTGCCCCAAGCTCCGACCACCGCCTCTTCGTCGGTAAGAAATGCAAGCTTTCTCTTTCTACTGTAACTTTTCCGGCGGAGCTCCGACAAGGCATGAAACTTAGCCAAATTATAAAATTCGAAGTTTAGGATGATCGAGGGGAGCTGTAAGAGGTGATTAGAAGCAAGAATTGAAGAAAACAAGGACTTACAGGCTGCCAATTAGACAAGGTAAGATCCGAAGTGTCATATGCTCAAATTGGGGAAGAAGGTGAAGGCCATTTTGGGGATTTTGGGGGACTTTTGTGCAATTTTCAAAAATTGGAGGGATGAAAGATAATTTCGTAAAATTGAGGGTATTTTCATGAAATTCATAGCAATTGAGGGTCAATTGGGCAAATGGGACAAATTTGGGGCAAAATAGAAATTTTGCAAAGTTGGGGGACCAAAATATAATTTTTGAAAAGTTTGAGCAAATTGAGGATTTTTTTTAAATTGGAGACCAAATGGCAATTTTTTCCAATTGAGGATCCGTTGGACAAATTGGATCAAATGGAGGACCCATTTGTAAAATTTTAAAAGTTGGGGGTCAAATTATAATTTTTAAAAATTTTGGGGCTAAATGGCAGTTTTAGAAAATTAAAGGAAACTAGGGGCAATGTTGATAAAATTAAGGAGTCGAAGGGATAATTACAAAATTTGGGGGTCGGATTAAGAAAAAAAATGGTACTTGAGGAGGAAAAGATGAACGCACAAATCTCGGGGACTAAAGTGCAATTAAGGCCAAATATGAAGGCTTATACGCAAATATGCCAAGAAGTACAATTCCTTAGTTCAAGACCCTAACTAGGACATACATGACATGTAGGGACTGACTATTTGAGCACCTGTTTCTGGAAGAGGAATTGCGAGGCTAGATTCCGCAGGTGCGACCCCGCCAAAATCACTAGGTGAGTGAGAACCGCTATAACGTCCATTCCGATTAAAATGACAGTTTAAGATTTGAAAATTTGTTTTCTCGGAATTAGCCTCCCCTAAATGGGTGACTCTGCTTAAAATATTTGGGAGCTAATTTCGGGCTTATGCTCGGGATGCTAGTGGGCCCAAAGCCGGTGGATACGGGCACAGACCCGTCCAAAACAGACATGTGATACATGAGGCTAAAATACCTTAATAATGGGAACTTGTATGATACCCATCAAGCCAAGCTGAGTTGTTGAGCTTGTTGGGCCGAACCACTACTCTGCCAAAGTCGGGTCGTCGAACCTATTAGGCCAGTACGCATGGTAGGGTCGAAGCCAAGCTGACAGACCGTTGTGCAAGAGGGCCAAAGATAACGGCTATAACCTAAAAAGCTTATTGTGCATGCACTGTGAGGTTCGAGCCATTAGGACACCTGGCATGAGGTAGTGATGAGACCCAAGGACTACTGGACGACCTGGGGAGCATAAGGGCAGTATCGTCGTTCAGTAGGTCGTGAAGCCGAGGGCTTCCTGCGCACGGAGACCGAAGCAATAGGGGGAATGAGGTCTCGTCCCTTGAGCGAACATAGTGTAAGAATTCGAGTTTGGGATCGGACTGCTAATATCCGCACAAACTCTGGGTAGAGGCAGCATCCCTCTATCAGAGTGGACGGTAAAGGTGCTCCGGTCCACAAGTGGCGCGGTCGAGGACCGTTCTACAAACGTGTGATCTCTCCTATGATAGGAGGGCGGTTGTTGATTCTGTGAATGTGTGAAACGAAAATAAATTAAATATAAGATAAATTCAAGTAAACCGTTATAGTAAGCTTCCCTTCACTAAGTTGTCGAGCTCACCCCCTCCCTCAACCCCTTTGCAGGACATTACCCCGACAGTAAGTTCCAGATGCACTCAAGTCCTCAAGGTACGATTCCTACCCCCAACTTAAGTAAGGGTTCAAATGTGGACACGCCTTCACCTTACTTGCCTCATTCGAGTAGATGTACCTGAATGGTGCAAGGAAAAGTGGCGGGTTGATCACGAACTCCGACTAAACCGGGTCGGGGTGTGACATCTATTATCCAACCTATCGAATTTCCCAATAATACCTTAACTTGCTTTATAGTATACTCATAGTAATACTTTTATTGATCTTCTTCATATCTCTCCATTTGATCGAGCATTTTTCCTTATAGATCTCGATTTCCCAGCATACTTGTATTAATTCCTAACTATTTCACTTTATACTCTTACTTATAAGTCATTTATTAGAGTAAAAACTTATATTATGAAACATTACCTTAGTATTTTTCTTAACTGCTCCTTTTTCTATTAAGTCAATTTGATTAGCTATTTTCATTACAATCCAAAATAATGTCCATTCATTTTTTTCTCACCTTAAAAACTTATTTTGCATTCATACTAAAGTTAACATTTTTATCGTCCTATCATTAGCAAATTAGGTCTACTAGTCCAATATTAACACCAAATTATAGATTTTGATATTTTATTTTCTTGGATCTAGTCGTTTTATCACTGATTTGTTCGATTCAAATATCGATTCAGATTACTCGCTAACTTAAATCACAATTCACCTAATTTGACGTAACCTAGTTTAGATACTCATCCGCACAAGTTCGTCTTCGATTAGCCTCCTATCCACTCCTTAAGACCTCATTTGAATTTGTGCGTCTTCTTGTACACGTCTTTTTTTTTTGGACACGGGGACAGTGTCGGGTCCACGTCTATAGGACCTGCCACTTGATCGGGTCGACGTTCAAGGTTCGCCTTGACCCAACGGGGTCAATTATTATTCCTAGTACAGGGGTTTTCATTTGTAATATATATAGGCTAAGGAACAAAATCTCAATCTTATTTAAAGATGAAATCCCTATAAAATTATATGATTAAAATTTATGGGCTATATTAAAATAACATGATAAATATTTTATTAAATTATATTAATATATATATATATATATGTGTGTGTGAAGGTAGATAGACAATTTGAGGGCAAGAGTTTTGTTCACTCTATGAAAGGATAGGTAGGGCAAGAAGGATGGTGATATTGCACCATTAACAATCATACTTTTATCTAATTTTTATCCATATAATTGATGATAATATATATGCTTGTGTAAGACATTATGGGGAACTTTTGAGTGCAATTGGATGGTCAAGTTGCAGTAATGAGCACAGAGACCAGCAGTATGGGTGGACCCAATTTGAGGGTTTAGACTTTGTGAATTTATAGTGGGACTCATTCCCTTCTGGGTTGGCCTTGGCCTCACTCCCAAATCATGATTTTTCTCTGGTTTTCTGAAAACCCAGTTTATGGAGCTCATCTCATCATAATCATCACCATCATCATCACATGGGTTTAGCCTATCAAAGATTGGTCCAAAGGGGAATTTAGTTGTTCAATGTACATTTGTTGCCCTTTTGCTCCAACATTAGTTCATGCCTTGGCTCCACTTGATCATTAGTAGGCATCTTATGCTATCATCGTGCTACTCAGGTGTATAGAGAGATTGCTGCCTTTTTATCACCTTCAAAGAGAGAATCATAGATAGCCAGCTCCAATCATATTAATATGGGGTTAGTGCACCAGTTCTTCATCACCGGATAGTTATGATGGAAGGTAATCGATTGCAAGGGTGGCCATGTCGGCGGTGCACATGCTCCACTATCAGTACTATCTGCATATCTTATCTGGGTACATGTCCAATGGCATAAAGTAGGTCTCTAGGAAGTTGATCTAGTGATCTTGAATGGTTCAGTGTCCGGGTCTTGATTTCAGCTGGCTCTGCAGATCTTGAATAGTTCACCTCCACACCATGAACATGTGAGGGAAAAGGCTGCACATATTTATCCACTTGTTGTTCTCTGCTGCTGTTGTCAACCAGACTAAGAAATTTTTTTTAAAAAAATCATGCTCCAGTTGACTGGTAGATAAGTGCTCATTATGGTTTGCAAGAGAAATATTAACCTTGTTCTGCCCTCTTTTCTATATTTATTCGATTTAAAATAAAAAATATAATAAAGTTATAAATGTTACACTACTTATAAATTATAACTTTTAAATAAAAATAAAACTGATAATTATTATTTTACAATACTTTTTAATATAATATTATATTTAGTGAGCTCACACTTTTATCTTAATCGTATTTCTTTTGAATATAAAGGAAAAATGTCCGACTCGATATCATTATTTTATTTTGTCCAAGACAGGAGAATACCATGGTGGAGTATGAATTTAAAATTGCAAGTAACAAATATATTTATATTGTAATTGAATGTGGAATTTAAAATTGCAAGTAACAAATATATTTATATTGTAAATGAAAGTGACCCAAGAATACAATTGTTAAGTGTGAATTTAAAATTGCAATTAATAATTATATTTATATTGTAAATAAAAGTGAGTGATGCTAAATTTAATAAAATAAAGATGTAGTGCATTTATAAAATTTGAAAGTTTGTATTGATTACAAGTTAAATGAATATGAGCTATTGATTCACTACTCGACACCCACAATCTGCCGATTAAAAAAAGACTTGAGAACATGAATGCTGCGAGGTCACCTGATCACTTGAAAGATCTTCTTCACGCCCATGTGATCCAAGAGGACTCACGCATTTATTGGTCTACGAAGACATTGGGAGAAAGTTAAAATGTTCCATTTTTACAAAAATTAGGTTATCAGTAAAATATTTATCTGTTTGACTATAATCGTTTTTTTTTGCCCAATCCATCAAGTTTGTGCAAATGTGTCTATAATACCCAACTTGCTAACTTAAAGCTCAACTATTATCTCAATAAGCCTTTAATGGGGCATATGCAACTTGATGTGCGGTTTTAACACAAATGAGTGCATATTATTCCTTCCTCCAAGTTTCTCCATCATAAAATGTTGGCCAATATCCATTCCTCTCATGTAAGATTGGGTTATGAGCACTAGTGATGGTTGACTTTGTGATGACAACTTCATAGGTAGGTAGGCTTAATAATATGCCTAATATCTTTTATAAGTCTTTTTGGATCAAATATTCCTCATGCTCATTCAACCATTAAATTTTTTTTCTCAATAAATTACTATTTTATTCATTTATCTAATCATACAACAAAAATAAAATAACTCTTTAATTCTCAATAATAGACCTAATATTATTAGTTATAGCAATATTAAAAATACTTAACATCCGAATTTTATTGTAAAAACATACTAATATATATGTACATGAGTATTATTTAATTAGTATAATTTGACACTTTAAAAATTCGTATAATACAACGATTGATTAATATAAGGGTGAAAATTGAACCATTAATACAAGGTTTCAACCTTGCCACTTCTACTAACCAAATTGCCCTACTAATCATACTCACAACTAAAGCAATACCCAAGTGAGTATGAATCATTCTCTCTACTAGCAATTAGTACCTTCCTATGTGCACAGGAATACCATCTCCAATAAGGGGCCATGAAGTCATTGCAGGGTGTGGGGGGACTGAAAAAGAATAAGTTAACTTCCATTACATGGCAATTGCAGTAATGATAGCTTCAGAGAAAGTTGAGGGTTTTTTCTTCTTTTGGGTGAGAAAAAAAGGAAAGGGGAGTGACACATTTGGGCACACCCAGTGAGGAAAACTGACCAGAGATGGAGGATGGAGGACAGTCCTATGTTGTTTTGAAAAACAAAATGGTATGGTATGATCTAATCTCTAATGCCCGACACTATTTTAGCTTTTAAGGATTGCCCACGTGAAGGCTTTCAATGTAACTCCATGGTGGAGCTGGAAATTAAACCAAGTGATGTGACCCCCCACCACCACCAAGAAAACCAGCATCATCATCACGAGTGGCCAATGAGGAGAGCCGAATGGCATGTTCCATCCAAGGGGAGTGTCATGTAACTCAGACATTGTTTAAGGACTGCTGGGTTAGTTTCATGGCGTTTAGTGTGTCCACGCCAAGGCTTTCAAAGATAATTCCATGGTAGGGTTGGAAATTGAACCAAATGATGTGCCCCCACTAAGAAAGTCGGCATCATCAGCACATACTGAAGGTCCAATTGGTCCTCTCTACAATCATCAATGGAGGATGATCATTCAACTAGAAGAAAAAATGGGCATTTCTGAGGTGTTATCTGTTTAAACTGGATGAAAAAAGGCTGACAAGCATTGTTCTTCTTCTGTTTTTCAGCAGTTTTCTCTTCCACTCCAGCCTGTGGAGTGTCTCTTATCCCTTAACAAATCAAGGGCATGAAGAAATCATGGGAGTCTTTACATAGACTGACAGTCTTTCTGATCAGACAACATCAAAATTTCTGAATTAAAGCAGTGTCATCCAAACAGCAATAGTACAGTTGAGTGCAATTTCCTCTTGAAGAAAGAGATTGTGGAGTTGGTCGACCATAAACACTTGTTCAATCTTTTAGAACCAACAGGGACATGTCCCGGATTAGAGGGCAGAGCACGCTAGTTTCATCACATGGCTGGGTCACTCTAAAGAGGATTCCTATTTACATCTTTGTACAGCAGATATCGAGTCCTCGTTTTACCAAGAGCTGCATACCTGTGAATAGATAGAGGGTATGTGTTGCTCTAAGTGCTCGAGTACCTCAAGCTAACATAGTAATAAAGAAACAGGGAGATGCGTATCCGATGCGTACCACTGAGGCACAAATGGAGCCATCCAAATTGCATCTCCTGCTTGAACTGGGTACCTGTTGATGGCAAATCTAATGGTATGAAATCATTTGCTAGCAGTCAGTTGTGTGGTTGGAATAATAACCACTTGCGGGTTGAAGTTCTTACCAGCTATCTCCTAGTCGATATATGCCCTGTCCTTCCAGAAGAAGCAGACCATGCTGATTATAGTGGACCTCCTGCAGATCACAATCAAAGTCCAGGGTCGGTTAATTTATCCGCATGAAATCAATCTTCACAAAGATCTACTCTCCAAGGCTGATAGGAAACACGACTTTTTGTCTATATATAAAGGTGAGATTTCCGTGGAGAGGCAGTTCTTCCATGTACATATAAATTGGATTGCTGTGGATTTACCAAGGATATAGAGGTTACAGTGTAAAATGGGGAAGAGTGGATACCTTCACATTTAGAAATTCTCCAGGTTGAAAATCCATAATCTGTAAGAGTTGCAGATCATAAATCCACTATTAGATAGAACAAAGTTGGAGTTCTAAATTATAGAAATTGGGAGTATCTATAGGATAAAAGAAATCACCCAATGTTGTATTACAGAATGTATGTTCATTGATCATTCAGACTAGATAAGAAAATCAACGAAACAAGATAGACATATCACTGTACATTAAGGCAGTAAACAATGTACTCAGAAGAAATTGCTGCTCACATGAATATTGAAGTCATAGGGCAAAGATGTGGTGAGAAGCTTCCTGAGTTCAAAAACCTAATGATCATGGAACGATGACCCTTAGTCTGCTGTAAATCTATAATTTCCAATTATAGGCAAGAAAATTGAATTTTGGTGGCAGCAGGAGCAGGAAATCTAAATTATCTAACAGTCACCTCGCCTGGGGTTTCAAGAAGTGGCTGCTTGTCCGTTGAGCCTATTATCAGCTCAGGCTTATGATCATTCAAAGAGGCATACCTTGAAGAAGAAAAACCACTCAGTATGTCAAATATACTAACTATATCCATGAAGTGCATCTACTTGAAGAGAAAAAAAACATAGTAATTCGTCCATCTTCCTTTAATTTCTTAAGCTAGTCAAAACTCGTGTATCCTGTAGGAAAATGGGATTTACCTTCTTTCAAAGACAACCAAAGTAGCCAATGAATCACATGAGACTGAATGGTCAATATTTGGGGGGATGTAGGCATATGAATCTACCTGCAATGTGAACAGATATGAGATCGGATTCTAAATAAAACATTTGCTCAATTAAACAAAAAAACTGTCAATATATTCAAACTGCCATTCCTCCAATTTATTGCTTCTGCTTGCTGTAGTCAGAGTCACTGTCCCATGTACCAGAAAGATGAACCTGATCAAAGATTTAAACCATTCATCACATTATATCCACTGAAAAGATATGCCAAAACCACACTAGAAAAAATAAAAGTTAGAATGATGGTTAAACCTTTCTACATCATCAGAAAGGACTCCTGATAATGAACCCTCTGCACAGGACAGTCAGTATCAGTAAAAGTCCGTATTGCAGCCAATGATCCAGTTCATGTGTAATATGTTCAATAAGGATTAGGTATGAGCAACACTAAGATTGTGATATACGATTGTGGACCTTATTCAAGCACTTTCGATGAAAAAAATTGACACGAAGAAGCAGATGACGACTCTAGCAGTAGCAAAGAAGGCCAAATAGAAACGCCAGGGAAATCCAAGGATTCTCAATTAAAAAGGCGTGAAGACCTGTCATCTTTGCCAAGTACATGACAAAATGTGAACCCATAGCCGTAGTTATCAAGTAAGCACCCAACGTGTTGGTCCTGCACAAATATTCCGATATACCAACAAGGCCATCAAGAAGCAAAGTCTGCTAATTATGCATTACAAAATTTAGAGTTTAAAAGGAAAGGAAAGGAAGAAAAAGAGAAATTATGAAACCTACCAGTCAAGTAGAGGGCTCCAAACATGACTTTCTGGTGTTATAAGAGCGTGGTCTCTTTTGTAAACACTTCGTGTGAAGCCTGGCAGGTCTGCAAAAAAAAAAAGGATCCTTATGAATGAGAAAGAAACATTACCTTCAGATATATGTAAGAAGAAGAAGAAGAAGCAAAATGCGCTTGTTGAATCATCCCGGTAAATCAGATACTTTCACCAAGGTATACTCTATACACTTCTTTGGTTCCCCTTCCTTTTGTAATTGTAAGTGAAGTTTTCTTACTTTTATGGCCAATCTACCTTCCCTAATTGTCAGCAAAACGATGAACACCGCTCAATAGTACACTTAGAACCGATGAAACACTGCTTCAGCTACTTCATGCAAACACCACCTCAGAATTTCAGCAACGGAAGAAGAAGTCTTAACGTTCTAGTAGATATACTACACCAACTCTCTCAGATCTTAGCCAGCGATCCGGCGGGCATTCACCCACAGGACAACACGACGAATTCCCCCTTCTTACAATAGAGAGTACACCTTATCACCCACGCACCTTCAAGATGAGACGGAGATAGCGTGGGATTGGTGACCTTCCAGTACATATGATGCTCCGATTTTAAACCCGAGCTGATAAGAGGAGTGGCGGAGCAGAAGCCATCTCCGGCCGCCGAAGTTGCAATCACCCCTGAAACAGCAGGAGCCCCGAAAAGAATTAGTGCACGCTGTATCACGACCGTCCCTAAAGAACTCCGGCATCGAATCGATACAAAAACGTAATCTGTTGCGGTTTTTCTCATTGAACACATGAGAATATGGATTGCAGCGTGGGTACCCAGGCCGATGAGGAGGATGAATGTAATGTATGGAGAAGGCAGTCGATACATGATGGATTCAGAAGTCAAGGCAGTCAGCAGTCGCCTCGTTCGACGGGGTTTAGTGATCAATTGCTCGTGGCGGAGGATGTGTCGGTACTGTGTGTGGTTTACCAGCCAAGAGCAGAGAAGACGACAAGCACAGCATGCACTCAGTCCATAACTCCTAAGGCCTACCATGAACCAGCCGAAAACGGCCTAATTAACAAAGCTAATCCTCTCCTAGCACGAAAAAGTTAGCCAGAGTCGTATGATTGGCCCGCTTAGGAAGAAAGTTAATCCAAGAGGCCCAAATCTTACAGTACACGTAAAAAGGCCCTCCTGGATCAAAAATCTTCCACCGGCACAGAACGGGCTGAGATTGCAAGGTAATTTCAGAGTAATGGGCATGCATGTGCATTTACAGAACAATCACAGACAAACATGCTGTTACATTTTTTACAAGCCGAGGAGAAAGAATGGGGAAGCAATATCTCACGTACTAATTTTTTGCTGTGTGACAATGCATTATTATGATCAAAGTTCACCAGCTGATAAATGATATGCATGTCTGTGCGTGGTGTGGCTGATTTTGGGTTCGAGAGGATAATCCGCTCCCATTAGCTTTCTACTTCTTCAGTTCCTCAAGGCACGGAGCAAAGAACTCGTGCTTGAGAGCTTCATCTGAACTGATTCTCTGTCTGGGGTTCACTGTCAAGCACTTGTCTAGAAGATCAAAGAATAGGATGGGTACCTCCTTGAGGAAGTCAGGTCTCCTCGTGTTTCTTTGGCACCATTCTTGTAACGTCATTGTTGTCAAGTATTTTGCATCATAAAGGTCCTATAGCAATCAGATAATTCAGAACCAGAATATATTTGAATTATCAATATCTTTTACAAGCAAACAGTTTTAGATTATGTTTCCATACCGCAGGGAATGAGATTTCACGGTTATGTAGCTTAGCAACTTCCCATAGATCTTCGCTGCCCCTAATTTTAGCTATATCCCTTATGTTCCTGGAATAAGAGACCTCTGAGTATATAAAATCAAGATAGGCTCAAAACGATGATGATTCAAAGAACCAGATTCATACTGCTCAGGGTCGCCAAGAAAGGGCGTTTTTCCTGTAACCAGGTAGAGCAAGGTGACACCTGCTGACCACATATCGAGCTTAAGACCTTGATGTGAAGATCTGAATAAAACCTGCAGGTACAGTTTGAAAACTGGTTACTTGAGTCAATCTGCTATCGATCAAAGGAGGATGCCTTTCTCAACCACAATCATGGGACACTCCAGCATGTAAAATATAATATCTTTGACTACATTCTCTCCTCAATCACATTAAATAAATGTGCTTGCTAGAGGAAATTGTATATAAGTCAGTTATCTTAGTTGAATATTTAGCTACTTGTAGGAGGAAGGATTATCCCCTCTCTTACATCTGAATCTTGTTCAGTATTTTGCAGTGTTAAAATGTTCATATATGCTCTGAATTAATGTAACTTGCAGTTGTCACAGTTTTGTGTTCTCACCTCGGGAGCTCGAAAACCTTTGGTTCCAACACAAGGTCCTTCCTTGTTGCAATCTCCTGATAGAATGAAATGTGATCAAATTTAAAATTTCTCTCAAGTAGAAGTAATATATACATTAAGTATTACCTTCGTTTGGTCTTAATCCAGCACCATTAACAGAGACAGAATTCAAATTTATAGGCATTGGGGTGATGTTGAGAAGCCTTTCATCAATACGTCCTGGAGGAGCAGCTACCCTTTTCCTCTTAGGAGCTGGAACACTAGATATTTCACGAGTCATTTGTAATTTCTGTGCAAGGTTTATGAGCTCCTTTCTACCTTGCTGAGGCAGAGGTTCCCTCATTCTCTCTGCAGAGGCAGTCCTTGTACTGGTCGCATCTCTAGCAGATGTTATGCCTGAGCCTTCTGCACCTTGTCTACTTACTGTATTCCAACTGCCTAAATCATTACAATTGTTCCCCCTGTTCATAACTTTCCGATTCAAATTCTTCCGTTCCAAAGGTGATTTCAAGATTTTGATTTCATCTTTTCTCTTGGCATCTAATGTTTTAACTCCTTGCAACTTCATTTTTCCTCGCAATACAGAGTTATTGCTGGCACGTGGAGGAGGATTTAAGTTTTCACTGAGCCTCGCCTTCAGTTTACCTGTAAAAGTATGGCAAATTTCTTTATTTCTACAATTAGAAAAAGGATTTGTTTTAGGCACATGGCTGACATTACCAGTCTGCTTATTCAACAGCCATCAAGGAACTGTATATAAGAAATAACCAGGGATGCATAATTTAATTCTGAAAACTGCCAGAAACATTATTAGAATTAATTGGAAAACTGGTAATAACACTTACTCTTTGCAACGTGCTTCTGATAAAGATCCTGTTAAAAAAATAATGAAAAGTAAACGATTTCCAATCAATTGTTCATGCAATGAAACTGAATGATGGAACCTATAACGCATAGAGGATGAGAAGAAACTAACCATGGCAAGATTAAAGTCAATAAGGTATCCATTATTAGCTTTGCGAGAAAAAAGAAAATTCCCTGGTTTCACATCCCTGTGAACTACTCCCTGAAAATTTAAATGAGCGTTTTACATAAGTCTGAGAGAACAACACATTTATAAATCACATCAACAAAATGCTAACCTGCTTATGTAGACTTGCAAGCGCTCGGAACAAGCAATAGCCATACCATTGGAGCTGGAGAACATTTATTTCTTTCTTGAGGACCTGAAATCAAATTGACAAATATCAGAGCATACGAAATACACAAAGACGGGATATCAAGGTTTAGGAGTATCATTGTTACCTCAGGCCTGTCATGCTCCACATGCTCCAGAACAAAACAGTCAGCACTTCCACTCTTGAAGCTACCCTCACATTTTATTATGAAGTTTTTTCCCCTGCATTATTTTGTATATTAGTTCCACCTGTTACCCTAATAAAAAGCAAAACACTCTTCTTTTGTCTAGATCCTTACCCAAAACGTTCCAGCATCCTTAGTTCATTTGTACTATGGTGCTTGTGAGCATTTGCATGAGGATCTGCAAGTACAGAATTTCAATATATCAAAAACTTTTTAATAAAAAAGGAAATCCAAAATATAATCATCATATAAGCCTCAGAATAAATTGGTATATGTCAAAACTATCATTGCTGAAGCACTTACATTTTATTGCAACTGTTCTTCCATCTTTCTTTCTCCGAGCCCTGTAAACAGTACCATAACCCCCTGCATTGTTTTGTTTACAAGATTTCCATTAGGAATTGGTGACTTTAGGCAAATCCTCACAAAATTTACTTAAGTGAAATATTCAGTACCTGAACCTTCTTCCTCTTCTACAATATAACACTCAAATTCCGGAAGTACTTTCTCCTTAACTTGGTCCTACAAAGCATCCGATACTACTGAGAGAATACAAACCACAACCTAGATGCTTGAAGTGGTTCTGATTTTGTTAAATGGAGAAAATTATTTGCTATCAAAAGCTTATAGAATATCAGTACAGGTTGGACTCACCTTTGGGGCAGGAGAGTTTCCCTTTCTTTCTTTGCTTAGCATAGCACAGTCTACTTGCTTTAATTTCTGATGTGCATTGCCTGACTGCCCAATTCTCCTTAATTTTTCTTTCTCTTGATGCACTGAACCAACCCTTTTATTCTCCAAAGATTTATTTAAATCTTTCTTTCTGAAAGATATATTAGACCCACAGGAAGCTCCATCATGGAAACTCTGTTTTTCTAAAGGCTTCTGTAAAGTAGAACATTCAAGTTCTGGAAACTTATCCAGACTCTCAATGGGCAGAACCACATTTTCACATCTAACCACATCCTTTTTAGATTCACATTCATGTTTTGCTTCAAATTCAAATTCTCTTAAGCTACTGACTTGACCAGTAACCATATGTTCCTTCATTGCTTCAGCAGCTCTTCCATCTTCATTTGTTTCCAACACAAAATTACCGTCACAGCACACAATGTCATTAATTGAGGCATTTCCGTTTTTAATCACTGCAGTGGATGGCTGTGAGGATTCCTTTCCTAAAACATCTATCTCTACTTTACTTTCCTCTATGCTTAAAACAATATTCCCCATCATTTGAGGGGAAACATTGGGTGCTGGATCAGGAGGCTGATGTACCATTTTTGTTGACAGCTCTTGATCAAAAATCTCTTCTATTTTGCAGGTACGATGCACTGCAATTCTGCCTTGCTCATCCTGGAGGTTTCCCAATTCAGAAGTTAACTGGGAAACAACATTACAAATAAGGGTGACATCAACATTTGATTTAGTTCCCATAACTGAAAAATTATTCAGCATGCTTTCAACCTCCATGGCATCTCCATAGATAAGAGAATGTAATTGTATGATCTCAAGCCATAGCAATCCTCTATTCTTTAATGGAAAATTATTAACCAATAGGGGAAGTATAGCAATAAACACTGGAAGACAAAGATCCACATAATGCCTACCAATGTCTCAAATTGATTGGAGTCTGAATACTCAAAGAATTATATCTAAATCATCATGCTCATCACAAAGTATTAAAATCTAGACTAATCAATAATCTTCACACATAATTCAAATGAAATTTAATATGCAGGACAATAATCAACAGAATAGACAACAATGGATCGATATGAAGAACATTGACAGATAAATTTATCTTCAAATTTACAGCATACCTTCTCACGAGGATCCAGAAACCCTGCAGGCGAGCAGCAACCTACGCCTACTGCAAATTAAACAACTATCACTAACAATACGACATGTAAGAAAACTATAATACTGTAAAATGAGACAGCTACACAACCACAACCTTCTCCGGGAGACAGATCTATTCTCCTCTTCGCTAGAGGCAAAAGTTCATGCTTTTCTGAATTCCTTTTCCTCTTCCTGTAGTAGGATTTCTCAATCTTCAACTGCCGGGGAGGATCAAAGCAATTCGAATTTGACATAAGGTGAAAAAAGTCGACCAGGGAAGTCAAGGAGGGCGTGACAAAGAAATCACTCCTCAGGCAAATAGGCGAACTAGGGATCTCGCAGAGTAAACGGATTATCTCAGGCCGCGCATGGAATAGCGTGCATATGGAGGCGAGCTCGAACGAGTGGGCCGGACGACCCAACGAGAGGAGGATGGAGAAGAGGTGCCAGGCCTTCTGCGATCTGTCGGTGACGGCAAGGGCTTCTGGTTCGGGCAGAGTAGGGGGAGTGAGTTGACTCCAGTAATTGATCCGCCTGAACATATGGCCGATTGAGGAGAACGACGGCGAGGGTAGACACAGTGAGAGAAACGGAGAGAGAAATTTGCAGAACTGGAAAATGGCTGATGAGGGAGGGAGGGGAGTGAAGAGGTGCGGGAAAGTAGCACCTGCGAGGTTTGATGTTGATTCGTGCGCCACTTCCCGCGTTTTTTTCATCAATTGTGGAACCCGCCCAAAAATTCAAGCTATTAGTATTTTCCATAATTTAAAATCCTATATAAGTCTAATAATCATTTGTGTGTAAAATTAAGTTATTCAGTCAATTAATATAATTTGCTAATAATTTAGTTTTAAAACGCTATTTTTTTAATTAAGATATTCACTATATTAATCTGACTAAGTATAAAATATAGACGCTTATACTCATTATGGTTAAATGTTGTATAATATAAAATTATGGTAATTTTTAAATCTTAAAAATAATTGTAAATATTTGGTACTAGTATATAAAAATATTTTACCTTCGCATATAAATTTAAAAAATAATATTATCTCATAAACTGATTTGGAAAAACCTATCAATATGCTACTAGAGATGTGGAGTTTCTCAAATGAGGGTCAGGGGCGGGCCACTCCATGCATTGCAAGATATGAAGGTAAAAACTAATGTATTAAATATATATATGGGGAATAAAAAGATATAAAATAATGGGAATTGAGACATTTAATAATAATAATATATAAGATAAACATATGACAACTCAATAATAATTAACACGTAAGAATATAATAATAATAGAAATTAAAATATACATGTATATATTTTTAAAAAATAGTACAGAAATGAATATTATTCTCAAATATTAAGGTAAAAAATATGAATGAAATAAAGATAAAACTTAGTTATTCCATAGGAGAATGGAAAAAGGGTGGTGAGTAATTGGGAAGTCATACTTCACTGATGACTCATGGCAGGGCAATGATATAAAGGTGGATGAGTCATGCGGATCATGTGAGACCTTGACACATATATATGCTAACCCAACACACTATAATTACAGGTTATTAATATTTAATTAGATAAAAACAAGTAATAGTATGATGGGTCAAACTTAATAAACTATCTAATTAATTTATTAAAATAAATAAACCATTTATTTGATTTACTAATATTAAAAGATAAAAATGTTAGAAAAAACAAAAAATATGTGAAATATATAAATAAACAAATAAATAAGGGGATTGGGAACCGAGCACCATTGCAAATGGGACAGGGAAGCGCGCCTCTGAAATTCAGAAAGTGCCTATAAACGTCCCAATCAGACACCTTGTATATCAATAAGCAGCCATCTCCACGAACTTTTTTTGGGTGTAATATAGACACAGACTTGTGGAGATATGCAGAAGAAGAAGAATCTTCTGCGTTGATAAAGAGAATAAGATGATATGCAGGTAGTGTCATGGGCTATAGATACACCAGACAAACCACATAGAGGCATCAGGAAAGAGATATGCAAGTCAGCTCTTGCTTCAATGCATTGATAATACTGCAAAATTTTCACCAGAATAGCGAAGTTGCCTCCTGGAGCCATCAGTGAGCGGCAGACTCATTCCAGTGAAGTTGAAGATGGTGGAGTTGAAGATAGTGAAGTTGAAGATGGTGAAGTTGAAGAGAGTGAAGTTGAAGAGAGTGAAGTTGAATATAGTGAAGTTGAAGATGGCGCGAAGTTCAAAAGTAATCCAACCACAAGTCCGATGAGGGCCACAAAGATTGCAAACTTTAAGGAGAATCCAGCATTTCCCTTTTGCAGCCTCTTCTTCAGCATGTCCTTCAAAGTTAGAATACAAAAGAAGATTTACAGTTATGAATTTTTCCATGAAGGAGATATATGACTATGAGGATACGGGTAGTAGCCGCTTCAGCTTATAAGACTTAGAATTTGCAGCAACTTTACTTTGCCAGATCAATGAAAGCGAGGGCAACAGAAGAATAAGAAGAATTACCAGAACAGAAGAATAAGAAGAATTACCAGTTCTTGCTGCAACTGTTTTGTCTGTCGGATAGCTGCATCTCTCTCTTCTTTTGCACGCTGAATAGCCTGGTTCTAGAATGGTCCACAATATATTTATGTAAGAACTTCTGCCGGTTCATGGGAAACAAGACAATTCCCTTAAAAGAAAACTGCATGTCTTTCTCTTCTCGACCCATTAGTTCATTTTAGGATATACATAAATCATGAACTTAACTTGGGAAAGCATTCTCTCATATGGCACATACTATTTTCACCTAAGTAAACTTAATATCTGATATTGTCTTGGAGAGAGCCACACAAACATAGTACAAATGAAAAATCAGTCTCACCAACCTCAGTCAGTAGTCAGCTGGAAATGATCCATGATGTAGGCAAGATAATCCAGTTATGCAGATATTACATTGTCCTTATCCTACCCTTAAAGCCATTCATATTTTTCCCGTTCAAGGCCCATTCTTAGTTAATATTTCAACTTCCTTAATTTAATTTATTACAACAAACAAGTCTTATTAAATATCAAGTGTAGTGATGATAAAGAATATAATACACCATAAAATATACTCAAAATTTAAAAAGGAAAGGCGAACTGGATTTGCACTGCTAGTTAATTGACCAGCTTTGCTGAATTATAAAAATGTCAGCCTAATAACTATGAGCTCAAGAGGAAAATCCTGTGCATTCACAAAATAAGTAAAAAGATAAAACTTCAACCTACAACTAAAGGTTTAAGACTCACAGAGGATATATCAGGGCTCCCATTGGAGTTCCTTATTGCATCAGCTGATGCAGAGTTAGGAGCAATATAAACAACCTTGAGCTTACACTCCTCCACCAGTTTTCCTCCATCCTTTTTGAACTGAGTAAATGAAGGAAAAGGTTATCATCATGTATATATAAAATGAGAACATCAACTTCCCATTGATAGGGAATAAAACCTTGTCATGGATATAAATTTTAGGCTCTTACTGTGTCAGAAGAGAGATCGTCAATATCTGAATGAGGAGGAACTACTGTACTCTGGAGGAGAAATTTGTCTTTGCATTGCAGATCGAGCGGAGATTCATTTTGAGGTTGGAGAGTGACTTCAATCCAGAAAACATAAAAAATTGCATATCAGAAATATCATATATACATGTTACTCAGTAAGTTAGAAATTGTTTAGATGAAACTCAATTATCATTATTAGCAGTACCCCTGATGAAGCATGCATCCCATGGCTGAATGACATTGGCATTGGGACGGACGAAGTACTTTTTAGGAGAAGTAGTTTTAACCTTGCATAAGAGAACAACATCATAACAATAGATTGGATGCTCATTGAAGATAAAAATAACAGATTAGATACATGACGTGATCAAGAGGAGCATAGAAAGGTGCAAAATATGATGAGTATAGGGATGAAGGAAGGTACCTTAAAGGCAACATGATGTTCGGTGTTGTTGACAACTTTAAGATCGAAAAAGCATTGCTTTTCCAACTCAACTGTTCAGGTAAATTTGAACTCTGTAAATGTCCCTCCAAAGTTTACATTCCTTATAAGATTAAGGCAGATCAATTGAATTTTTGCAGCCTTGTTCACAGTTTCTATCTGTAGCTCATAAGCCAGAAGCAATTTCAATAATACTTGCATTCATTTCATTCTGCATTGCCCCCACATGTTACTAACCTAACGATCACCATCTTCCAATCACTAAATTATCTGACACAGCACACATTAAAAGAACTCTTCACCCATCATTGCACATCACATAAACACGGCCGGATCACAGATTCACAGCCGCACAATCTAAGCGTTTAGCAGAAATCAATATCCGCATTCTACGAGCTCAACTAAATACGTAAAAGCCAAAAAATAAGTGCGTAAGACAGAGAGAGTGGATAAGAAGTGAGCGTACAGATAAATTTGATATCCTCGGGATGAACTGAGATCAATTGTTGACTGGCGTTCGACATTGTGAGCCGGTGCTCCGGAGAGCATGGATCCGATTCAATGATCAACTACAATCAAATCAGTACAATGCTGCATGACCGCGATGCCGCTCATTTGCCATAGGTCGTACAAGTTTGCCTAGCACTGAGAACGCGAGAGGGAAAGTGTGTGTAAGATAGAGTGACAAGAGACAGAGAAAGGAAGAGCGAGATTGATGAGCGGTGGGAAGCGCAGAAGAAGAATTGGTCGGTCCAAATTGTACGGTTAGCCCGGCGCCATTATCGCCCTTCTCCCGTGAAAACCAGCCCTGACAGCTTCCTCAGATGGATTAATTCTCCGGTCAAACACTGGAGAGAGAGTGGGGGTAGCACGCAGCGGGTGGGCGGGAATCTCGGAGTGACCTCAGACGTGAAGTTGCTTCTTGCCAACCCCCTGATTTCGCCACGCGGAGATTCGGGATGACGCGTGTTATTTCCCTGAGATTCAGTTTCAGGGTTTAATCTCCAACACAAATTAACAGATAAAAGAAATGATGGATTATTTATTGTTAATTTGACATTTTTATCCCTCTGTCTTGCACTATAATACAACATTGCCCCTCTTCCTTGGCCACCAATACAAAGATCCCTTCGTTTCTGATTCAGGATAGACTCTGCTCAAAATCTTTGTTGCCCGCTGTTCGATTCCATGACAAATAGATACCCAAAAGGCAGGTCAAATTGCTATGGTCAGAACTATTCATTCATGGTAAGATCACACCCTGAGTTGCAATTCCATGGTAAAATGTATCCATAGGCATGGCCACAATCAAGAACTTTGATTCAATAGAATTACAAAAGGAACAGCTGAGGTATGTGTTTTAAAGGTTGTGCACCTGAAACTGAAAGTCAGCCCCGTCCATTTCCGATCTAAAAGATAAATGGGGCAGAAGACATGAAAAAATGAGCTCTATAAAAGCTACACGGACTCTGTTCATAATCCCAAAAGAGGAGCAGTGTTGCAGCATCTGGTTGATATAAGTGTTCTTATCATTTGAAGGTGGATAGCCGAGGCAGCTTGTCCCTCAGGTAGTACAACCTTGCCCTCCTTACCTTCCTGTGGCTGACTACTTTTATCTCCTTGATGTTTGGTGAGTACCTGTGCACACAGTCACAGAGATGGTATTGAATACTGAACACCTGCAACTTATAATCCTCATGTTCAGAACAATTCCCAAGGTGGGAAAAGGTCCAATAAAAAGCTGTGGCCCAGCTTCAGGATTTCCAAAACTAGAGATTCTACACTCACCCTCCTGGAAGAATTTAACTGATTATTCTTGAGCCCATAGCATGTACTTGTCTAATGCTCAATGGCAGCATGGATACATCAAAAAACATAACAAGATATAGTTGAAATACACCAGTAAAAATCCAACTTGCATTCCATAGTTAACATTGTGAAGGAAACTACCATATAACTGCAAGTGTAAAGCTGTGTTTTCTGCTATATATCATTGTTCTAAAGGGGATATAAAGGAAAATTCAAATCAATATATTATGTCAAATATATCACGCCCAAATACAAAGCATATTCCAAATTTCTCACCATGGAAGCTTGATATTTCAAACACAAATTATCATGGCATCGGCAAGTTAATCAAATTTGATTCAAGATATGCACGTAATATGTTGTTGAGCCTAGCAACTATGGGATGGATTCACTTACACTGGGAATACAATTTCAACCCCAACGCCAGCAATGATTCTCCTAATCCTGATAGTTGTGTGGATACCAGCATTTTGCTTGGATATGATTATTCCTTTGTAGACAGATAACCTCCGCCTGTTCTCTGGAACTTCCTGCAAGAACCATCACAAGGTCTACATCACAACCAAAAGAACATCAAGCTACAGAAGTACTTCCACGGAAGCTATTTATTCATCCATTGCATTGAAAATCGTAAGGATGAGGAAGATATCAAAAGGAAGCAGCAATTTACCAGTTTAATTTCTACAATGTCCCCGGTCCTTAAATCTGGTACAGGCCTTTCCTGCTCCGAAGCCTCAATTGCTCGTTTGTTTAGTATCTATCGAAAAACCCATCACATTAATCTTATATGATTCACTGCTAAGACTTCAATGGACAAGAAAAACATCTGATTTGTCACGCAAAAACATATTTCGGGCTTTTCTAATTTACTTCACAATAGGCAAAATCTGCAGCAGAGTTCTATGAATCATAAAACGTGAAACGGAACCTGTATCTATGCTAAATTACCCCCATTATATCTCCCAGCTTAACCCGAGGTTTCCACGGGGGCTTAGCCTCATCTGCAGCTTTTTCGACCTCCGCCTCAGCTTCTGCTTCAGGACCTTCTTCAGCTGTCAACGCTTCATCACTACCCTCGGGAACTGGTTCTGCTTCACCGGTGGATTCGGCCCTCGAAACAAAAATCTGCCTCCGGGATGCCACTGCAATCGAGCTTCTCTGCAAGCCGATGGTGTTCGAGTACGTTCTGAAAATGGGAAACCCGATGCTAGAAGCGAAACGAGAGGAGCAGCCCGAAACAATAGCGGAAAACCTAAGCTTAGGGACTCGCTGCTGCAAGTTCGGTGGAATCGAAATCACCGCCTGCGGTAGTGACAAAAAATGAAAACCTCAATTGCGATTTTAGAAGAGAGAGAGCGAGTACAGAGGTATACCTGAGGAAGAACCTGGCTCGCCATAGTTGCTAAGTTTTTATGAAGGGATAGGGGAGAATGAAAGTTTATAGTGGAGAAATCATGATTACTGACAGTAGAGGGGAGCCTTATCTGTTTCTCATTGAAGAAGAGAAGCAGCAGATGACCGTCTGCTACAATCCAGTGGCTATTGCGTAGCGCGTGATAGAAGACAACTCCACCGTCGACCCTGGGTCGAATTGACATTAGGCCAATTTTGGGCCATATGTGTTAAATGGACTATATCCCATTAAAGCCCACATTGTGTGCCTTAAAACTTATTCTTACGCCACGCCGATCATGTGAACCTCTTGTCAACTATATTCCGTTAAAATATTTTAATATTTTACATTTCAGCCCCTCATCCTCAACGAATCTATCAAATTTCGATCACTTGTTTGCATGGTTGGACGAGCTCCAACGCGGCAGCGGGAGGCCCACATGAGAAATGACGGTCACTCGAACGTTCCCACCAAGACGCCTCTTATTTCATCCTCCGGGACCAGCGATCCCGAGATTCGTCGTCATGGCGGCGGCCTCATCTCTCTCCCTCCACAACTGGAGCCAGGCGCTACCGCTTAGACGGAATCGCTTTCCCCGAGTCGAAAACCATACTAAGTTCACCCGCTTGAGGACGATAAGAGCTGGAGGCGAAGTTCTGAAAGAAGATATCGTCGTGGTTGGCGCCGGTATTGCCGGCCTCGCCACTTCTCTATCGCTCCACAGGTCTGGTAGTTTCCACTGTAGTCCTTTTGATGGGATGTATCACGGCTGCTAGATGATTGTAGCTAAGGAATAGATAGGCACTCTTCTGTGTAATTTTTGGAGTGAAGTTCGTAACCGATGGAGATCCCATCGCGTAATGACTTTTATCTTGTGGATTGTTGATTAGGCTGGGAATGAAGTCGCTGGTGCTGGAGCAGGCGGAGTCACTTCGGACGGGAGGGACCTCGCTCACGCTGTTCAAGAATGGGTGGCAGGTGCTCGACGAAATGGGGATCGGGGATGATCTTCGCCCCCACTTTCTCGAAATTCAAGGGTATGCGTTCTCTTTTGGGCACCATAGCTATTGATTGCCATGTCCAGTATCCAGTTGAAGGAAATTACAGAAGGATAGTTCATTGCACCATTGAAGAAGATAGGATTTCGGAGTTAGTGTCTGCAGGAGTCCATAATTTTCGGGAGTCATTGCTTTAAAAGGCTGAATTGTTGAGAGTACATGGCTCCTGCCTGACCTTAGTCTCGGGATCAGTCGTGCAGGATGATAGTGAAGTCCTCTGGGGGGAAGGAGCTCCGATCCTTTAGGTTCAAAGATGAGGACAAGAGGTGCCAAATCTTGCAAAATCCTTTTGTAGAGAATCATGTCAATATCAGAGATTTAGATTTCTGCTCAGATTGACTTTATTGATTTTCTTGATTCAATGATTATCCAGCCAGGAGGTCCGTCCAGTGGAGAGGAGAGTGCTCTTGGAGACCTTTGAAAGTCATCTCCCACCTGCCACGATACGTTTCTCTTCAGAAGTCTCTAGCATTAACAAAACCCGCAATGGAGAAACGCTATTGGAACTTGTAGATGGGACTCGCGTTTCAGCAAAGGTCTTGACCAATCAGTTCCAGACTCGCATTCCTGTGATTTCGCGAGCCATCATAACTCCCTTTGTATTGTGTACGAGCAGATTGTGATTGGCTGTGATGGAATTCGGTCTCCGGTAGCCAGATGGCTGGGCTTCTCCAAGCCAAACTATGTTGGGCATGTTGCAATCCGAGGGCTCGCTTACTATCCAGACGGTCATACCTTGCAGCCGAATGTCACCTATGTCTATGGGAGGGGATCCCGGGCTGGATATGTTCCTGTTTCACCTACAAAAGTCTACTGGTTCTTGTGCTTTAACAGCCCTTCTCCAGGTATTATGGTATTGACTTCTGGAAATGCTTATGCTCATAAAAATGGGAGCACAACGGAACATTCTTATGATTTCATTGAACATATATACATCATCAGGATTTTTAATATGTTGCAGGCCCTCGGATCACGGACCCTTCGGTTCTGAAGGAACAATCGAGACAAATGACAATGGACTGGCCTATAGACTTGCAGGATATCATCAATCACACCCCAGATGACATGATAATCCGGACGCCCCTTGTGGATCGGTGGCTATGGCCGTCTATTAGCCCCCCAGCCTCCTCTGGATCCGTGGTTGTAGTCGGGGATGCCTGGCACCCAATGACACCAAACCTCGGGCAAGGAGCCTGCTGTGCTCTCGAGGATTCACTGGTCCTGGCCGGGAAGCTCGCAGGTGCTGTTAGTGGCTCCATTAAAGAGGCTCTCAGATCATATGAGCGCGAGAGATGGGCCCGCATCTTCCCTCTCACCGTTCGAGCTAACCTTGTCGGGGCGGTCCTGCAGCTGGAGAACCCAATGGTTTGTGCCCTCCGCGACAATGTGCTCCTGAAGATGGTCCGGCTGGGGCCGATGCTGGAGCACACAAACTTCAAATTCGAGCCCCTAAAGAGATCCTAAGTAGGAGACACGTATCATTTGCCATGTCTATATGTTTGGTCCATTGGCTGACATAATATACACTATATGCTCATTGTTCTCATGCATGATTATTGTTACTCTCCATGGGATAATCAAATTTCAAGGTGTTTTGAGCCCTCTGTGCACGAAATCAGGTAACTTATGCACTCAAATTTTAAATTAAATGCCAAAAGTTTAGGGAAAAAATTAAAGGTCACTATATATATAAGATGAATATGAATTTGTTAATCCATAAACAAATGATTGAAAAAACTATAAGGTGTTAATGCCGTGTCCACCCACCAATGCCACAAGAAGACGAAGGACGGACCTGTTATTGATTACACGTCACACCCTTCCCTTCTCCCCACGCTGACGGCTGACACCTTTATTGTAGCTAAAATATTATTTGAAAAAAATAAAATAGTATTTTATATAAATTGTGCTCTTCTATAAATCTTGGGGGCAGAGATGCATTTATGACCTGTCGTTTATCTACTTCTACAAGAACTCTTCTCCCTTCCTGTTGCCTGCGACGATCTTAGAGTTTGGGCCTGATCCTTGCCGGGGAAGCAACGTTTTGAGGTTCTTCACAAGGTTCTTCCTTCTGCTTCTAGCCACCGGACCGATTTCAGCGTCTTCTCAGCCATGAATCCCGAATAGTAAGTTTCTACCCCTATTCTTCTCATCAAATCCCTAACTGTACTGATGTTTCATATCTGAAGTCTATTTACATAATGTGGATTCTGGGAGATCTGTTGTAATCTAGTTTGTGTGTGCCTGCATGTAGTGAGGATCGTTCGCCTTTTGCTTCGATGATAGGTTGTTTGCTTGTTCTTAGACTCGTGTAGTTCATTATATAGATCCCTAACTGTGCTGATGTTTCGGATCTGAAGCCTGTTTACTTAATGCGGATTCTCGGAGATCTGTTGTACTCTAGTTTGTTTGTGCCTGCATTTAGTGAGTATCGTTCGCCTTTTGCCTCGATCATAGGTTGTTTGCCTGTTCTTAGACTCGTATACTTCGTTATATAGATCCATCAGAATACTGTAGGGCGACCGAGTATATACGTGCGATTGAATACTGGTGTTGAAATTTGTCCAGACTTCATTTTTTTGCTCTATAATCCAGACTTCATTAATTCATATATTTAATTGGGGCAGTCCAGGAACTGGATAGTTTATATTTTTATCAGAGATCAGCTTTGCATGTTAGATCATATGTAGATAAAAGGATGGCCGTATTTGGAATTTGAGCGTAAAGCTTGAGATAGAAACTTAGTTTGCTCTCTGAAATAATTAATGATTTGCGTTTTATTTTTGTGGGCACTGAAAATTTCTTTGTGGTTTTACCGTTTCTCCTGTGATTGCATTATTCTCTGTAATTTGTTAATGTCTGATACTACTTTTCACTCCACGAGTAGACATGATATTGTTTTCGTTGATGGTCCTGGTCCTGTTTCATTAACGCAAATCTGAAAATATTGAAGGGCCATATTTCCAATGGGGCTTGTCAATACTGGTTATGGTTTCTTCTATAATTATTGTCTAAGGATATGGCATAGATTAAGCATGTGATTTTTATCTAAGCTATCATTTCCACATCTTAACATTATCAATGTGATGTTCTTAATCCAGCGATTATTTATTTAAGCTTCTGCTTATTGGAGACTCTGGTGTTGGAAAATCATGTCTACTTCTGAGGTTTGCGGTAAGCTCATCTGATGCTTTAATCTGTTATTGTTGTATGAGCCATTCTTGCCTTGTAGATAGTCCTAAACTGTCAGGGGACAAGAAAATATATGATTTCTTCCTATGGTTGGATTCATCCACTGCACCTTTTTCTATCCTAAAACGTGAATAACTGCAAGCAATTCAAGCATATAGATCAGACCTTTTATCTTTCCATCCATATACTCATTCTGATTGAGAATTTTTTTCTATTTTCATATTGTTGTTGTGTCTGAGTGCGAATGCTGATATTAGCTTCGTTAATGATTCTTCTTTTTCTTTGAGACAGGATGACTCATATCTTGAGAGCTATATCAGTACAATTGGTGTTGATTTTGTATGTAATTCTATCTGACTTGTTTATTCTGTGATTATGAAGTTATTTTGCACCTGTAGCCTAATTCTGTGTTCTTTCCCATCAGAAAATCCGCACAGTGGAACAGGATGGAAAGACAATTAAACTTCAAATTGTAGGTTTCTTGTAGTTTTTGTGCTTATCCCTTTTTTCTGTTAATGTTTTCTTGAATCAGATCCTGATATGTAAATGTATCCAGAAATGGAGATTGGGTGATACAATATTTCATTTTTTATTTTTTTTCCTGCTAAAGTAGTTGGTCTTATTATGTTTAGTGAAAATAAACACTAGGAATCACAGCTCTAAGTGTTTCACTGGTACATCATTTAACTAACAGTAAAAGAGAGGCCAGTTACTGTGTTCAGTTGTGTACTATTGAGTGTCCTGTTTAAGGGATTGTTTCCTTTTTTGGCTTATGGTGAAGCTTCTTTTTTCTATGCATGCAGTGGGATACTGCTGGTCAAGAACGATTCAGAACCATAACCAGTAGCTACTATCGTGGAGCACATGGCATTATTGTAAGATAAAATCCTCCAAGTTTTTGTCTTAGTTTCTTAGTTTCTGGCTAAGAAAGGTGATAACTATTATCTTAGTTTCTGCCCAAGAAAGGTGATAACTATCCCCATCTGAACTTTCTGGCAGGTTGTCTATGATGTCACAGACCAAGAGAGCTTCAATAACGTTAAGCAGTGGTTGAGTGAGATCGATCGCTATGCCAGTGAGAATGTGAACAAACTCCTAGTTGGAAATAAGTGTGATCTCACAGCACAGAAGGTTGTCTCCTCTGAAGCAGCCAAGGTAAGAATACGTATAGCTCACCTACTCAACCTGCTAGTCTACATTTCATCCTATACTGAAAAGAATGTGTTGCAATTAGGCATTTGCAGATGAAATCGGGATACCATTCATGGAAACGAGTGCTAAGGATTCCACAAATGTGGAGCAGGCCTTCATGGCAATGGCTGCCTCCATCAAGAACAGGTATTTTCATCTCTAACCTTCTCTCTAGTTATGCTTGGAGACTACTAAATGAGTGGACATTTGCATTTTAACTGTAACAACTTGAACTGCCACTTGCTCAGTGAATGCCATATATTGAGAAATCTTGTTGGCTCTTGGGATGTTAAAGACATGGACCATTTACAGTTGTATGGATTTCACATGGCACTCGTAATGTTCTAACTTAGATATGATTGGGAATTGCCAAAAATGCTGTAGGCACCCTTCTTCAACATCCATGTTCTTGCTTCGGTGGTTGCCTTTACCTTCTCTAGATTCCTAACTTAGATATGATCGATGTTTTATGTATTCTGCAATCCTCATGTAGGATGGCAAGTCAGCCGGTGAACAGCGTGAGGCCTCCGACAGTGAACATTCGCGGGCAGCCAGTGAACCAGAAGGCAGGCTGCTGCTCGACCTGAAGCCATGCAAGAGTCCTGCCGCAGCATGCTAGGACCTTGGGAATGCCTTATCATCCTTGCCCTCTGTTGGTCAGTAGCATGTAAAACTAGTCCTGCTTCCATTGTTGAATCTTTCTTTTTTACTAAGCACTCTGCTGCTGGCGGTCTCTATTTTTTTTCTCTGATAATATTCTGAACGCTATTTCATTGTGGTCAGAGATTTCTATATTCTTTAAATTCGTAGTCCAACCTAAACGTTCCTGTACAAATTAGGTGTGTTTGGTTTATGCCTTCATTTCTCTCTGTTCTGTAGGATACCTTGTTTTACCTGGATAGATAACAACGTATTCTTCTCCTGATTGCCGTCCAGACTCCAGCGTACCCTAATTTCATTACAAAACTTGGATAAAACTGACAATGGTCTCCGATCAAAATCGGAAAGTGCAGGAATCTTTAAGGTAAAGGACCAGGGGGTCCGAGGGTATCCGAAATTTACATTGGAAAAAGGAAATGTGACAGAAATTACCACCAACGAAGGTCTCTATTACATAACATATCTTCGGACTGAAATAGTATTTCCCGGCATGCGGCATGCAACAAAGAGGGTCAGGGTCTTCACTTGCCACCGAGAGTAGGGAAGTGCCCAGGGTCTTCGATTTTGGGAGCTGTGTCATTGCTTCTGTAACCAACATCAAAGCTGCCGCCACCACCCCTAGGACCTCGCCCACGGCCACGTCCGCGACCACCAGGGCTGTAGTATCTCTCACCCTCAGCAGGCTTCAGAAACTCATTTATGCTGACAGACTGGGCATGGGATAAAATGAAGTTTGGTCAAGAATCTCATGCAGGCAGGAATGCTCTAAACATAAAATTATTGGCTACTTCAGGGGATCTCAGTGCGGCATACCTTCTTTGACTTTTCTTCTTTTTCATAAGCATCTTTGCGTTTATCCTTCTCGAATCCCTGCATGACTTACGGGCTAAGAATTATGTTTGTGAAGATAAAGTTTGCAGGTGGCATAAGGATGAGAAAAGAGCGGAAAGAAGTGAGACTAGACTCGTCACCAGCTTGATGAAGATCTCATCATTTCCTTTCTTGCTTGAAAGCTGTTGCATGGACTTGAGTTCCTTGTCCACCTCCACCTTCCTCTCCTCACTCTTCATTGCAAGTAAAGCCTTCCTTTTCTCCTCGAGGACCTTCTCGTACTCTTCCAAAGTCATCTCCTACAATAATTAAGGTACACACAGTCAGAGGTACTAAGGCATACACTAGAGAACAACTGATTCAGGTAATATCAATCAGTCCAAAAAATTTCCAGTTCCCACTTTCACAAGGCAGGAGTACCCAAAAACCCACGGAAATCAATGTTTCTGTATTTTTTTTTTATCAATTTGAAGTAGACATGGCAGAACAATGGATCCCACAAAGCACAGCCCAAGATAAAACTAGACGTGTCAGTAAAGCTGACCTCCCTAAACAACATAAACACTGCAAGGAGTGCCTTCCCTGGATCATGAGTAGTTTAGTTTGCAGTTGCAGGCAGTAAATTAACCAGATGGATGCAAAAACTCACGAGAGTAGACAAAACTTTACCTTGTCTTCTGGTTCATGTTCTTCTTCTGCTTCTTTGGTGGCATTCTCCTTACCAGCATCTGCAGCCTCTTCCTCACTCAGCTTCTTTTCTGAACCCACAGTTTTCTCAGCATCAACTATTGCTCCCTCAGTCTCCCTGCATCATAATAGATATCAGTCATATCTGCACCGGCTTTTGCAATCTCATACTACTCATGTAGGCCTAACTGAGAAAGTGGGTGATGAATCATTTCTCACTGTGCAATATCGTCAGTAGGAGTACCCCAGTTTCCACGACCAGACCCCTCGCGTCTGACCTCATTCCTAAGTCCAGAAACAATATAATTAGAACATGGCATTCCAAATTATCCATCAGAATTTGGAAGAAGTGAGTTTTCATAGAGTCAAGAGGTGCTTCCATTGAAGAACACTGACCCTCTTCCAGTGCCGCTGTGACGGTCAAAGAACCTCCTGGGACGTTCTCCTTCACCAGCTTCCCCATTGCTGGAACCACCTTGGCGACCTCCACGGAAAGGACCACGAGCCCCGCCACTGCCACGCCTTTCCAATGGTTTCCCTGACTCGCCATTCTCAAGGCGCCTGCCATAACCTCCCAAGAACCCATCACTGCCTCCAAAACTTCCCTCAGTGTTGCCAGAGTCTTGTTCATATCTGCGTCCACCTCCACGCCCCTGGCCAAACCCACGTCCACCTCCTCGGCCACGACCACCACGACCGGATTCATTCTTGGCTTCCCGCACTTCTCTCACTGCTCCTCAGATAGATGACAAATTATATCTCCTTACCATTATAGATATTTTGACGCCAACAAGTTACATAAACGGTCAATTTTAAAGGCCACGCAAGAAACCTTGAAAAACTAAAAGATGATCAAGATGTAAGTTGTTTCATTTGCTCGGCTACAGATATGCAATGAATCAAATGCTGTCATTTCTTCTTCATCTTTTAATTCGTCCTCAGCCAAAATAAGCATAAATTTCCCTAATTCTTAGTGTTTCGTCGGATCTGAGGAAGTCAGAAATCAGGGAAAACATGTCTATTTCTGAAGCTGAATCAATGCAAACCCCTTCCAATGTAACAAAACTTTGGGCCGAAATTAACTGATTCAAAACTCACCAGCCTGGGAAGGAGGTAGGGGCTTAGAAGGCAGATTAGCGGCCGGCTTGACCTTCTGGGCGGGGGCGGCAGCGACGGGAGCGAGGGCCTTCTTCGGCTTGTCGAGGCCCGCAGCAGCAATAATCTGGATAGGATCATCATTCTCGTTGTTGCCTAGGATATCAAATGGGTTTACGGTCGCCATTTTCCGGCAGTTGGTCTGGCTGTGTCCCTCACTCGAGCTCGAGATACGGCGGACTACAAGAGATAACAGAAGCCAGCGAACCCTAGAGTTTATTCAAAGCCATTGCGATCGACACAAAAGGATGTCGATTATTTGCTCAGTGAAGCCTGAAGGAGAAGAGAGAGGAAGGGAGAGTAGAGCTGAGTTGAGGACTGATGAAGACTCGGAAACCTAGCAAACGCAGTAGAAGGAGATTGGCGAGTGAGAAATGTAATCATAAAAACCCTAGTAGATAGTATACTCTGCGAGAAGGCACACCGTAAGATTTGGCCATGATCTGCTATTGGTTGATATTTTCTTGGCTAAAATTAAGTTATTTATTATGTTTTTATTGTACTATTACTTTTAATTTTTGACAAAAAAATTTTCTAAAATCAAGAAAAAATATTCTTGGGATTGGGGGATTTGATTGTATTGGTAGGTGTTGGGATGGCAAATAAATGGATAAATTTAAATTTGTTAAAAAATTTTAATAATCTATATTTTGGATTGAGATGAAATTAATTAAATAATAATTAATAAAAAATTTAAAATATAAACGTACCTTTTTAATGAAATTATATTAAATATACTATATATCAAAATAATATATTATATAAAATAATTAATTAATTATTATTATTATAAATAAATATGATTAATTATATAGAGTTAATATATATACTTATTTTATAATTATAATAAATTATATTATACATTTTTACCGTTAATTTTTTTGTATATAATATTTTTATTATATAAAATATTATTAATATATAATTTTATTTAAATTGTATAAGAATAAAAATAAATTAAATAAATAAGAAAATAAAAAAATAATATAAACAATAAATAAGTATATTAAAATAATTTAATTAATAAATAAAACAATAATAGCAAATAATCCAAAAATATGGTATTAAGTAGTAGCGTAAATGGAAAGTATTTAGAATTGAATATTTACCCTACAAAATTCTCTATTTTATTTTATTAAATAGAGATTACTAATCAAGTAAGATTAAAATCACTACAGATCTCTAAACTTAAAAACAACAAATTGATAAATAGGTTTGAATAGTTAATAAGTGGCCAATGAGTATCTATTAATAAGTTTATTGTGTAAAAATTCAACAAAAAAAAAATATATATATATATATATAATATTTTAAAATTTATTAATAAACCCAAAAATATTTGAGTAAATCTAAAAAAAAATACATGTTAACTTATATTAAATAATAAATTTTGAATTTGTAAAATTGACTTAATATTCAAACTAAATATTTAGTATGTGTTATACGATCAAATTTATTTCGTAAATTTAATAAGAAATTAAAATATATTTATTAGTGTGATGGAATATTTTAGAGTTTTTAAATATTTTAAAAAGTAGGTGTTTAATTTTTTACTTATTAAACAAGAGTTTATGAAATAAAAATTCTTGAATGTTATAAATAAACCAGCCTTATAAATATTTGTCTTTTTTATCCTTTATTGAATAATACTTAATTTGAAGAATATTATCAATTAAATTATAATCTATACTATATGTACATGTATTAATATTTGTTTGTTGGCAATATATAATGAGTTTGTTAATCTAAAGTCGACACATATATATTAATTATATACTAAAAATAAAATAATATATATTATTTATGACATATATTTATTTACGTATAATAAATTTATTATATAATTATATTTAAAATATATAATAAAAAATCAAAATAAAATAAATAAAGAATAAGATAAATATATAAGAAAATATTATAATTATTTTAACTACAAAATTGGCAATGCCTCAAGTTTTTTGTTTTACTACAAGACTCATTCAGGAACATATTTTTCCAAATTCCCTCCAACTCCTCAATACAATACAAATATAGTGTAAGTTTAATAGTATAGTTGGTCATATCCCCTATTATTAAAAAAATCAAAATTTAAAACCATAAAAATAAAATATCCAAATAAACTTCCTTGGAGACTTTTTTTAGAGCGATATAATTGAGAAGCTAATTAATTTCCATCATCGTCCTCAAAAAGTATTTGAAATCCCCAGAAAGCCCAGGAAGGGAGAGATAACTGTATGGATCGAAAACACCATAAAACAACAACTGTGGTTGTCATTTCAGCATCCCAAAACCAATTGATGCTCGCCACGTTTGCATGCAGCCGCTTGGGACCTCAACTTGCAATTGCGTTCTCTCTCCATCCACATTTCCCACCGCCGCCTCCTACCCGACTTGGGATGTTGTGGCCGGAGCCGCCGGACCGGACATTTTTCTTCTCCTCTTGGGCGATCCGGTCTCCGATGAGGACGGCGATGACGGTGAGGGCTCTGCATACGACCGCTTCGAGGTCACCCTGATCGGCTCGGGCTCGCCGGAGTTGATCCGGAGGGGGAAGTTCAGCAGCGCCCTGGAGCCGCGCATCCGGAAGGCCGCTCGGTCGTAAGCTAGGGCGGCATCCTCCGCCGTCTCGTAGGTCCCTAGCCAGACTCTAGCCCCATTCTTGGCCGGGTCTCGGATCTCCGCCGCGAACTTCCCCCACGGCCTCTGCCTCACGCCTCGGTAGTGTCTGCCCCCCTTGGCGGCCGCGGTGGATACTGGAGCCGTGAAGACCTTCCTCTCCGGGGAACCAGGGGATTCCGGCAGCGTGTACGGCTCCGGCTTCACCTTAACGTCGGAGCTAAGCCCGATTTGGCAGCTTTCGGGGAGAGTGGGGAGCCATCCGACGTGGACGGCGTCTCGTAGGACGCCATAGAGAACCATATCATCAGGGTCGTCTTCCTTAAGCGGGAGCTCCCCCCAGTTCTCCGTCAAGCAGGGGTAGAGCTTGCTGAAGCTGGAGCTCCGAGAGAAGATGGGAGCTCCGATATGGGTCGATGACCCATTAATCGCCAAATCGGGTCCTTGCATGCTCTCTGCCAAACCAGCCTCGACCGGACTGAGATTTCAGATTTCCCTTCCTGGGTAAGGGCTGCTGATGGCAGACAAGGCTCCTATCAAATGGAGATGAGAATAGATATATAAAGATATATATATATATACATACATATAGAGAGAGAAGTAGAATGACATGTGCTTATTTGTCATTATACATAGATTAAGCCTTGTGCTTCGTATGGGATGATGTCATCAGGTGACAAGGCATGCCCTCTTGCTGTCATATCCTCTCACTTTCACAATTGCCCCAAAACTATTTCGAATGTAACAATTGGGTACAAAATCTAATTTTTATAATTTTAAGATGTCGAATCTTTTATTCAATTTACACGAATTAAATAAAAATCTGAGTCATACAATTTTGACAGAATTTTATATGGGAATCACAAAAAAAATGAGGTTGTACCAAAGTTTTACATTGGTGAGATGTTTTGGGCCAAAAGTGTAATTTTTCCTTAAAAAAAAAGCTCAAGCAATGTGTTTCGTATAGGATGATGTCATCAGTTGACAATCTAATCCGCAAAAATTCCACTCCCCGTGCCATCTTTCACTTCCAAATGTGCTTTCCATGACACTTGCACACACAGTGGCTTGGCTACATTTATTATACTTAAAATAAAATATAAAAATATTGTAATTTTACAAAATATAGAGTTAATCCATATTAATAAAATTTAATGAACAAATGGACCGTTTGATTGTGATCTTTGCCTATTTAATTGGACAATTCTATCTGGCTTTATCTAATTGATATGTCACTTGCATGGATAATTGATTATTCTTGTATCCATTATCAACATCACACATTCAAAGTCCTTAATTTATCTAATCATTTAATTATATATATTAATAATTAATATTTTAAATTATAATATAAAAAAATTAAAGATATCTTACCTACCCTAATAAAATATATGGACCCGGTTGTCATTATTTTTTTTTCCTAAAAGAATAAGTATCCATATTAATGGACAATAAATTAAATTAAATCCGTAATACAAATCAAGACACACAATTATTAACGTATATTACCAACTAATAAGTTCCATAAATTACATAATTCTACTGAAATCACAATATACGAGTTCGAACAGTCAATATATACAAGCACAACCGACATAATCAATATATTATAATTTAAGATGTACAAGAATTCACAGTTATTATCAAGAACACAAAAAATGAGTACGAACGAGTAAATATAAATGAGAACCAATAAAAATTATCAAAATAAATGAATATACTAAATTTTCTTATATTCTATTTATATATTATTATATTATTTTTGTATTATTTTAATATATTATATTTATTTATATAAATATTTCATTAAATATAAATAAACTCATAAATTTGTACAATACATTCAAATTAAATAAAAAAACCCAATTTATTTAATAATTTATTCCATGAAAAGTAAATAAAGAAATATTACTATAAATAAGACAAGATATAGCTTCTCAATCATCATTCATGCATTCTACAAAATTTTCGGTCAATTTGAAGACTTTGACCACGTGTGCATTGACCCTCTCCTCCGCTGCCACTATTTTGACCATGGGCTCGAGCTTCCAAGGGCACTGTGTGTTCCACGTTCCCCTGCCCTTGGCCATTTCTCGGAGAAGATGGCTATTCCTCTTGAGCTTTAGCGGTGCATACAATTAAGCTCAAGGCTCGAGCTCATTGCCGTGACCCACCTAACCCGGCTCGGATGGTGATAGAATTGACTTAGACTCACACGTGCCCAAAATTACAGCACCCACTTTTGAAAAAAAAATTAATTAGCTAAAAATATACATTTTATTTATTATTTTAGTACTATTTTTAAATAATAATAATTATAATAATAATCACGTGCGTTTGGAAGTTTCATTCGGACACTTCAGCATGATCTGAACCGTTGAATATCCGTCCTACTTTTGAACTCAACGAGGATCGAGCGGCCTACAGACTTTCCACTCTAAAGTTGGAAGCATCTCCCCATTTGGTTTTTAATCTTTCGGTACTTTCCGTCTGCCGTCGAACTCTCTCGGAAGTCATATGGCGGCATCGTCGTCTTCCTCCTGCGAGGTCTCGAACCAGTTAGAGCTCATCAAGCACCACTTGCTTGGTGAGTTCTCTCCGGCCGGACTCGCATGTAACTCTCTGGGTTTCGGTAATGTCCATTGGGCCGATGAGTTCTCGAAGAGCTCCACTGCTGAATCTGAGCTCACTGTATCAGACTTCGATTTCATGAACGGCGGTGTTCCCTTCGAGCTGGTCCCCGGCATTGCTCCTACGGGGATGGTCCAGACGAATTCCTTTGAGTTTAATTCGTGCACCAATTCAAGCTCGTTCTTTGAGTTCAGTTTCAAGCAGACACCTAATGTCAGTGACCAGGCAGTGACGATGGCGAAACCCTCGCCTTCGGCTAAAAGGCCGACACTGAAAATCTCACTGCCGAACAAAACGGGGTGGCTGCAGTTTGGGAGTGCTCCTGATCAAACGGTCCAGCAGTGCGAGCCCGCCGCCATGGATGACGCGGAGGAGCAACGGCATTTCCGAGGGGTGAGGAGGCGGCCGTGGGGGAAGTTCGCGGCGGAGATTCGCGACCCGGGCCGGAAGGGGAGTCGGGTCTGGCTAGGAACCTACGACACGGCCATTGAAGCCGCTCGGGCCTACGACCGAGCGGCCTTCAAGCTCCGCGGCTCCAAGGCCATCGTCAACTTCCCCCTCGAGATCGGAAGCTACAACCGGGAGGAAACATCCCCGGCACCCGCCGCCGCCACGGTGGCCACTACAAATGCCTGCAAGCGGCAGCGTGAGGAGGAGGTGGGAGTTACCGAAGTAGTGGTGAAGAAGGAGAAGTTAACCTTGCAGCAGTGTGACGTCAACAATTATTGCAGGGATGGCCCGTTGACGCCGTCGATGTGGAATCACGTCTGGGATGGTGACGTCAAAGGACTCTTCACCGTTCCTCTCTTGTCGCCCTTATCTTCTCGGCTTTTAGTTATATGAGGAAACGGATTTCCCCATCCTCCATCTCTCTTTCTATTTTTAGTAAGAACAAATGCACGTGTACATTTTACTTAATTATTAAAATGGTAAACTTAATTATTACTTATTTACTTACCCTACTTTATAATATGATATAAAAGTAGATTAACTTGTACTTTTATCAGAAATCCAACTTATTTAATAAAAATATACAATTTAAGAATGCTAAACTAATTGAAGGTAAAGTATTTTTGCTTCTTCTCTTTTATCATTTGTACATGTTATATTGAGATCTATCTATAGAGGTAATGGATTCTAAGAAACATGCTTCATATCTATCTTTAATGTTTAAGACTTATCTTGTGCATGAAGATTAGATATGATGTGAGGTAGAAATAGATTCCAAATAACAAGTCTCTACTAATGCACACGTGAGGGGTCCGATGGAACCGAGCCATGTTGAGTGCGGAGTTTATCAACCTAGAACATGCACTAGATGAGTCAAGATGTAATTTGCAAGTTGATCTTATCTGAATATGATCCGAAGGTAATTTTGATTGACACGTTAATGAATAAAAAGATATGATTTATTTATGTGGGTATGAAATAAGGGGTTCTGTTTCAAATAAATGATATATAAATTATTACACTAATTGGCGAAACACCAATATTACTAATATTTACTAAAAAGAGACTCAATCTGTATTAATTCAATCATTGCATAAACTTTGATATGATTTCCATGGAATCTCTAACAGTGGAAGTTAGGCGCGACCTACTACTATGAGTTAGAGGAGAGAACGACTTACTATGAGTTATACTAGTAAGTTGGAGAATATTATATATATTGATTAAGTTATTGTTCTTGTGCTAAAAAAATTATCTAGTACTAATATATTTGATAGAGAAAATTGAAAAGAGATAATAACCTACCGCATCTATTTCAGTTCTTATTATAAATTTGTTCCAAAATATTTAAGCAATTTTAAGAATTCCAAAATTTGTGTGATCGGGTGGAGAAAAAAGTCGATTTCAGAGCTATAGTTAGAGGGTGGTCGCAATGTGGAGCGGTTCGGTTTCTGTTATCAATGTGTAGAAGACAAATGGAGTATAACTCTTTATATAGGGAGTTCGATCACTCACCGTTCTAGACATCCATCCATTTCTTGGCCATTAACTCGTCAATTTAAGGCCTTATTGGAGCCATTAAAAACTCGTTGGAGTTAATGCATCGATCTTCCTCCATTCGTATTTAGAAAACTGAAGGAAGAAGACAACACTGTATGAACGCGTGCGAGATTCGCACATACAAGCTACCATGTATCGTGCTTTAATTGGCTGACATTGCTGACGTGACCGGTCACTTAGCATCCGACTCACCCGTTAACCCGTTGATCGGATATGTGACAACTTCTTAGTGGTAGCCTAAACTAACGTGTTCGTTGACTGAATATAGCCCTCTATTGACCATTATACATGGCGTACTCTGATTGGTCATCCGACGTAGCTCTACCATGTGTCAACCTCTTATTAGTTAACCATTCTTCAACATCCTTGTCAACCGCCGATTTGACACATTTGCCGCGTGTCAACACCTCATTGTTCAACACTACTAACGAGACTTCTACTTAGTTGACCGTCACTCATGATACATGTTACCCCTCATTGGTCAGTTTTCGGTGACATGAAATTTCTTCGTCTAACCGTTGTCCAAGTATATGTGTCATGCACTGATTGGTCAGTGCTTACAAGTGCTAAACAAGCGGTTAACTAGATACACTTCACCATGCATCGCGTGCTGATTGGACGTGCGTGCTCATGGGGCGCTAACCTAGCAAGCGGTCCATTGGACTGCTGGACCATTGATTGGTTCGGTCGGACCAGACTCGGTGATCCAAAATAAAAAATTGACCGGTTCAGTTCTGATTCAACCGTTTTTCTAAAAATTAAAATTTTCTAAATTTTTTTCTACATAATAAATTCAATTTTCTAAATTAATATTTTTAAATTATCTTAAAAAATAAATTTTTGAATTAGTTATTCATGGTTTAATCGGGTGCAACCGATTCGCAGCCTAAATTAGTCCAATTTTTACATACTATTTGATTTATTGTTATTTTTCTTGGTTTTTAAATACTCATTTATCGGTTAAAATTTTTCAAATTCTCATTTTATTTACTTTTTATAATTTGTTGTTCACTTCAATTTATAGTTTATTTTTGAAAATTTTCTATTTCCATCTTTGACTTTCTACATTGAGAGAATAGGTTCTACACGACCAAACATTACAAGTTGGGACCTGACACATATCAAGTCCTTGATGCTCATTTCTAAAGGAATTATCGAAGGTGGATGGACGATTCAAAGATGGTGGTAACATCCGGCAATGCTCCATGCCAAAGGATGACCTGCGATACCACCGTGCCATGAGCCAGTAGTAGAGTAGGTGGCGACATATGGGTACTAGTCGGCGTGATGAGTCGATCATGCCAATAATTCCTTTTGGCTTGGAGACTTAGAAGGAGGCTCTTCAAGCTATCTTTTATCATGTGGTCGTGTGTATGAGCAAGAGCGAGAATCAAAGGTTTCCAACCATAGCTAAGACTTGAGAGAAGATGGTCTTTTAGCTCGAACGCCGATTTTCAGTGTCCTAATTGGGCAAATTCAATTGTAAAGATTGTATATTTGCAAGGTATGTTGCCATTGTTGTTTAAATTTCTCCACTTTTGTTCTAATAAATTAGTTTGGGCATGAATTTGAGATGTGATGAGGGTCTTCAGTTGTGACAAGGTTTCAATCGGGTGATTCAAATCCAATGATCTGCAATGCAAATTGACGGAGGTTGATAGAGATGACAAATGAATTGCAGATCATTGGATAGAACCGATACTACAATCCAAGATTTTTTTTCGCCACTTGGTTCTATCCCATATTTTCACACCCAAGTTAACACATGGGTACTTGCTCGTGGGTGGGTGTATGACTTCAAACCTCAACTTTGTTTGGCCGACAAAAACTCAAGATCCAAATCAGCGTGTGATTAATTAAGTGGAGTCCTTGACTTGAACCCGTACATACTACATTTGCCCTTCATAATTGAGATTTCCCAAGTTTGACCGTGTAGCACGGTCAAAGTTACCCAATTCAATGATTGTTTGTGGTTAATTTTGTTGTTTGCACATGCGAATCATATTTTATTTATTGTTATCCAATGATTAGTGAATTTTTATATTCTAATATTAAAAGGGTATTCATTAAAATAAAATTAAATATACTAATTATTCTAAGTCCATTGAATTACCAGTTGGGCCCTTCATGCGATTAGGCTACCTAGGCTCCTTGTGAACCTGATCTATAAAGTCTATCACGGGCCCGGCGGGATATGGACTTATTGTCTATGGGTCATGGCATAAAACTCAAAATGCACTTTCGGGGTCATCCATCTAGACACCATAAATGGGAGATTGGTTTCTTCATCATTACAAGAGAACATGGTTGCTCTTTAGATGTTGACTGATGTTTCTTCCAACCAAAACATTAGCAAAGTTGACATGCCAGGGAATATGTTGTCCTCTCTGCAGGCTGACTACTAGCATGGTAAGTCCTTAGGTCTTGGTTCATGGGTTTGGCCCGCAGGTGGTGGCCAGGCGGCAGCGCAGTTACCCGCTCGCACGACGGGCACATTGTGAGGGTGGTCCGCGGCGCCATCTGCATGTACAGCTGAGGGGAGAGCTTCAAGGCCTTCAGCTCCTGCACTTCTTTCTGCAATCGCCTGTTCTCCTCGGTCAGATTATCACAACACCTCTTCAAGAACTCGCAGTCCATCTCCGTCTGCTTCAGCTTCGTCCTGAAATATCCCAACAACACATCCATCATCATCATCATCGTTTCTAGCTCTACTACATGTATATGTATATATATATATATATTCATTCAGCTGTATATGTATAAATATGAGAGGTTCTCCTCACCTTGCCCTTCTGTTCTGGAACCACACCTCCACCTGCCTCGGCCGGAGCCCCAGCTGCTTAGCTAAAGCCTGCTTCTGCTTCTATAACAGAGATCATATCAAAAGGACGACAAGATCAGAAAAGGTTCATATGAGATCAGAAAATTAGAAAAGGGTAGTCGATGGATGATCCGATCGCTTACGGGGTTGAGGGTATGGTGCTCTCTGAAGCTCTCCTCGAGGACGGATGACTGGTCCTTGGAGAGCCGGAGCTTCTTCCTCGAGTTCTCAGGCCCGTCCTCCTCGTCGCTGACGCCCCGGGAGGAGGCCCTGTCTGCTTCGTTCTCATCGGCTCCAGCAACAGAGGGATCCGGCTCACGGCCGCTCCTCTTCCCGCTCACGCTCGATATCGTGCTATTGGGAGAATCAACACCGGCGTCCTCCTCCTCCTCCTCCTCCTCCTCATCTTCGCCGTTGTCCTCACGGCCGGCTGCCTTCGGCGGCCTGTTCACATCAATTCCCGGGAGGAAGATCGGGGCTGCCACATGGCACGAGGTGGAGTCCCGGTGACCTGCACGCAAACGGGAATCGCAAGATATCGTTTAAACCTCGAAATTTTACAGCTTGGAAGTTGAGATCGAGCAGGAATCCGCATTTTCTGGATCGCTGCAGCAAGATAGGATTGTACAAATTAAAGTGTATTAAAAGCCTACCGAATGGCGAGAAGGCATCGGTCATCCATTGAAGCTTCTGGAGGTTGTTAGGAGAAGGAACAGAGTAAGCATTCAGCTTGACAGAGAGCTGTTCTTGATTATTCCGAGAGAAGCTCGCCAAGCTCAGGCTCAGGCCCAGATCTTCATTCTCAGCAGCAATCATCGCCGTGATCCTCAGAAGAAATAGTCGAATCCAGTAAACGGGATCGATCTCTCTTATGCTTCCTTCAGATCCCCTGCTCCGAAGTTTCTAGAGAAGGAGAGAGTACAACGGAAGTGGTGCGGAGGAGAAAGACTGCAGGGGGGGGGTTATATATAAAGAAGATGGGCGGTCAAAGCTTCGAAAGCATAGTTTTTTTAAATTTAGACCGGGCAACCGGTTCGATCAATTTAATCCGGAATAGACCGTGTATTAAATAATGTCATGCGATTGGACCTAATTATAATCTAATATAAATAAGTTGAATTTAGTACATCATTTGTGAGGGTAGATTTGTCTTTTCTCATATTACCGGTTCTCAATATGTTAAATATTAGTAGTTTAGTTATTTGGTATCGAATTTTAATAATATTGATATTTCCCCCCATGTCACGTGGACCAGCCTGTCGTGCTAGCCAGCACGTGCTTTTCAACTACCATTGCTCAATCAGAAGTCAGCACCGGGCCCCACAAATCAATCAGCGCCTGTCTTCGTGTCCCTTTGGGGAGGGACAGCTTCCTCGTGCAAAAGGTACATCGTTGAGCAATCTAAATTTTTATTTATCAATAATTTTATTTTAATAGTTTAATAATTTAATTTAATTTTTATCATATAATTAAATGGGTAGATCAAAATATTGGCGCAAGTGAAATTTGATAAATAAATTATTAAAATAAAATTTGATATATTAATATTATATAAAATTGAAGTTCATCCGACAGTCCTATCCATAAATAATATTAATTATATGTCTGATGATGATGATTGAGTGTCCCACGGGTGCGTGCTAGCTGTCCCACGTGTCTCCTCCTCGTCACATTCCTCAATCATGGATTCACATTCCCTTCTATAAATTGAAGCTGGCTATATGATGAAATGACCCTATTGCCCTTTCATGCCAATGATCGCATTGAGGCAGACCGTGTGTGGCTGGCTGGACATGTTAGATGTAGGCTTAGTCATTGTCTAGGCCTTCCTACCTACCGACCCATGTCATGAGAGCATGTCCAACCTCCATGTGGATTGTGGGTCTGTAGCCTAATAATTGTGCCTATACCGACCATTATTTTGCTTATTAAGGTGGTTGGGTTGAATTTTTAATAAATAAAAAATATCATTAATAAATATTTATTTTTGTATGCCAATTCGATTACTAATTATAATCTAATAATAACATAAATCATAATTAATGAGCAATTAATCTTATATAGTTTAGAATTAATCTCCAAATTCTCGATGAGTCTAGCATGACAGCAAAGCACACGTGCACCCTTGGCACCCGCACGTGTCTTCTTTTTCTGTTCCTTTGCCAGATCTGGTCAATGGTCAATCCGCCGGTTCATCGGACCACCGATGTGTCTAGTTAGTCCTTCCATCCTCTCCTACCGCTGGCAGGAACAGCCTGTAAACTCCAGTACGGACGCTGTCGTGGCCGTCCAACCATCGGATGGAATCATATGGGCATGTGCAGCAATTTCCTCGTAAGGATCCCAAGCAACCGTTTCATAGGTTTGGGACATGTGGGTCCCACTGGAAAACCTCGGAAACCGGAGCCCCGTTGGCCATGTGACCGCCTCTGCTGGTCACCATGTGGTTCAATAAGAGTATCAATTTTTCTCGTTGATCCACCTTTTTTTCCATCAACCGGATGCACGTGCGCCATGCATACCAGACATGGGACCCACGTCTGTCGTGCCATGGGATCTGGGCTGGGCTTTGGAGAGCCATTGGAGTCTTCCGCAGTACCAGAAGAGAAACCAGAGCACCAGCTGAGGACAAGAAGCACAAGTGAGTACATACTAACTACATAGCACCAAAATGCTCTGATTACAGCTATGGAGTACCTACCTCATCATGCCATGTCAGAGGGTTGCTTTATGATACGCTTTATCTAATTGAACAAATGGCACCGAGGGATCATCAAAAGCAGAAACTGAAATGAATGAAAGCAAACAACAAAAGAAGGATCCTACTGTATAGCTCACATTTGGAGATTCATCACTCATCAGATATCTTGAACTGAGATCCAGGGAAGTATTTAGATGCAAGTTCTCTTCCAAGTGCCATTTCTGGAATAAGTGATCATGTCTAAGTTATTTGTGAACCCCTTCTGCTCAATCAGAAAGACAACCTGATTGCCACTCCATCACCAATAATCACCACAGGAGCATCTGCCATCACGAAAGTGATGATACCTATTCACATCTCTAACAACAATTTCTCTTTGCACGAACCCTGAGATGGCCCTTATTGCGCCGTGGCAATCCATACATATTCGGAGATTTTTAATGATCCTAATGGGACCTACACTGGGCATTCTTGCCAGAGCAAAAGCTAAGGCTAATCTTTCACTATGTAGCCACAACATTCGTTCCTTCTCCTCGTCCTCGACTTGATGCAATATTACATCGCAGTTGGGTATGAACCCTTCCTTCCTGGCTTTCATGTTTAGCCATTCTAACATTCCGTTGATCAACTTCATGTCCGGATGGGAAGTTTCCCCGACAGTGAAATAATGAACCGACCCCTGATACTCAACCCAGCTCATACCTGGCTCCTTCTTCACTCCTTTATCCTTCATCTTCTTCCTCACAGCAGCTACATCGTCCCATCTCCTTGTATTAGCGTATATGTTGGATAAAAGAACATAGGCACCCTCATCATGGGGATCCATTTCAAGTACTTTCTCAGCAGAGACTTTGCCCAGTTCAATATTATGATGGGTCACACACGCTCCCAGCAGAGCTCGCCACAACATAACACTCGGCTCACATGGGATTTTCCCAATCAACTCTGCAGCCTGAGCCAGATGACCTTTCCGACCTAAGAGTCCAACCATACATGTGTAGTGCTCCATAGTAGGTTCAATGCCGTAGTCCTCCACCATAGAGTCAAAATAAAATTGTCCTTGTTCTAGAAGCCCGCCATTGCTGCAGGCAGAGAGGACACCAACAAAAGTCAGCATGGTGGGCTGAACATTTTGCTCTTTCATCATTTCAAAAATTCGTAGAGCCTCTCCACTAAGGCCATGCATAGAGTAACCCATGATCATAGTGTTCCAAGAAACCTCATCTCTTAGAATCATTGTATCAAAAACCAAGCGGGCATCCGCAATGCCTCCACACTTTGCATACATGTCTATCAATGAATTCCCAACTATTAAGTCCTTGCTGTAAGTAGATTTGATGGTCAAAGCATGAAGTTGATTTCCAGGATCCAGCTTGGCTAAGCTAGCACAAGCATGAAGAATGCTAGAATACGTCACTTCAGTAGCTTCTATCTGACACTTCCACATGTTTGAGAACAGATCCAGTGTCTTCCCTGCCTCACCTGATTGGGCACAACCCACAATTAAAGTATTCCAGCTTATACTATTCCTAGTCTGAGCTCTCTCAAATATTTTTGCAGAAACATCAGTCCTTCTGCACTTGGCATATACATCCATGAGGGCATTTGAGACAAACACATTTGAGTCAAGGCCAAGCTTGGATGCACGACAATGTACTTGTTTCCCAGACTCAAGGGACTCCATTGTTGCACAAGCCTGCAGCACACTAGCCAGCGTGAATTGATTAGGAACTACACCAGCTTCCTCCATTTGTCGGAAGAGATCCAGCGCCTCCCTGCTGCGTTGGCCTTGTGCATGGCGAGAAATCATCAAACTCCAGTGGGTGACATCCCTGTGTGGTAATTCCTCAAAAAACTTACGAGCATCTTCCATGTCACCTAACTTGGAGTAGAGCTCAAGTAGCCCAACACCTACATACAGGTTCACCTCGTGACAAGTCTTGAGGGTTAACCCATGAAGGCTCATCCCCAGTTCTACAGCCTCAAGACCAAGACAAGCCTTAAACACGCCCGCAAAAGTGTAGTTGTTTGGCTCATACCCGATCCTCATCATTTGCAAGAATAACTTAATGGCCTCTTTGAAACACTCATTCTCAGCAAGGCAAGTCACCATCCCTGTCCAAGAAACCATGTCTTTGCAAACAAGTCCATCAAATACTTCCTTGGCATAGGAGACATCCCTGCAGAGGGAGTAAGCATCGATAAGAGCAGTACCCACGAAGGCATTGCAGTGATGCCCGAGCTTAAAAATGCAGGCATGAAAGGATGGGGCCAGCTCTGCCCTCTCCATACTCACAAGCAATTTCAGGAGCGTGGTGAACACAAACTGGTTCAGTTCGTGTCCCTCTCTATGGAGCTGAGAGAACAACTTAACTGCTTTATCGAACTGCTGCGCTTGGCCGAAGCCTTGTATTAACGTGACAAATGAAACTGTGCTCCTCAGCGGCATTTCATCGAACAGGTGGCTGGCGTCATCATAACATTTCGATTTCACGTAGAGGTTAAGAAGAATGTTGGAAGCAAATAATTCCAAGCAATCTCCCCTCTTCAGAGACCCGCAATGTACTGCCCTTCCGGCCAAAATGTCGCCTCTCCGGACACACCCTTGTAGAGCAACGGCGTAGGAGCTGGAATCGAAATCCGCCCCATCTCCGGTCAAAGCCGCAGCTAGAGCCGATAACCGGGCGGTGCATGGTAGAAAGAGGTACAGTCTCCCAATCTTACAGCCCAGGGCACCACTTACACAACGAAGCACTCCCTGGAGAGAGAATCTGATCATTCATGCGCCCCCACAACAAGCGCGGGAAATGAGAAGGCAAATTGACTTTGATTTGACGGCGAGCAAAGTGAGGTAGACCAGATAACCATATAAAAGAAGACGGATCAAATGGGTCTAACACTTCATATTTGAACTCCATAGTGGTAGAAGTCCAATCAAGACAGGCTCATACTTAAATACTTTCATCCAACTATAAAATCAAGATCCCGACTTTATCTTGCTGCAAATTTTGTATGGATATGTTGTATCAAAAGGTAGATGGGGGGTGGTGTTCTGCTTTTCTTCTTTCTTTCAACAGGAACATGCCATATCCTCACCATGGAGATCATCTTACAGAGTTCAAGCTTCAGCCCGCGAGGTGCCTGCCACGGTGGAGGGAGGATGGCGAGCTAACGTTTTGCTTTCACACTACCAATCGGACCAGAACCATAATATATGTCAAAATTCTGTAATTTGATCCGGTTCGATCGGCCCAACTGCCTTCCTTATTAGTAAGCTGGGCCGGTCCTCTTGTTGAACCATAGGCTTAACTGAAGATCGGGCTTCAGCCGCTCTAGAAGGTATCGGGCTTCGAATTGCGCTGCCCTATATAAAGCCGTGGCAGGATGAAAAAAACCCTAGCTCCAGTCTCCCGTCAGGTCGAGGAAGTTCTTCCAGCAGCGGAGTTCCATGGGTACATTTCTCCAGCTCTCTTAGCTCCACCACGCCACACATCTTCTATGCATTTTAATTATTTTCGATTATCAATAGATCTTACTTGCAATTTGAAGCCTGGTAACGCGTTGTGTGTTTTCTTGACGTATCCTTATTTTTAAGTCCGTAATGGATTTGAGGTTTATGTAGCGTTTGTGTTTTCCTCCTCAAGATTTGCTCAGAGTTTTAGAGGTTTGCTATTTTTTAGCAGCGGAGCCTATTTCCTGGTGTGCGTTGTTTTGGTTGAGGAAAATTTTTGGATTCAGATAAAGGCTATCAATTCGGTATCTTGAATCTTGTCAGTCGTTTTAAAGGCGCTTATGCCGTGAGTATTTGATGCAGGGGCTTACAAGTACGTGCAGGAGCTATGGAGGAAGAAGCAATCCGATGTGATGAGGTTCCTGCAGAGGGTTAGGTGTTGGGAGTATCGCCAACACCCATCCATTGTTCGAGTCACCCGGCCTACCCGTCCTGATAAGGCGCGTCGCCTTGGTTACAAGGCCAAGCAGGTATTATAATCAAAACTACCGAGTCAATAGATCTCAAACAGGGCAATGTTTAAGCGTATATGATTGTACTTGATTAGTTGTTCAGTCGATTGAGATGCACATTCCATTGGCATTTATGTTCTGTAGTTTATATAACATAGCTATTCCTTTAATGTGCTTTGATATATCTCATCTGTCCCAGTGAAATACTTACTCCAGCATAGCTTCAATTTACTTGAATTTGCCTTGTCATATGTGTATGCTGGTTAAGCATTGTCATGATGCACAATCTGTTCTAGAAACATTATGCATGATGATTGATTCTTCTTGAAACCAGAAAAATAGAAATTACAAGTCCATGACCATGCAGGTTACACAATGTTGAACCTGGCTTTTGTCAATATCTCATACATTTGATTGATCACCTTGCTTGATCTCCTGATATACTTCTGATAAGAAATCCGCATCAAATATTCTTTCAATCAGTAACTATTGACTGTTGTAATGTTTGCAGGGTTATGTTATTTACCGTGTTCGAGTCAGGCGTGGAGGTCGCAAGAGGCCTGTTCCCAAGGGTATTGTCTATGGTAAGCCTACAAATCAGGGTGTTACCCAACTGAAATTCCAGCGCAGCAAGAGGTCTGTTGCTGAGGAGAGAGCTGGTAGGAAGTTGGGTGGGCTTAGGGTCCTCAACTCATACTGGATCAATGAGGTTTGTGTGCTATACTAACATCTCTACGTGGCAATTCTTCTATCTGCTTTACTGTGGATCTTTACACAGCTCCTCTGACCCTTAAATATTTATTTCTACACCTTCAACAGGATTCAACATACAAGTACTTTGAGGTGATTCTTGTGGATGTTGCTCACAATGCAATCAGAAATGATAAGAGGATCCAATGGATCTGCAACCCTGTGCACAAGCATAGGGAGCTTCGTGGGCTTACTTCAGCTGGGAAGAAATACAGGGGTCTCAGGGGGAAGGGACACCTCCACCACAAGGCTCGCCCCTCTCGCAGAGCTACGTGGAAGAGAAACAACACCCTCTCTCTACGCAGGTACCGCTGATCCAGTATCACTGTGTTTGCTGGCCTTGCACTTTTGCTTTTATCTCAATTTCTTTTTAAGACATTGGTCAAAGAGAGAATCTTGGAACTTGTGTTCTTGAGTATTACATCCTTATGAGTTACGATCAGGAATGGATTTGTTCAGCACTCTAGTGTTTTGCAATTATGAAATGAATTTCCATTGCTTTGCCATTAGTCTCGAGTATAAGGATCCATATACTCTGATATGAGATGTACGTGCATTTTGGCTTTGAACGCTTTCTGGAGTTTTCAAACACCAAACCCTCCCTCACGAGTGGAGGTTGATTAGACATGACTAATCTATAGTGGGCACTTATAGTGGGCACTTATAGTAAGTACTATTTGAGTAGTCCTTGCATAACATTCATCCAATCATGTCTTCATTTGAGTTGATCTTGTATATTTGCTTTTTTGTTTGCTTGAAACCTCTTCCTATAAGATATATGCATTGGCCTTTCTCCACACCCCCCATTCTTCACACCTTTATTCCCCCCAAAGTGAAATCGAAATTTCTAAAAGTTAAATAAAAAATTTTTTGAAAGATAAATAAAACAAGCTTGAAATTAGAAAGAAAATTCTAAAAATAAAGTTGAAATGAGAACAAAAATTGGAACACAGAATCAAATAGGATTAGAAATGAATTATTTAGAATAAAAATAAAGTCATAATTTTAGAAAAACAGTTTAAATTTCGAAATCGAAAAATATAATTTTGAAACTAATTTGAAATAATAATAATAAGGTATTAATTTTAATATTTATACAAAATCATAGGAATAACAAACAATTACACGAATCTTACTTTCATTTGAAACGGTTTGGTAAATGCACTAATCTTATAACTTAGTGAATAAAATTACTCAAATGGAACAACTAAATAAATTCGAATTATATTCTAAAATAATTCGATTTTAAAATTTTTGTATTCAATTTCACCTTATTTCGACTTGATTTTTATTGAGGATTCCATTATATTATATATATATAACTATCCCATTTTTATCCCATACTTTATTATTAACAAAAGTATCAATAATTATTGTAGATAAAGAGTAAGCCAAGATTGATAAAAAGATACAGAGATGTTGCTCACATAATCCACTTGGTTGAGATTATTTATCTACTATCTATTAATGAATAAAATGTGAGATTAAGACAACAAAATACATTATTGAGCAAAAAAAATACAAAACAAAATACATAATCTATAAAGTAATTTGTTATAAAAAACCACATAGATTAAGAGTATTTTCCTATATTACCATTTCAATTATAGACTTTCAACAATCCTAGTTTTTTTATGTCACATCACCTTTTTCTATCACCTTCACATACTCATCCAATATAAATATTGTGTATAATTTAATAAAAAATTGTTGAGTAAAATTTAATAATAAACTATGATTTTTAAATGTTTTTAAAAATAATTTATATGAATATTTTTTTAATGATTCTTAGTAATATTTAAGTGTTTTTTAAAAGAATATATATGAAAATTAGAAAGCGTGTATATTAAAGTAATAGAATTATCTCTGACAAAAAAATTATATTTTTTTATTATAATATAAAAGATTACCCCGACAATGCAATCAATTTCCTATATCACCCCTCCATCAACGGCTTCTGTCACAGAGGTTTATCACTGTCGAGTCAAACACTCTCTTTCACTCTCTCTCCACGCTTCCTCTACCGAAAAGGGCGGAGGTCTGGATGACGTCAATGTTGTCCTTCCAGTGAAGCTACGATGAAACCGAAGGCCGCTGTTGATGTGATTTCACTCCCCAACGGCGCGTTATCGCCTAGGGCATCTGCTTCGCTCAAACCGAGAGCTGACAGCCAGGACAGCGGCAAGAGCAAGTTCAGTAGCCTCTGCAAGCAAATATCTTTGAAGGAGATCCAGACGGCGTCGCTGAGGAAGAAGGTCCGGTGGTCGGCGGTGTGCGGAGTCATGCTGTTCTTCCTGGGATTGATTTCTCTATTCACCGGTCACGTGGACTCTGATCTCGACTGGTACTCTCACAGATTGATGGGCAGAAGCTTATACTCTTCAATGGTGGATTTACCATACACCCGTCTCCTTCCTCTTGTCAGAGATCAAAGATAGGAGCGCCTGATTGCTACACCATCTCTTCTGTTAACTGTCTTACAGGTCTATGAACCAATTGATTTTTGGAAGTCCAAGTATTCGAGGGTCTACCGTGGGTGCAGCAAAAAAGGGGCTAATTTCCCTCGTAAGTGAAGATTTAAATTTCTGCAGCTATGATCGTCCCTGCGATTTTCTGATTTTTGTTAGTTCTTTTTATGGTCTAGTTAGTTGAAACTTGCTTTTCCCTTAGTATTATTCAAACGTCTTTACTGCCTAAAAAGGGGTTTGATCTTTTTGCCTGATGAGTATTTGGGTTATTCTATCATTTTCTGTGTCATATTTCTGGGTCATCAGAAGACACCAATCCAATTTACCCTTTTCTTGATGAGTCACAGATGAAGACTGTGGTATTGATGGATTTTAACCCAATTTCAACTTTGCTGTTCATTATACAGCTGCTGTACGTGAGCAATCTTCAAATGGCTATTTACTTATTGCAGCTAGTGGAGGGCTTAACCAACAAAGAACAGGAGTAAGGAGATATTTTTTATTCATTGTTATAGCATATTTTTTAGCATCTGAGCATATATATTTAGTTCCCTTCCCATGAAGATGTCCAACATTATAGTGCTGCTATAAAGTTTTTGCAGTGGACATGACTCATTATTCTCCTCTTTAGCATTCGGGCATGCATCATTTTCATAAACAGATTTTGATGTGGGGAAGTGTGTATCACTTCTTCTTTTGCTTAAACTTCAAGTTCCGAGTCTAAGATAGTCCAAAAAATCATTAGAAAGCAAGAATGAATAAAGTGCTTAATGGCATGTAGCCATTATATATGGTATGGTGTAGTTTATATGACTGGGATGCAAATGCTTCATTACTTTCTGGTCAGATAACAGATGCAGTCATTGTTGCACGCATTCTTAATGCCACATTGGTGGTGCCAGAGTTGGATCATGACTCCTACTGGAGGGATAACAGGTAAGTTGATGGTTTTCTATGATGTCATCACAGGACCACTGTATTCTTGCTGCTCATTTTTTCCCTAAAAAATACACCTTGTTTCTCGTGCAGTGAATTCACAAACATCTTTGATGTTAATTGGTTTATTTCTTCTCTCGCAAAAGATGTAACTATTGTCAAAAAAGTTCCTGCTAAATTCATGCGATCTATGGAAAAACCACCATACACCATGCGTGTTCCAAGGAAATCTCCTCCTGAATATTATTTAGATCAAGTTCTTCCTATACTCTTGAGGAGACGAGTAAGGTCCCTTTTCTCCATTTTTTGTCTTCTTTTTCTATGTCTGCTTGCCATTTTTTCATTGCAATTACCACAAATGTCCAACTCGTCGATCTGTCAAGCCTGCAACCTGTTAGTTTGGAGTTAATTTTCACGGTATAGCCTGTTAGTTTGGAGCTAATTTTCACGGCACAGCACTTTGTTTAAACGTGTAAATTTTCTCAGGTTGTGCAACTGACAAAATTCGACTACAGACTGGCAAATGATCTTGATGATGAGTTACAGAAACTGCGTTGTAGGGCTAATTATCATGCTTTGAGGTTTAAAAAATCAATCAATCAACTTGGTCAGAAAGTCATTGCTAGGATGCGCAAGATGGGTAAACGTTATGTTGCAGTTCACTTGAGGTACCAATCGACGGAGTGTAATTTAGCATGATGCTTTTTTCCGTTTTTGTAAAACTTTGTAGTATCCTTTCTTGGCTGCATTTTAGTAAGTGGCATATATGAGGCATAACTGCTGGCAGGTGTTTCACAGTTCATATCTAAAACATGAATATTGCATCTATGTGTTTTTGCATTTTGTCCTTTGCATTGCTATGGGTCTTTAACTTGCCATTAATTGTTGGCATGGATCAACTCCTTTTTTTGCCATTCCAAGATAGAAATGGATCAATTGCTTTCACGGAGTTAGATATTATTGCATTTTAACCTCATGCTTGTGGTACTATCCCAGCTAATTACATTGCCACTATATCTCAATATTTTCCTTTTGAGACTGAATATAATGTTGCTTATTTTTATTTTTATGACAGATTTGAACCTGATATGCTTGCATTCTCTGGGTGTTATTATGGTGGTGGTGAAAAGGAAATAAAGGAGCTCGCCGAAATAAGGAAAAGATGGGTTACACTGCCTGTAAGGCTACCATTTTTTGTTATCTTAAGTCAACTGACATATCTTGTTATTCCCCGCCAATATTTAACTTACTATGCATCTCTTGTTGCTTGATATTCTCTGTCCCATAAAGACTTTCTTATATGAGTCCCTTTTTTTCTCATTCAGGATGTAAGTGCAGAGGAAGAGCGACAGAGAGGGAAATGTCCACTCACTCCCCACGAAGTGGGCCTGATGTTGCAGGCTCTTGGTTTTACTAATGATACATATCTCTATGTTGCATCTGGTGAAATTTATGGGGGAGAAGAGACACTGCGGCCTCTGAGAGAATTGTTCCCTAACTTTTACACGAAAGAGTTGCTAGCTAGTGAAGAGCTTAAGCCTTTTTTTCCATATTCTTCAAGGCTTGCAGCCATTGACTATATTGTCTGTGAAGAAAGCGATGTTTTTGTCACTAACAACAATGGAAATATGGCAAAACTTCTTGCAGGTCGAAGGTAAGAATTGTTTACTCAGTTTTTTTTCTTGGTATATCACCACATAACCTGCCCAGTCCATAAATTGACATGTCCACGGAAATTGTGGTCGATTAGACAAGTCTGCTGAGTCATCTCTTAGGTTTGAGAAAATTATATTTTAAGTAAATGAATGCTTGTTGCAAAGATTTTAGCATAATTGAAAGATTGGCAGATCTCGGGTTGGTACAACTTCCCAACTGGAGAGCCTAAATTATAGAATTAGAGTCATTCTTCCTGATCTTATTTTTAAAATTAAGAATTGAATATTGCCCTTTTTCTAGAAATATGGTTGAACCACCTACTAAAGTCACACAGTTCCTATTTGTTGTCCTGCTTCATGTCAGCAGGTTGAACTCTCTCAGGACTGACTGGTAACAGATTATGCCATACTTGGTTTCCACAAACCTAATGTGTAATGGCTATAGAACAGCAGTGTCATGACTACTAAATTTATTAATGAGCATGCTGCTGTTATTTCATGTGAAGAGTCTCTCTTTGGTAATTATTTGGCTGCTAGTGAAATTTGATCATGATTTTGTAGGAGGTACATGGGGCACAAGAGGACCATCAGACCAAATTCTAAGAGGCTGAGTGCATTGTTCCTCAGGAGGAATCAGACCAGCTGGACTACTTTTGCCAACATGGTCAGGTATTATCAAAGAGGATCCATGGGGGAGCCTGATGAAATGAAACCAGGACAACAGGAGTTTCTTGAATATCCTTACTCATGTATCTGCAAGAAGCCACCAAGGAATGACGCAAATAGCACAAAGAACAATGGAGAAGTCCATTCTGGGCAAGCTGGGATTGAGTTGGAGACAAGAACTTGAAGGGTAATGAAAACATAGAGAAAATGAAAAGCTCCTGCCCCTAGCTCAACCTGGTTTTGCTTCTTGAGCTTGTGCAATGGCACTGGGGACTGGAATTTTAGCTCTTTGAAGATGGTGTCCCTTCATCTCTCTCACAAAGTGCAGATTGAGATAGATCCAAATGAGATGCCCATCCAATACCTTTACAAGTCTGAACTTTATACAGTTGTAAGTGGATAAAAGAAGAAGAAGATAACTCCACTGTAATTTATTGTTTTTGGCTAACACTGGTTTTAATCCCTTCTTTCTGTGCCATGAAAACAGAATTAGCAATGAATCCATACACTCCACTTTGTAAATAACACTGTCCATTGTCATCCCTTTTACAGGATCAGTCATCCTCACACTCTCACCCTCATCCTCAAGGAGAAATTCCCATTCATACGTCCTTAGCTGTGCATTTTTCATCATATATTCACTATTTTTAAAATTAAATATTTATATAAAAAAAAGTTAATTGTTTTATTTTATAATGGTGTCATTTTTCCAACTGATTTGGTCAACAAACGTAGAGAACACTCGAGTCTTCAACCGCTATAACTCCCAGACCGAAGGAGATTCTGATTCTTCTTCCTCTTCTTCCCTTGTCTTCCTTCCAAGAATTTGTTTGAATGATTCAAGTCAGAGTCATCGAACAAATTAATGCACGACACCAGTCTCTCCCCCATGGAAGAAGCAAAACCCATGTAATAAGCTTCCATCTCTCTCAGTGGTTTACCCACCATTAACGTTCCCTGTCTGAAATTCAAGAATCTCCTGTCATCGACACCCCCACGACAGCAACCATATCATTCTCAGAATCTCGTTATCTTTCTCCCCCCAACCTCGTCTCTTCATCTATCCTCTTCAGCGACGCTCTGATATCGAGAGGAGTGGCGGGGGAGGTTTTTTTTCCTGGGATCATGCGTGCTCTGTTTTTCTTCTTCTTCTTCCTCTGGTTCTTCTGCTCTGTTCTGTTCATCAGACCCTGTGTTCACGCCAGAATACTAGCGGAGTACTCGCTAGCTGCGGTTCAGCCGGCGACGGTCGAATATGACGATGTCAGCAATGCCACGTGGCAAGACTTCACGAGGTTCCTCGACGCTGGCGTGGGGGCCCACGTGGTCGGCATGTCGGAACTGAAGAGGTATTTCAGCCGCTTTGGCTACCTGTCGCCTCTTCCGGCGGCTGAGAACCTCACCGACGTGTTCGACGGGAATTTTGAGTCGGCCGTGGTGAGGTACCAGAACAAGCTGGGGATCCCCGTCACTGGAAAGCTCGACGCCGGGACCATCTCAGCCATCATGGCCCCGAGATGCGGCGTCAGCGACGAGGACGGTCACGGCGGCGGCGGTGGTTATCACTCTCTCAGGGCGACCCGCCACTACGCCTACTTCTACGGCCGGCCGCGATGGGGCCGGGGTTCACCGTCGACGCTGACGTACGCTTTCTCCCCGAACAACATGGTGAGCTATCTGGACCCTGGCGACGTGAGGGCCACCTTCCGGCGGGCCTTCTCGCGGTGGTCCGCCGTGATCCCCGTCAGCTTCGAGGAGGTGGAGTACAACGGGGCGGCGGACATCAGGATCGCATTCTACAGGGGAGCCCACGGCGACGGCGAGCCGTTCGACGGCGTGCTCGGGGTGCTGGCCCACGCGTTCTCGCCGGAGAACGGGATGTTCCACCTGGACGCGGCGGAGAGGTGGAGCGTGGACTTCAGGAAGGAGAAGTCGAAGGCGGCGGTGGACCTGGAGTCGGTGGCCACGCATGAGATTGGTCACATTCTGGGGCTGTCCCACTCGTCAGTGAAGGAGGCGGTGATGTACCCCAGCCTTAGCCCGAGGACGACCAAAGCGGAGCTGAGGATCGACGACGTGGAAGGGATCCAGGCTCTGTACGGATCAAACCCCAACTTCAAGCTCAGCTCTCTGCTGGAATCTGAGAACTCCTCCAACCACGGTGGAGCTGGGCTTGGGGGTATCAGAAGATTCTCAGCGGCCGCCGCCATGTTGACCGCCGCTGTCGTTTTGGCGCTCCTCTCCTGCCCTTGAGCGGAGCGACAGACAGCTTAAACACGTGGCACCCTTCCTTCTCCTCTCTCTTTCTTTTTTACTCCTCAATCCTCTTTTATTTTTAATTTTCAATCCTCATTCTTTTTATCTGCACACATTCTAGGACAACAAGTTAGGTCGTAACTGTTAAGAGTATGTAATAATTGTTGGCACAAAACAAAGAGACATGAATGTCACAGCTTTCTCCTTTTCCAATACCAAGTCCTCAAGACCAGCTGTGAAAGTCTTCGGTGTTTTGGCAATTTCGTAGTCCCTAGCTTGGTCACTTGGTGACTTTATAAGGCAGAGAGTCAAATATAAAGATATGGTTTGTTTGATTCCTGATCCGAAAATGGAAAGCCTCATGATGGAAAACCGCCAAGAGATTGCTTTAATGTCACATGCAAGTAGAGAGACACATAGACTTTATGAAGACTGGCTTCATTCCTTGTGGGGCTAAAATTAGCAAATTGGCCTGTTGACATGGATGATTTAACTATGTATGCATGGTTTGAATATTATTCTTTTTTTGTTTTATTTATTTATTTTGAGATATATATATATATATATATCATTATTATTTATATATAATTAATGTTAATATTATAAATAATGTAAAAACTAAAATTATAATAAAATAAAAGATCGAGGACCAAATATGTTAAAAAAAATATTTAGAACGAAAATTACAAAAGAAGGTAAGGTTTTGGGTCCATCTGTACTTCCCCAATTCACTTTCACCTAATAATTTAGTTCATTTATTTAAATTAAATAGAAGTACTAAAATATAATTAAAATATAAAAAAATAAAAATTTGAAAACATCACATCTTCGAAAAATCAAATTCTTCTCACCATTAAATATTAATTTTATTTTTAGATTTAGTGATTTAAAATATAATATTTTTTAGAGTGTAGAAATAATTTATTTGATTAAATAAAATTAAAATATTTGGATAGATATGTAATGGTGAAAAATCACATACAAATCAATTTATTTATTTATTTATATATTTTAAATAAATTTATATATTAATAATATTTTATATAAAATTATATGATATAAATATATAATAAAATATTATATATAAAAAATAACATATAAAATAATTTATTATATATATTTATATTATTTTTATTATAATAATAACTTAATTATTTTATATAATATATTTTTTTAGTATATAATATATTTAAAATAATTTAATTATATATATTATTTAAATTAATTACAATTTTAAATTTATTTTCTATTTTTTTAATTATTAATTATTAATCTCAATTTTCACTGATCACCTACCCTCTACTTCACTTCCAACCACTAAATTAAAAAATAGTATAAAAACTTGTAAGGGCGGGAAAGCAATAGATCTGTTCCTGCCTTCCGTTATTCGTGAGAAGTGGAAGAGCGTTTTTATCGTCGTCAAGCTCCGTTCAAATGGCTTCCGCTTGGGGCAGATTCGTCCCCTGAGTGTCAGTGGCGCTCAATTCGGCCATTCGATCCAATCCCGTCCGGCTTCCGCGATCTGATCCGCCGGTTTTACAATGCCTTCGAAGTCCAATTAACGTGCAGATGGCTGCTTCTCCGTTATCAGGTATCCTAGTCGAGCTTCTAAACTTTATCTCGTGGAGTGAATTCTTGACATGTTTGGCCAATATTTCACGTTACTTCACCAGTAAATTGCTCCAAACACCAAAATTGAATGGATTAATTTTAGTTTACCAAATCAGTTATTAATCTCTTCCAAATCTCTCTCTAAATCACTCAATTTAGTAAACTTTCCAGTTTTAAGGTTGCAACCCTCCATTTATCTAAACCTGCTCTAAGGTGGAGCAATAATATTATTTATTATTTAAATTATTATTATTTTAATACTTTTTATTTAATTTGTTTATATTATTATTTTTATATTTTTTTAAATAAATTTATATATTAATAATATTTTATATATAATTATATAATAAAAATAACCTATCAAATAAATATAATAAATTTATTATATATTTATATTATTTTTATTATAATTATAAAATAGATATATATTAATTATTATATAATTAATATTAATTTTATATTATAATAATAATATGTTCATTGTTTTATATAAAATATTATTTTATTTAATTAAAAATAATATAGCTCAATTCAAATAATTAATTATTAAAATTTTCTAAATTATCTAAATTTAAACTAATAAGTGAATTTATTTTTCAAATACGAGCATATTCACTCTAGATATCTCGATACGATAAAGTATAAGTGTAAATAAAATAAGTGAAATATTTAGAAAGAAATAAAGTACTAGTGTAAAATGAGTAATCAATAGTCCAAATCACTAGCCTACGAATACAATGTTAATCTCATTATCTGAATATAATTGCTTCCACCATTTTTGCTTCAACTATTTGAGTCCATCGTCATAATTGATTAATTTCGTTAGAATTTAGTGGCTGTAATTTATCCTACGCTCAGTTATTGAACGTAGAGGCCTCTAATAGTATCAGCTTAGCTCTACTAGTTTTGTAGTGACATCAACTGCCGATTCATGTCAACTGCTCTGCTGACGGCCTTTTTGGTGGTTCTTTGTCTAACTTGTTTGTTATGTTTATCATTCATTGAGACTAGAAATAAGGAAATGATACATAAGCTGCTGCTTTTAATTTTAGTTTATTGTGAAACTAAATAGGCAGCGATCCCTGAGAAATTCTTCCTTTTCCCAGATGGATTTGATGGTACGTGAGAGGTTTGCCAATTCTGGAGGTTTGTCAAAATCACCTGTTTTGCCCTCATTCTGAGTATAACTTGTTTTGCACCATGCATATTATTTTCACTTGCATAATAGCTCAGTCAAACTGCTGTTTAAAAATATATTGAGGATAGGATTTGGACGAGATGATCCTTGCTTGTTGAGACTCGTCCTCAGAATTGATCTGTTAATATGTCATGTTCTGCACTGATCAAATTCATTCTGCTCTGTGCTTGGTTCTGTTTAGGCTACTCACAATTATCTGCATGTTTTTTCTCTTATACTAGAGCTCGGTCTGTCCGTTCGGAGGTGACATTATTAGCAGACGACCTTGATGACGAAAAAGAACTATTCTGGTGAATTCGCTGCAATTGTTACCCTGGACAACTTCAACAAGGAAATATCTTCTCTGTATCACTCCCAACTCTGGAATTGGATGTCCGTGGCAATAAGTTCTATGGTTAGTGTGTTCCATCCCCATTTTTTTCATTAGTCTGCTTTGCTTTTGTTTATGCTTAGAAAACCGGACGTTCCATGCAAATTTTCCATCATTTGCACTCTCCCTGCTATATATTTGCTACAAGGGATTGGTGGTACTGTGGCTGTAGTACTAGTAATAAAACGGAAGCCGATAGGTTGCATATGTGAGAAGTGGCCATTATATCATTTGTTGCAAGGGCCAACAATTCGGTGCCTCAATTTCAAAATTTCACATTTAGTTCCCATTTCAAATTAAGTGAGCAAAATCTAACGTTAATTTTTTATATGTATACTATCAAAGCCTAATCACTAACGTATATTTAAAACCTAAATCACTAATTATTTTTCTTACCCATCTCCGAGGTTACCGAACTCACCTATCAAGGCCTCTCATCGTCGAGGAATGCGTCACTGGGTGGTTGAAAAAGAGAAAGGGGAAAGGCGGACATGAGGATTCGTTGGAACCTGGACCTTGGAAATTGAACGAGGAGAGGATCAGTGATTCATTGGAACTTGGAACTTGGAAATTGGTAATTGGAAATTGAACGACCCGCCATGCGCGTTTCTTTTTCTCCAAAAAAAAGTTAGACCCAATCCATGAGGGTTGGCTGAAGGGAAGAAGATGATATATCCAGTCCAACCCTCCTAGGAGAAAATTTACAGACAGCTGAAGGAACCGCCGGGCATTGCTGCCATAACAGAAAACCCGGCCAGAGTATTAAATCAGGAGGAGAAGGTCGTTGAAGGAAGGGGGGAGAGAGAGAGATGAGAATGCCGGTGCTGTACGGTGATGACGGAGGCCTGATGATGATGATGGGGGTGAGGAAGGAGGTGAGGAAGTTGGTGGGGGAGGAGGTGGTGATAGTCGGAGGGCTGATGGCCACTCAGATGGGTTACGCCGGTTACTCGGTTATGATGAGCTACGTCCTGGCTCTAGGTGTCGACCCTCTCTCCCTTGTCATCTTCTCTTCATTCTCCAGCTTCTTCTTCACCGCCCCCCTGGCCTTACGCTTCGAGAGGTATACACGTATGAAGAAGGGTCCCCTTTCTCTCTCTCGTCCCTTTCTTCTCCCTCTATCTTTTGTCTGATTACATGCTCTGAGAATGTTTCCTTGAATATGTCGTGGCAGGAGTCTGTGGCCCAGGAAGCTGAGCCTGAAGCTAATCATCCAGCTCGTTTTGATCTCTTTTGGAGGGTAAAAAAATGGATCTTGGAATGTTCTTCCACCTTGTTTCATTCCTTACACTCTATTGTACGTATGTCAATAATATGAAAGCTTTGTTCTGAATGAACTCTTTAGATTCCAACAAGATGGGATTTGTTTTCTCTTCGAGAAGCAACAGTGAGCTTTTTTATATGAGCAAAGCAGGAAAAAGGAAAGATTCTTCCCTTCTGAGTGGGCAAGGCAACAACTTTCTCTGAATATTTTTGTGTTCAGCTGGTTTACAGCAAATTTCTTATTCTGGTTAGAAAAGGGGTCCATACTATGAGGAAGTGGAAGAGGGGAATAGAGGATTGGGCTGGTCTCACTTAGGTCCCAAGTTGGTTTCATGGCAGTGCACTGTCCCCTTACACTTTATACAACAAATTTGGACTAATTGAAGGTTGATTCACCCCCAAAAAATAAATCTTGTAGTATGATTCACTTACTAGCAATCATCACAATGTATTCCCAACTTATCCTGTTCCGTATTTGTTTAACTATTGTTTATTTTGATTTGTGTTGCAGGATAACTCTCTTCCAATGTCTGTTCTTGAAAGAATTAAGCTTACGTCGCCAGTAGTAGCCACTACCATGCCAAACCTCACTCCTGGCCTGATCTTCATTATTGCTTGGACCTTTGGGTATTTTGTTATCTCCTCTGTCTGTTTCTTTCATTGCATTGGTAGTGAGGGATGAATTCAAGAATGTATGGAAGTTTAGAAGGCATAGTTGGGTGTGTATTGTTGTAGCTTGTTTCTTGGTAAAGTGGAGAGCATAACATGTCCATTGGGCCCCAGCCAGTAAATAATATCAACCTCTGAATATCTGTTGAAGATTTCATTCGTATATGTAAACTATACAGTCCAGAGTCCTTTAGCTTACTTATCATTTCCAATAGTTTCTCCTGTTCCAGATCGTATGGCCAAGCAATCCTTTGCTTTGAAATTTCAGGACAAAAATATGTATTTGTCATAAGACAGTTTATGTATCCCTATTATCGTCATTTACTTTCTTATGCAGCTTGGAGAGGGTCAACATGGGTCTGCTGTATAACAAAGCCAAGATAATGGGAACAGTGTTTGTGCGTTGCAGGGGCCATCACAACGAGCGTAATGCACAGTGTTTCTGGGGAGGAACCTAATTTGTCCGTGGCATTAGATGCCATCTTTGATAAACAGAAGATTGTTGGTAGTTCCTACCTCCTAGCAGCTGTATTCACGTTATCAAGTGCTGTGGTCTTGCAGGTAATAAACTTTGATGCAAATGACAGGCGGTTTCATTGTTCCTCTGACATTAAATGGTTCAGTATCGTACAGGCTGCCACCTTGGGCCACTTTCAGGCACCAATATCATTATCTGCAATAATTTCATTGTTGGGAGCAGTTATGGCCCTTTGTGCTCAGTTGTTTGGGGGTCATATGTTGGAGAATATTTGGCCTCTAGTAAGCTTTGAGATGGTGATTGGCGTTTCCTTTCTGGTAAATGAAAGTACTTTATTCTGTTCTCACTGGACTTTTTATGGATGATCTGGAGCCTGGGGATTACTCTTAAGCTTCATCAAATTGACGGTTTCGCAGGGAGGCATCATCATCAATGGAGCATGTGCTAGCTTCAATGCATGGGCAATCAAGAAAAGAGGACCAGTGCTGGTGTCCATGTTCAACCCCATCTCTACAGTTAGCTCAGTTATTCTGTCCTTCATCACCTTGGGAGAAACCATTAGCCTAGGAAGGTAGATTCTTTCTTCATCCTAAAACTTGGATCAAGTACTTTGGTAAATCAGAATTTGAACATATATCATGTATATAAATTGCGCGGTCCAATCGTCAAGCTCTTCTAATGAAGTGGAGCTGGCATGTTCCTCATGTTCCTGGGACTCTATCTTGTGTTATGGGCGAAACGGAAAGAGGGTCACCTGAACAAAGATGCAGAGAAGCTTCTTCGGAGTTAATCCAGAATTCTGATGTTTGTAGTTAGTAGCATAAAAGGTACCATCTCCTCATCCTCTGCACAATCATTTTCACTATCTCCATTAGCTCTGATCACGACACTCAAATGCTTCATGTCTCTCCTCTCAGCAGCAACAGCCTGTGCTTACATTGTGTAACCATTGAGATGAATAAGATGAGCCAGACATTTTCTTCTTCAACCACAACACTCCCGCCATCCACTAGGAAGATAAGGCTCCACTAGTCCTTTTAGTATTAGCCAGTATGGTGTAACTCCTCTACCTGCATTTCTTCATTTACTTAAATACTGTTTATCATGGCATCAGACCTGATTTTGCTCAACATCTCTTCAAGCCCTGCTCAATCCTGTAATCTCCTTTTCTTCCACTGACTGCTGGCCTGAAGTTTTCTCTACACCTCCCTACATTCGTGTTGTTGCCCAATCTGTGTTGCTGTCCATGGCTGTGGGTGCCTTCCAATAATCTGAATCTTGATCCCTCCTTCCATTCTTGTCTCTGCTTGTGCTGAAACCCTCACTACCCGATCTCTATTGCGGGCTTCCTGCTGCTGATGAAATCTCTCTAACCATGCTGCATGCTCTAGTCGCCGCATGTCCCACAAGCTGACTTCTTCTGGTCATCCCAAGCAGACTTCTTCTGGTCATCCCAACAACCATGGAAGTAAATTCTTTGGTCAACCTTATGGTCAACCCGCAGCTCTGTCAAATGTGAGGACAACATGAACATTCAACCTCAGTACACCCAACATCAAAGCCAACCTCCCAGACCACCTTCAATGGTCCTACCCGTCCCTATTTATATTACTATTATTGATATTTCTCAATTATCTATTAAGGAAATTCATAATCTTAGTGATAGAGTATGGAACAAGATTATTCATTCTTTTATTTTGTTCAGCTTATATCATTAATTCTAATTATCGTTTTCATTTTATCAATATTTATTATATTTCTAAAATTTTACTTAATATATTATTTATCTCATATCACAAAATATATTATTTTAAATTTTCTTATTAAAAATCTTAATACGGTTAATTGGTGAAAAAGTTATAAAATAATAATATTTTTTTCTTATATTATTTATATTGAGTGGACAGTTACGTAAAATTAATGTTTAGGTAAAATTAAAAGTTTACCATAACCAACCAAAAAATTATCGTCTTTTTAATATGAACAACAAAATAACGTCACCCATCACATTTTTTTTATCATGCTATCCAACAAATATGAGTTAATTAAGTGTAATAATTGTCATATTATTGATATTAGTATTATACTTTTTTTACACTCTTATCTTTTATTAAAATTTTAAAATTTTAAAATTTTAAAATTTTACATTTTACATTTGAAATCGCTATATTCTTAATTAATCGACTATTGCTGTATTCTTAATTAATAGTCTATTTCCTCTTTTGTTTTCTAGTATCCTTATCAACTAATTTACCATACACCCCTAACTTGGAGATTTTGAATAGGTTTATTTTCTAACGTTACACATTATCAATAACTCAAATGTCTACTTTACCCTACTACTTTAGTATACTTGCCATCTCATAACTCAAATGTCTACTTTACCCTACTCTACGTGAGTATACTTCCCACTATCTCAGTGCCAAGATCTATTCGTGATACTTGTAACCAACTGACCACTATGCAAACACCCCATAAATGTAAGTGTATTGCAATAAATTGTGCCCTAAGGGCTAGAAGGGTTAGGAACCCAAACACAAAGGGATCTAGAATAAAAAAAATTATTATGATACTCCATTTGGTATAATATTACACACTCAACCTTATGATCTGCCTAAATATATGTAGCCTTTCTTTGTTTTGCTTTCCTTATGTGTTATATGGAATTAACCCCTCTCTTTGGGCAAAGACTTTGAAACTATTCATGTTGGTGGCGTTTCAGTTAATATTTCTTGGCAATCTTTTTAAAGATGACAAAGAGAGCCTTTAAGACTCGTTAGAGCTAATACATAGCTTCTTAGTTATTCATTCGTTCATTCATGAAACAACTCAATTCTTCTATTTTTGGTACTATTTGCCAAATAGGGTCCATGAGATTCCAATGTTATATGAAGTAATAATAGCTGATTTTTTACTAACTGATCATTCAAGTGTTCAATTGAAGCCCTCAATGGCTCAACTCCAGTAAAATGGAAAAAGGAGATGGCTCCAAAGAGGCTACCTTCTTCTACCAAGAGGAGGAATCGTTTATTACAAGCTCAGAACTGTGCTTATGGGTGGGAAACGCAATTCTTCATGGGAATGGGGAAGGAAACTGTTTTTTGTCAACATCTGTGATTGGAAAAAGGAAAGTAAGGAGGGATGGGGGAAAGAAGACAGGGGGAGGAGAGAAGATCAACTCAAGAACTGGCTCATCCGTGTTATGGACCACTGAAAGTGATTGAGCAAATGCCATAACATGTCTTTCACCTGTGTACCCAACTTGACAGCAAACATGGTGAAGTGATTTCTTCCATCAGTATGACTTAATGGGCCAATCTAAGTAACATGCCCCCCTCAACACACTTCCCCTAACCACCACTACGGACCATATGGGTCGACACCTTCTTCCAGAACCTGTCCTTTTTCTCTTGTGGGGGGCGAGCCCATCTTCTCATTCACTGCCACTACGATGGATGGTCGTATAAAAGATTAACTAGAAGGTGAGCTAGACTAGATAGAGTGAGTGGAGTAACATCAACGAAAGGAGCAGAACCAGAGACCAGAGACCAGAGACCAGACAGTTTGGTGTACGGTCTTTTAGAACATATATTTATCCGTGGAATGGAGAAAAAGCTACAAACATAAAAGCAGATTCCCTGATTCGGCAAGGTTTGCATGCCTCCTCACTCCTAACTCTTATCTCTCTCTCTATCTCAGTTGTAGTTGCAGGCTGACAGAGAGTCTCTCTCCCTTTTACCCATCAGTCATCTTCTGTCCAATTTCCCTTTTTTGGATTATCATGAGAGGTTTTATGAGGTTAGAAAAATATACTAAAAATTGAGAATTATTACTATAATATTAGTGCCAATGTCTTATTGTTGTCAAATTAACATAATTAGTATTCATGCCATGAGGTTATGGACTTGACTAATTCATTAGTATGGTGTACTATTCCAAGATCTAAATGATGACCCACTAATTCTTGTATTATTGACATAAAATGGTAAGATTGAACAATTAGTGAATGCTAGCTTGATATGTCCCTACACTTTATTTTTGATGCTTGTTGAAATCAATAGCCTATCCTATGAACATACATGGAGTGGGAAAAGGGCACAATGTTTTGTTTTCCATAAGGGCATATGATAATTCTAAAAGGGTGTTATGAATTTGGAGAGAAAGTTATGGGTCACATCCAATTTGGTATTATTACTTGAAATCCTTATCTATTAATTGAAAAATAAATTCCACATTAATTTGGTTCACTATATTATTTTTATATAAATGATATGATATTTTGAGAATTATTGAATGCTTTAATAATTCCAATTTAAATTAATTTAATAATAAACGTTTTTAGGTATAAACCTTTAAATAAAAATATGGAGGTTATAAAAAGAATTTGGGTATATAATTATATTATAATATCACTTACATTTGATATATACTATTTAATTAGATGAAATTCCCAAATGTTAGTATGCTATTATAGAATAAATAGATATTTTAAATTATATAATTTAATATTAATAAAATAAAAAATTATATGAACACTTTAATATTAAATAGAAATATAAGGTAGAAAATGATAAATTTATTAGCAAAATATTAGTTTATTTTTATTAAATTTATTTAATGATATGGAGGAATTATTTATTTTAATATTATTAATTTAAATAAGGTCTAATGAAAAAATTATTAAACTACCAACCATCATCCATAGCCATAGCCATAGCCATTGTCATAGGTATGTGTGTATACTACTTTTTGGTGGAGGAATGCTTGCTTGTCAACTACTTCTTTAAATTCCATCAATCTCTCTCTATTCCTATCAAAGAAAACAGAGAGCTCTTCTCTTCTCTGCTGTAAGCAAGCCAAGCCTCTGGTTAAGATCCTTGATCTCCCTTAGAAACAGAAGCAGTGCTCTCTGTTTCAATGGAGAGGCTCCGATGCAAGCTCTGCTCTCGTACCTTCGCCAACGGCAGGGCCCTCGGTGGCCATATGAAGTCCCATCTGGCCCCTTTCCCCCTACCCCACCCACCAACACCACCCAAGTCCCTCCACCGCCACCTCAGGGCCGCTGATTCGACATCCATCTCCTTCGCCTCTGCATCTCCCTCACCTGCTTCTTCTTCTTCCGCCCAGGAGGAGAATAGAGACAGCAGGGACTCGATTTTCCGGAGGCCGAGGGAGAATCCGACGAGGAGGAGCCTCAAGTTCCCAGATCCTGAGCTCCCATCCATGAACGCGGAGGAGAGGCAGCCCAAGCTTGCCCGGAAACGGCCCTGCGCGGAAGAAGACGAGGACTCTGTCATCGCAATGTGCCTCGTGATGCTGTCGAGGGACAAGTGGACGGCTGCGGCGAAGAGTGACGTGAAACGGCACCGCTGCGAGGTCTGCAGCAAATCGTTTCGATCCTCACAAGCTCTGGGGGGACACAGGGTGACCCACAGGAAGGTCTTGAGCGCGAAGGGAGAGGCGAAGAAGAAGCGCCGTAGGAGTAGGCATCTGGACGACGACGACCGAGAAGCAGAGCCAGAGAGTGTCTTCGAGTGCTCGTACTGCTTCAAGGTTTTCGGCTCCGGCCAAGCCCTCGGCGGTCACAAGAGATCTCACTTGATTGGATCGGGAAATGGGTCTCCGGCAGTGACCTGCTCCGGCAAGGCCGGGAATCACCGCCCCGAAAAGAACAGCTTCATAGATCTCAACCTACCAGCTCCCCATGAAGAGGACGATGACAGGAGCGTCGTCTCCGACGGGGAGATCGCCGAACCAGCAGGACGGAGTTAGCTTCTGCGGATAAATCCTTCTTTTCTTTTCATTTTCCCTTTCCTTTGTTATTTAGTTTGATCGATGCTCGAAAGCTCACACACTCACTCACAAGAAAGCTCATGTCAAAGCAAACCAAGATCACTGCTTTTTGATTAGTATTCCTGCAACATCCCTTTTAGCTGAAGAACATTAACAAATCAGCTTCTGTACTCCGTTCTTGTGTGCGAGATTTGTGGGTCTGATCGACCTGACATGGGTAAGAGAGAAAACTGGGGATTGATGGCCTGTGGACGATGACTTGGTCCATGGATGCAAAACTGTGTGTTTCTTTTCCTTATGTTCATCTTATCATCATCATTACTATTTCCAGGTTCAGATCAATCAATATGATGATTATGGGCTTATTAAATCGGCAAAGCTCCCAATGGGCAATCAATCTCCTTTCCTTTCACACGCTACAAATCAAGAAACACCAGGTAAATCACAAGGGGGAACCAATGTAGCATCTTGCTTCCTTCCTGCATCATTATTAAATAATGGGTCCTTTTGCCCTTGTCACAGTGATTTGTGGGGATGGTCTAGTTTGGAAATTAGGTAATCTTTCTCTCTCTTGAGGCTTCAGATATGGCAGCTTGAGTGAGCGTCAAGAATGGGATCAATTCCAGGATGAATGGGAGATGCTGCCGGAAGCCTAAATGGTGTGAAGTTGTCAATTGACCAGATTAATCGCTGCGTCCACCAATGGCGATCAAGTTTGAGGAATCTCCAATTGAAAATTGAACGACCCGTGACATGATGCCGGAGAAGACTGCTCCCTACGATGATCGGCACAAGATGCGGCCCATTTACTTCCCTTAAGAACTCCATAAATGCTGCAAAGCACCATGCTAATATCAAGATCAGATGACAATAGAAATTGAATGTTGGGGGTTGCAGCAAGCAGCTTGCAGTTTCCTTTGCCCTTTTTGCATGTGATATAATAATATGTATTACTTCCTCGAGGAGGGATTCCTCCCTTTACCCTAAAGATATGATCTTATGCCCCCTCCCATACACTCAAACTCGACTTAAACGGAATAAAATTTGCACCATAATAATAATGAACCAAAATAATACTTAAATTTAGTATATGCTATACTTTACTACTAGAAATTAGAAATTATATGAATTGTACGTATTTATATTAATAAATTACTTAAATTAGATTTTTAGAGTAAAAATAATACTAGTTAAACGGTATATTAATTATCAATTGTTTTAAATAATAATTTAACCGATAATGTTATATTTATTATAAATCAACTAATTTATATATTTATTAGTATATTTTTAAATAAATAATACTAATTTAATCGATAATTTATATTTATTATTGAAAATAATATAATTATCTTATTTTTATATTATTATTATATAAATATAATATATAATTTGATAAATTAATTAAATAATATTTTATTTAAAAAAAATCAGACCGAGTATGGTCTGAAATATGTGTATAACGTGGAATCAGGTGAAATGGACAAAATTAGGACCAATTGAACGGGGAAGGTAACTCAAATAAACCCTCAACTTTAAATTTATAAAATTTTATATATAAGTAAATATATTTAAATAAGTTATAATTTTATATAAATACTCAAATTATATATATTAATAGTTTGGCTTCATCTTCTTCCTCCTCTTCTTCTTATTCTATTTTCAGCACCTATGTCAGTGTCTCGACCTTTAATCTGTAAGTTCTCTTGCTCCTGTGGCGTTGGCGTGTACGTTGTATACTGTGCGTTTATTCGAAGTCTATTTTCGCAGTTCCATGTGAATTATGGGGAATAGATCCCTGCAACGGAGTAGCCTCATAAACCCTATATCTTTCTGCTGCAAATAAAGTACTGATCGTTTTGGTGTTTGGTCGTCTCATCACCGATTCCTTGGGACAGCTCTGGGCGTGTCTCGCCGTGTCAGCGGGGTAACACAGCGGAGAAGATCGATGCTCTATAGCATGTTCGTGCAAATTCGAGGATAATACGGGTTTTAGGGGCAAATTTGCTCGGGGTTGAGCAGGTAGCGTTTAGGGTTTTCATCTAATGACTAGTAATCCTCCATTCTATACGGAGGATCAGACTGATGAGGAAAAGCTATGGGTTAATTACACTAACTGTATAACAGTTTCTTTAAGGTTTCAAAAGAGCAGAAAAAAGCTCTTTTTATAAATGTTAGAAATATATTCACCGTAGTACAAAATGAAACATTTGCACCTATTACTATTGAAATTTTCAGAAGTCTCTGATTTTAATGGATTGCCCCAATGGAGAACCTACTTATAACATTTTGTACCAACATATTACAAAAGAGACTTTTCTACTCTTTTGGATTCTTAACAAAACTTTGTAATTTCTGCAATCACGCATGCATTTGTAGCTTAACGGATCAGGCATTCATATTATCCTTTGCTCTATCACGTTTTCCTTCAAATGTATGAGCATCATTATTGCCTGCAATAATTTTCTTGGCACAAAATGCTGAATGATTGACCATCTTTCTTCTGTTCAAAGGATTCATCTGGAGGTGCAGTGTCTGTCCTCAACATTATGGAAGTTGCACAGAAGAGTAATGGTAGCTCTAATAGTTTGGGCTATTTTCATGCTTTATGTCACCAGGATTTTCCTGGGCCATTGGTTGGTGGGAATGAGTTGAATAGATGGACTGCTGAAAGGATTGTAAACTGTGAATCATCGAATCTTGATTATAGAAAAGCAGAAGCTTTGAGGACGCATCTTTCTTTGTTAAAGATAGCCTGTCAGCATTATGATAAACTTCTCGCTTTCTAAATACCAACTTGTTCAGAAATTTCCATTTTTAGATCTAATGTTGAGATGAAGTGATTGCATTGATTATTCGATGGCCTGTTTACATTCTTGTGCTGAGCTTCAGCCATTTACATGTTTTCAGTTGTTCAGTTTTTCTCTACTTGATTTCTTCCTTAAATCATTTGTTGCTATCCCAAGAGCTTCAATTTAATTGAGAATTTCGGAAATTGATGATTAACATATTTAAGGATGACCAAAGGTATTTTTAGTACCAAATATAATGAATTTATTATATACTGTAGGATTCATTGTTGATAGGCTATTCAGGTGCCTGTGATTCTCCTGGCTTGTATAATTCTCTCTCTAATTTGTAGGTTATTTTAACATTTTAAAGGTACTTTTTATGACCGCTGCTAAATTCAGCATACATGTGCGATAGTTCAATGCCATCTTTTATTTGCATGATTTTCTTGTAGTGGTGATTCGTTCAATTTGCAGATGAGTATATAACTGGTAGGTAACTGTGACTGAGCCTTGGCCATGCCAATAGGAGTTTTCAGCCTCTAGAAGATTGAATGAAATCTAGAATTGTGCCTTTTAATCATGTAATATGAGGAAAATGGGGTGAAAAGAATCTGAAGTGAGTTCATTTCCTATATTAGTATGCTGATAAAAATCCCACCTTGCTCATATATTTCCTCGTTTTGTTTTCTATGAAATGGAGAGCTGTCTTCTTGCAATGAAAAAACCTGAAGAGTTTTGTATTTTAATGAGGACATTGCTTCATACTAAAATTCTTCTCAGGTATGTTGTCACATTCAATAAAGGTGGTGGGAGCACAGCAAATCTATTCCAGTCACCCTCTGTCCCAGTTGTTAAACCGACTGGCAACACTGGTGCCCGGAGATTCTTTATTCCTGTTGCAGTGGATCCTACTGCAGAGAGTAGACAGGAAGAACCTTCAGTAGATGAAGTTCCCTCAACTTCTTGCAGCTTATGATCCAACCCCTTCATCTTTTGCCCCTTCAGAAATGACTTCCATGCTGAGGTTCCCAAGTTTGGGCAATAATATCCTGAGAAGGGCATCTAATGGTGGAAGCAAACAGTTCCTTCCAGACCAACTGGCGCCGAACAGCCTCTTGGAGTGGGAGCTTCAATGATTCTTACAGTAATCCCCACAAGAATGCCGGCATCAAAACTATTTCAGAGCAACTAGGTTTTGATCCCTCGTCCTTCATGCCAACCGATCCCCCTCCTCCGATGCAAATGCCTGTCAATGGTGGAGGCAACTTCGATGAACTCCAGGGAGTGGAACTTTGACCCCGGGCTCCTCTCCTTACCTCTCAGTAAACACCCTCACATCAAGGTTTCTGGAAGATGTAAATATCAAGTTTTGTTCAGTGTGGTCCATGCAGAAACCGGTGATGGTGCTCTTCTAATGTCATCACCGTGAGAACACAGATCTGAAAAGGGGTCACACATTCCAGCTCCTTTTTAGTGCCTTCAGGGAATAGGAAAAAGTTGGTGTTAAGCACCAAATTGGTTTTGGCAGCCTAGAAGAATATGCCTTTTTTTAGTCTTGGAAGTGCAAATGGCCTTGGCAAGCACATGTGGTCGGCCTCTCTTGGAGTTCAGAGGCCATAATGAGATGGCGCTTGAGGCTTTTTGTATCCTTTTTATGTGCATCAGGTAAATACATCAAGTTCAAACTGTGTATATATTTTGGGATCTTTTGATCACCTGATGAGCTGAGCTTGATGACAATGGAAAATGATTGAAGGGCCCGGATGAGGGGAATCTCAGTCAATCAAATGAATCCTATGGTACAAATGTGCAAGGGAATTCAACAGAAAGAATCCATCCCCTCATTAAAATCTCTGGCTGTGTTGCATCAGTACAACTTATTAAATCCCGAGTCAGGCGATGACTCGCCTATTCTCGGGAGGAAGGCCTCCCTCTCCAGCGACACTTGAAGGCTTGCCAGGACCCTTACTAGGGCCGACCATACCACCGGGGCACAGCAGAACGCATAGCTAAACACTGCCAGAGCCCTGACGACACCGTCTGTGTACAAAGGATAGGCCATCACCACCAGCACCCCGAGGATCCCGGCCCATGGGACCAGCACCGAGGATGCTGGCAGCATGAAGGCATTGATGGCAATGGAGGAGAAGGCGAATGACCCCAGTAGGTACAGCCCCCAACCGGCTATTGGGTGGATGGTGTGAGGGACGACGAAGAAAGGGATGATGTAGGATGTGAGCATGGACAACAAGGCGACCGCCTTGAGGGAGGCCTGGACCAGGGACGTGTTCTTATCCGCCGACCGCTGGTAGCATAGCTTCGAGAAGTTGGGCCGAGCCAGCCGGGTCATCGCGATCATGGCCAGGTAGAAAACTGATTGGATCACTGCAGAAGGCACCTCTGCTCCATACCTGCCATGCCAGATAGAACGAGCCATATGACTCAGACACAAGATTCACTAAGTTTCTCTTCAGGAATCTGAATCTAACACTATTTCAAAGTCAGACATGAAAAAGTACCCGAGGGTATGAAGCCGCTGTTGGTGCCACGATAACCCAAGTGGTAGAACCGGCCATGACCACCAGTACCACGGCTTCAACCACGGGGCGCTGGGGAAGGTGATCACGCTGTTGGGTCCACATGGTATGTTCCACCGGAGCTTCAGATCTGAATAGAGTAGCAGAAGGTCCCATTTGAATCCTCAGTTGAATTATGCAGAATGTTGCAGGGAGTGTTTTAGCTATGAACAAACTTACAATAGTAAGAAGCATCCATCTGGTAACCAAGAGGGAGCCTGAAGTGACCCACAAGTCTGCTGCCATTAGAGGGAGGGTGAAACATCGGCCGGTCCAGCAGGTTGGGAAAGTAGCCGCAGATGAAGCCCTGATCCGCCCCGTCGGGATTCTCCCTCCCGATCTTGAGCTGGTGAGCCATGCCATTGAACAACTTCATGGATGGCTGCAGTGCATTGAAGGACTTGTGATTGTTAACCATTTAGTGCATTGTCAAAGGGTAGGTTAACCGCCCCCCTCAGTAACGGTACCTGCAGCACGAAGAGTCCGGTGTGGAAGATGCAAGGGTTGATGAAGACGGCGCAGAACTGACCGCACTGGAACAGCTCGTCGGTCTTCCGGAGGAAGAGGTTATCGGCGTCCAACATGACAACCCTGTCGTACTCGACCAAGCTCCACGCGTAGAGCTTGTTCAAGGAGAGCTTGAATCTCAGGTCGAAATTCTTCTGGTTCTTGTAGGGGTTGTTAAGGCTGTCCACTCTCTTCACCTTTGCCCCGTCTTCACCACTACCACCCATCCACCATGCACAAGATGAATGGCAAGAAGATGAATTTAGGATTTTTACTCAAACCCTCGAGCTCTTTTTGTTAAACGCCGGCGGAGGGAGGCCACGGAGGCGATATAATAGTCAGCATAGCATGACGAATGCAAGAACAGAGAGTTCGAATTCAAATAGAGTCAATTTAAAAAAGAAAAAAAAAACGCTCTTCAATCGAGAGAGATAGACTTACAGAGCATGGACCCAGCGAAGAGGCACGTCCTTGGAGGCGATGACTATCAGATCGGCGTCCACCTTCAGCTTGGCCAGGGATCTGATGAGCACACGCGTCGCCACGTAGAACTCGTAGTCCCTCGGCGTCCCCATATACATCATCGTCGCGTACGCATACCGCCGGCGGGTCGCAGCACCGGATCTCTCCACCAGTGCCGCGGCCGCCACCGCCACCAGCAGCATTGTCAGCCCGGCCGACCGCAGGACACTATTGATCCTCCCCATCTCCGCCTTGATATATTCCTCCCTCGATCACAAATCGTAGCTCAGAGCAATGGGACTCTGTGCTGTGCCTGCTCCATTACCTCGGCTTCTGCTGCTGTCTGTTTAATCCGACAAACTGGTTTTTTTATCGAAGGCGGGAAGCTTTTTGGACAGAGAATCTAGGGCTCAGACAAGAAGTCAGATGGGCCTCTCTCTCTCCTCTCCCTCTCTCTTAAAGAATCTTGATGGGTATTGCTGCTGATTCCTTGTAAACAAGAACAATGGTAATGGTGGCATCTTCCAACCAGATGGATCATCTATTCTCCAAAATTGAACAACTGTCAAAACTGATTTCCTTATCTTTATTTTTATTATTATTTTAAAATTTATTACTATTAAATAAATATTCACGTTCCCTCTTTACCAACTTCATGAGTCTGCCCATAATTCGACAGGTACACTTGTTTGATTTTGCTGCGTATGATTTTGCTTGTTTTCATGTCGGCCGAACACACCCACCATGTTTTTTAATCCAGAAAATGAAAAATTATTCCCTGCTTGACGGATCTTCTGCAGTTCACCAAACGAGCAAAACAAGGAGCCGCAACCCACTGTTTCATGAACAAACCTATGAGCTTTGAAATTGTCGATTCTTTCTATTCCACACTGGAGATCGATCAATACCACAGAATTCCTTACGTCCAATGGGCAGCAACTCGTCTGCCAAGACAAGAAAGACTGAAACTTGTAATATATTTGTATATACATAGTGTTCAGTGGCGCTAGTGGCAGCCTGGCTCGTCATTGATCGGAGGGCCGAGGTATTCGATAGCACCCATGTGCGAGTTCTCCGGCGTGTCGATTTCTTCCAGCCAGCCATAGCATTCACCACAGTCTTCTTTCTCTGGGTCAGGATCTGCCTCACAGTCTGCATTGGCATATAGAAAAGCGCTATTATGTGCCGTTATCCTCGAAACCACTAGTTTTCCGGCAGCGGATACCGGACACGGAAGGGGAGAATGCCGCCATGCGCTCGATACAAAGGGTCAAGGAAGTGGAAGAGATCAACGATCACTTACCGGCAGAGAAGGCGGTGTACGTATACTCTCTGTAGAACGAGCAGTCCCGGCCATCCTCCTTGGAGTAAGGAGGCCCAAGGACGTCGAGGATCGCACATGGCTTAAGGGCCGTGAACTCGTGGATGTTGCCGCCGGCGGTGGGGTACAGCACCGACGAATGGCAGGGTGCTGCGAGGACGCGGTCGGCTTTAACGGTGGCCAGTCTCACTGAGACAAAAAAATTTTAACGGACTTAATGACTGCCATCCATTTTTAATGCACGTTAGGACGTGAATGGATTACTGCAATGAAGTCGCCCAAAACTTGAGCATGGAGTTGTGAAGTTTGGTGATGACATACAGTGAGGAGGTGCCGACGGTGCAGCCCTTGATGTCCGATCGGCGGGACCAGTCGCCGCCCAGTCGTAGGACTTGACGTGCATCAAACCGATCAAGAGCTTGCTGAAAACGGTCATCCCGGGATGGTTGTGCAGTGGGATCACACCTCCGGGAGGAAGAAAGAACATGCACAGCTGCAGAAAACGGGGCAAAACCAGAAGAAGATGATGATCATCGGACAACTCACTCAGTAATTAGCATAATATACACGGACCCGACCCGACATCTGCTGTCCAAGCAGACATCTAAATTTCATTTTTTTTAACCTGCAAGCAGATCGAATCGGTGCAGATTGGAGAAGAGATTTTACGTATCCCTGCGGCTATCTTCTTCTTCTTTTTGCGGGTTGTTGAGAGTCGGGTCGGGTCTATCGGGTTAAAGTTCCGGTCTTACCGAGAAGTTATCGCATTTGTATATGGTAGTACAAGTCACCGGGAAGACCTCTTTGATCCCATTTCTCATATTGAAGAACTGTCGGTCAGAACTCAGCCCAACATCCTCAGGCTTCATGTTATCTGCGGTACTTGAAAACAGACTATCTTAAATTATATGCTTAAAAACATATAATATATATATATATATATGAATATGGACTCACCGAGGATGTGAGAGAGGCGACGCACATCGTGAGGAGGCGGGACAGTCCCTGGGCCCTTGAAGATTTTCCGGCAGGAGTCAAAGAGCTCCTGAAGGGCCGTCCTGTGCTGCCTCACCATCACCCTCCTCCTGAGGACGCATCTCTTCTTCCTCATGGCCTTGCTGATGACGCTCACCCACGCTGCTGCTGCTACTACTACTGATATCTTGTTGCCATCATTGGTTCTCTTCTCGCATGATGATTGTGGTCGGCACCACCGATCTTATCCTTCGATGAACACTAAAAAGCAAAACCTATCAGCACCAGACAGGAGAGAATCATGTGAAGGGGCAATGTTGGTGGGCACTCAGGCAAAAGAACAGTGCAGATAATTATATAAAGAGCAAAACCGTGGGCCATGATCTCTGCTACCTTAATATTAGTAAAAGGTGTTTCCCTATTGTTAATATTAATTTGTTGATAATTAATATCTTATATTAATTAAAATATAAAAAGTGTTATATTTTACCTTTATAATTTTTAATTAGATATAAATCTAAAATTATTAACTTATATTTCTCTTTTTTAATATGGTATTGGATTTAGTTGTGTTCATTCTATTTTTGAAAATAAAAGAAAAATACCCTAAAACTGGTATGTTATACAACTTGTTATTAATTAATTAATTTTAAGTAAATATTAGTTAATTAATTTAAGTAAATATTAATTAAATTATTTGACCATTATATTTTCTAATATAATTAATTAAAAATTAATATATTAGTTAATATGAGTTACTTTTATGAATATTTTTTTTTAATTTGAACAGCTGAGATTATCCTTTTTCATATTTTCTGTTCCCTGCCGCCCCAAGTTTGAGAGGTAAACTGTCCATTATGCCCCCGTTTTGTGGGTATGATATATGCATATATATATATATATATTAAGCAATATTAAGGAAATGTTAAATTAGGTTGAATATGACTAATTATTTGAAAATTATCATATTTTTTTATCTAATATGAGATAAATATGCACGTAGTCATATATAAAATTTATATGGTTAAATAATAATTATTTTATTTTTAATATATAATCTAATTCAAATATTTTACTTTTTGATCATATACTTATATTAGTGAATTATAAATTAATGTCAATTAATATTAAATTAATGGTAGTTTTTTGTGCAAATTCTTAATATTGGAGAACTCTCATAAATTTATTAAGAAATCAAATGTTCAAAAAAAGTGGATAAGTATGACAATTTGTATGACTTGGTGTAAATTATATTAATAATATTGGTATAATTAAGAGAGTGATTTATAAAATATTAATGTGATAATATTATGCATATAGTTACTTTGAAGATAAATGTCTTTGTAAATTAATGGGCATTTATGTTGCATTATACCTATAATTAATTGTAGTGACAATAAATATTATTTATTGAAAGAAAAAACAGTCCAATACTGCTTATTTGTTCTCTCTAATATATGCAAACAATAGTAACCTTTTAAGTTAGGGTATGGTGATATTAATTTAACTATTTTACATATAGAAATATCTTTAAAAAATTATGGTAACCAATGTACATTAGATTTTATTAATCGTATCAACATATATATAAATATTTTATTTTAATTTAAATTATAAATATATTTTTTAAAATATATATATTTAATAAGATTATAAATACAATAATATATAATTAAAATTTTTGTTTAATTATTTTGAAATAATTAATTAAATATCTTACTAGGAAATTATATATTTTGTAAATTATTAATAAAAAATATATAATTTAAATTAAATAAAATATTTTATACCAATTATAATATATATTTTATTATATCATAATTTATATAAAATATTTTATTTTATATTTTAAAATACAAAGTATATTTAATTTTTACTTAATAAAATTATATATAATGTATAAATTTAAAATAATAAATTAAATATTTTAAACGAATATAATATAAAATTACATGTATATTGAATTATTATTAATATATATATATTATGTAGTACAAATATATATAAAAATATAAATTATATATAATTTTGGCTAAAAATTAGTACGATATAATAATATATATATTTTTATTTAAATTAAATCACCTATATTTTTTATTAATAAATAAAAAATGCATACACTTATATTATATTTGTGAAAATGATTTAATTTATTATTTCAAACTAATTAAACAATATGTAAAATATATATAATTTTATTAAATATAAATTATATATAATATATTAATATGTGTTTAAAAAAAAAATATATATATACATAATTTAAAATAAAATAAAATATTTATAGATATTAAATTACTATGTAACTGGATTTTATTCCTTCCAATAATATTTATTTGACATGTAAATATTATTTACCAAATATTTGAAAAAAAGTAGAGTACAAAGTGGAAAAGTATACATGTCCGAATGGGGTCGGGTTGATAGTGCTAATTTGCTGTAAACTACACATCCCATTTATCCACCAAATTCGTATCTTAGAATCAGTTCTGCTGGATCGCGGTGGTGTATTGTGTCGGACCAGGCATGATCAACCCATTTCTATGATCTAACAGATACTTGGATGCCAAGTAAATCCCGGTTCCAGTCACCGCGGCTGCAAGCACGGCCACAGAAATCTGCAGAACCCTCCTCCGACTCACAAACTGTAGCCTCCAGCAAGCACCGTTCACCCAGACCCTCTCCCTCTCGTAGCTTCCAGTACCAGTCTGGTCCGGTTCACCAGGCTGGTGATTGACCCCTGCGAGTGGCTGATGATTATTCTCCTTTCTATCAGCTGGTTCAGTTTTCTCGGCCGGCACTGCCTGCTGGCTATTGACCAACCTTGTGGGACTTTTGACCTCTAGTTTCCTTGGGACTACTATGTGGAGGACGCCATTTCCGAGCTTTGCACGGATGCTGTGAAGGCAGTACTCCTTCTCGAGCTTGAACTCTCGACGGAAACGGCTCCAGCTGATCTTGTCTTCCAGCTGCCTTTCGCCGGTGACCAGCAGGGTTCCGAGGTTGTTGACTTGCACACGGAGCTGACCCTTCCTGAATCCTGTGGAAAAGAAGAAGAAGAAGAACAAATGACAAAATCAAAGTGCTGATAATAAACCCTTGCTTAACTCATGAAGTCATCAATAAATATATATATATATATATATATATACGGTGAAGGTGATCATTTCATGAACGAATGCAGGGTGGATCCTCACTAACTAGATTAAATTTCGGAGGGCTTAACTTTTTCTCGGGTTAATTCATCACGAAGAAGCCGACAGAGCCAAGGAAAACAAACCAGAAAACATTGCTACCTCCGACATGGAGCTCTATAGTGTCACTCTCCTCCCCTTTGTCCCACTTCACCAGAGGCTCAAAATCGACGATGCGCTCCTTCTCACCTTGCATCGTGTCCCGTCGACCTTATATTGATGTCTTGGAAATGAGAGTTCTATTGAGCCTACCTGATCTCTAGGGTTTATATACTGTGACATCTCTCATACATTTTAATGGCGGCATGAGGAAGTTTACAGTGGCGATGAGAAAAAGGAGGATAGGAAAATATTCCTTGTTTGATGGGTCAGGCAGCCACCCATGGTGGGGTGGATGGTATCCTCGGTCGAAGGGCAATGGAAAAGGTTACCATTTGCTTGCTATCTCTGTTTCGGAGGCTTCCTTTGCATCCAAGGCAATCTCTAATTTATCCTTCTTTTTTTTATTTGGTCCGAAATTCCTCAATTCCACATTGAGAAGTGGATACTATGATGATTGAGGGGGTTCTATTGTCGGGTTGTCAATGGAATAATTCAGGTTATCTTTTTAGACTCACGGGACGGATCTAGACCCGCCTTCTAGACCCTTGGGCGGGTGCGGCCCTCTCGTGCACGTAACCCTTTGTGACCCTTTGGCCCCTTTCTTCCCTAGCTGGTCTGACTATTCTACCCTTACACTTTGTTCATCCAATTAGTATTCTTTTTCCTTTTATTCACGGGATAATGTTACTCCTAACCAACTTCAACGAGTAAAATATCCTTCTGTTCCACACTTTTCTCGGAAGGGGCAGAACGAACATTTTATCTTGCAATATATGGGTAGTGTAGGGGCATTTATGTCACGGCATGCATTACAAGTCACCTTACATTCTCTTTCTTCTCTCTCTCAGCTCTCTCTTAGCTCTCTCCACTCTGCTCGCTTCCATCAAGCATGCTCTCCTCTGATCAGAAGATACCATTCGAATAGCTGGAAAATGCAGGTGAAGTTTCAGTCTCTCTTATTCTCTCTTCGCTTTTGTGACTAGTCAGGGCCTGTAGCTCTAAGCTGCAAGCTGTACGCTCGTCCCTTGTGCTTTGTGTCTTGCTACAATCGGGCTACTTTTCTCAGCAGACGAGGTCGGTTCAAGTGACGCAGCTTTCGGATCTTGCTACCGAGAGGGAGATTCACGAGTTCTTCTCCTTCTCCGGCGAGATTGAGCACGTCGAGATTCGGCGGTATGTATGTAGTTTTAACAACTGTGATTGCTTGCTTACTTGTTCTATGACATTCTATAATAAGTATTGGGTTGGATGCGGTATCATCACGTGGTGTTAGGGTTGGGGAAGGGGGGGAATTTGGGTGATGTTTTGGGGTTTCTTTTTTTAATTTCCTGTGCTCTAATTAGCACGTATTTGTGTGAGAAGAAAGTTGTCTGCCTTATCATGCTTGAGAAATTGGATGCGGGGCAGGGGGCGTTAATTGCCTTCTAATGAGGTTTCCTTTGGATGCAGTGAAGCTGGAGAATTGAGGACTGCCTTTGTTACTTTTAAGGACGCAAAGGCCCTCGAAATCGCACTTTTGTTATCGGTATACAATATTATAGGCTTTTGATTGTTGCTTATCAGCTCCTTCTTTGAATTTAATCTGTCGCACATGCCTCTAGTATCTCTTTACTTCAACTTCGAATTTCCTATTTTTCATGCTGGCTCCAACTGTTGCTAGGATCTCCCTTTCAGGAGCCAAGTAATTTCTTGGAGTTCTTTTTGTCAAATTTTGTATATAAAAGATTTTGCATTCTTAACTAACCAGGCAGTTATTTTTGCTTGTGGGATGACTTGATTGATGCCATTCTGGACGTTAAATAAAAGCTATTTATTCCTTGATTCATTCCTCAATATAATGTTTCAACTGTCAAGAAAGTGTAAATCTGTCGATCAAAATTTCATTATTATTGTAGGGAAAAAATTGCACACATATACCTAGTTGTTCTCCTGGCAGAGGACTTTTCTCTATTCACCTAAGGCCTTTAGAGTTAGCACCTAAGCAGGAACTGTCTTTTGATTTGCAGGGTGCGACAATAATAGATCACATCGTGACTATAACTCCAGTGGAGAACTATATACAAGTAAGGCCTACAACTTGTCTGTTTAACTTAGGCTTTCAACTTGTGGAAGGTATTCCTATTCTTAGATGTGTGAATGCAGGAAGTCAGGATAGTAGAGAGTGCCTCATCTATTACTCCAGCAGGAAATGGTGGAACGGATGCTGAGGTAGCTGAGGATGCCAATGTAAGTCTCACTAATTTAAGCCACAAGGGAAAGATGCTTTTATGTAGGGAATGTGCTTTTCCACTGCATATTTAAACCTGCAAGAACCTTTTTATCTCTGTTCTGCTTCCTAGAGATATCCATCACAGAAGGTTATAAAAGTTCTAGAAGACCACCATAAATTTGGGTAAAGTATTAAAACTTGACAGAGGAAGGCATGGATATTATTTATAGTCTCACCTTTTCACCGCATATGGATGATTTACTGTCAGCCCATTACATGGAGTTGATTTAGCTGGTTGTCAAGTAGGGTGTTAGACCCTTGGAGTTTAACTTTAGCACCACATGGAGAATATGGTCTTTGGTGGATCCATGTGCTTCAATAAAATGCTCGAATTTATTTGATGAACCATTATTTCTGATACATTGTTTAGGCAAATCCTGCATACATATACTAGCTTCCTGTCTTCATACGGTCAATATGAATTGCAGTCAGATGTTTAGAAATCCTTGCTTGCCAAGATTACACGATCTATCTCTAATAGTTTGCAATTGAAGTTTTTTCTCTCTTTAGGGCTGAGGTTAAGCATAATATCTATTAATGTAGGTTAAAAGCAGCTCACCAGGAGGTGGTAGTGGTAGATTGTATGTAAGTCGTGCCCAAGATGTTGTTAATACCGTATTGGCAAAAGGTTCGGCTATCAGACAAGATGCTGTGAACAAGGCTAAAAAATTTGATGAAAAGCATAAGTTGACTGCTACTGCATCAGCCAAAGTTATCTCTTTTGACCGAAGAGTTGGGCTTACCGAGAAATTGACCGTTGGCATATCTGTGGTTAATGAGAGAGTGAAGTCTGTTGATCAAAGACTTCATGTGTCAGACAAAACGATGGCTGCCATAGTTGCAGCTGAGAGGAAGATAAATGACACGGGTTCTGCTGTAAAAACTAGCAGGTGCTGATTTTTATCTTTCACGAGTAATTAAAGTAAATGATGCGTTGTTACTTCAGAGAATACATCATCCGGCAGGTCGGTATACCTAACCACTTGCTTGGCTGTTCAAATTTGAACTGTTTAAGACAAACTTGCTCTTTTGTTAGGTAACTTGTTTTATTTCCTAATTTGAGCTGGCAAAAGTCACGTGTCATGCTCTTCCAATTTTAGGATATTTTGTTATATGGAAAGAAAAATGGAACTTTTAAGCCTCTTACTTTACACCACATGGAATTTCAAATAAATTGCTCAGTTTCTCCATCTCGTGCAAGTTTTGTCATAGAATTACATCTTTTACAGTGAGTACGAGTGTGTATGAAACTAGGGATTGTGAGATCGTGAATCTGTTTTTTAAAGTATTCAACGTCAATATATGTTATGAATTTGAAATGCCAGGTATGTGACTGCTGGAGCAGCCTGGTTAAATGGTGCTTTCAGTAAGGTGTCTAAGGCCGGCCAAGTTGCAAGAACAAAAACTCAGGAGAAGTTCCATCTTGCCGTGTCAAATTTGACTGCAAAAGTACTTTCGTTCTCCTTCTGAATCAAGTTAGCTGTTCATTTCCCTTACGAAACCAATTGATTACCATCTAATTATTCACCTGGTTGTGACAGCAGGATGCTCCAATTGCTGCATAAGTGGCACAGATAGGTTACCGAGATCCTGCCATATCAAGATCTTTAAAAAGAGGCATTACTTCTCCCCAAGTTTATCTTACCAAATTGAAGAAATGTAAATGGAATCTGGAGCTGCTATGGTCAGGTATCAGGGTCGTGCTGTTCCCTCTTCAGTTTGATGTTGTGATTAGTTTGTGCAATTGAAAGGCGGTTTCATTGTTGTCCATTATATTGTATTCTTTCATACTCCTGGGTTCTCTGTCTTGTAAGTTTGGCAACTTCAGGCTTATTTTTTTAATGGAAAAGAAGAAGAAAACCAAAAAACTGTTAACCATACTCTGGGTGATAAACTATCAATTTTGAGCTTTATTAGTTCATTATGCCTTTCATCTGGAAAGTTATGCCAGGGTGAATTGGCAGTGCCTGGGGATGCTGAAGTGAGAGGAGTAAAGAGAATGGATGCAGCATTTGGCTCGGCTATGGTCTGGAAATTGGTATGCAATTCCACCTTGATTGATCTACATTGTTGACTCTGTCGCCAAAAGCTAATTGTTCTATAGTTCTTTTTCTTAAATTCCCACTATTGTGCATATGATTACATATTCATGTCAACTATAAAAAATTATTTGTGATTTTCTCAAAGGGTTTTATTTATATATATATATATATAGAAAATAGAGCTTCCATACGAGGTGCTCGGCTGACTGTGATTACATGAACCCCTCTGTCATCTCTAGTGATCCTTCCTTACGGCTCCATTACTTTTGGCTTTAAAGCATTAAGGTGGGAAGTAAGATCTGTAGTTATACTGTTAGGAGATTGCTTTCAGCCTCCTTAATCTGCATCATGATCTCAGCTTTCTTCTCCAGAAGCGCTTCGATTCTGGCATTTATCTTCTCCAGCTTCTCCTTTAGCCTGCCAATTTCTGGGTCCTTGTCCTTGCAGTCGAGCTTCCTCCTATCCTCTGTCTGGCCCTCCTCTTGGTCATCTTTGTCCTGCTGAACAGCAGACTTGCCTTCCTGCCTGAGTTTTCCAACTTCATCTGCTACGCCTACTCCCTTGGCGTTAAGGTCATTTCTTTCCTCAACACCCTTCTGCTTTTTATTCTCCTCACTTTTATCTCCTTTCATTTTTGCTTGCTTCTTTGCCTTCATAGACTTGCCTCCATCTTCTTGGCATTTATCCATCCTCTCTTCCTTGCATCTAGGCTTCACTTTCTCTGTGCATTTGGTCTTCAGCTCTAGTTCCATCTTGGTCTTTCTTCCCTTCATAGCATCTGTGTCGGATTCTTCTCTGAGACTGCTCTTGCTCTTCATCTTGAGATAAAATTCTTCCTTCTTCACCTTATCCACTCTACCTACTGTAGACTCAGAGTTGCCATCCATTTCAGATTTCTCCAATCAGAAACTTCTCTTCCTCCCGTCAACTTGGAGAGCTAATAATCTCGCCAATTTTGAGGGATGGTGTCTGCTTCAGTCAAACAATGTAAAACTGTAACATCGCAAGCAAAAACTGTATCTCAAACAAAGGACAATCATCCACTGCTAGCTAACAGCTCTTTGATTAGCATATCTTCACGACCAATGGATACGACCACAAAATCTCCAACGTCAGATTTAAGTTAAGGCTATGACTGTTCTTACTGAATAATTTCCATTTAAGGCTGCAGAAAATTAAAGGGACTCATGGCCATCCCATCCCATCTTCTTTGATCATGAAACATGAGACATAGATAAGTAATTCTACTTAATGAGATGTTAAACAAAGCTGGAGATCAGAAAAAAAGGGGTAACTCACCGTGTTGCTATTCCCAGTTGAGCAATTCAGCGTGCACAGGAAAGGACGCCTTTCCTTCTCTGCTTTAAAGATGGCTTCCCAAATCAGGGGTCCTTTTCTCCTCGACTAAGAAAGTAATATCCCCGCGGCATAAGCCACATCTCACACGCAAGAATAGTAAGGTGACAGAGCACTCGAGAAATGCCAAGTTAAATCCAGTTATATGGTTGGCCTCGGCATTTGAAGTCAGTATTCAATTCCTCAGCTGTGAATCTCTCTACACATCTCTTCGACAATAACAGCAATTACCTCATAAAAGTTTAACGAAATGTGACTTACTCGTGTATGCTAGAATGAAAAATGAGAGATCTGCATATTGTGTTGTCTTCTATGAGAAAATTCTCCAGCAAACAACGCAATGTCATTGCAGAGACCGAGAACTTGCAGTTGTTTTGTTGAATTGCTCTAGTCATTCCAAATGCTATTGATATTCCTGCCACTTCCACCAAATTCAGGCTGTTCACTGAGATTGCTCTCATATTCCTCTCCAGTTTCATCATGGCTTCCCCCCTTTTCCCAGTCCGAGTGCATCTTTGGCCGTTCTCCATCCACTTGGGGCACATATCCTTACCACCATACAGAACTTGCCCCGTCCATGCCTTTGACATGATTCCTCGCCTCAAGGGGGACAATTCCACAGGAGCATTCAGGGAGTAGATGTGAAAGGAAGGAGGGATTTTGAAAACACATATTGCCATATGAGACCTTCAACTCCCAGGCTCTTATTGAGATGATCTAGCACGAGTGTCCAGTTCCGCCTCAGAATGTACATATACATGCTATCATAGGTAGTATTGAGATATTCCACAAGAGCTTTTCTGTGGGAAGAATTAATAGAGGTGTAAGGGACATGGAACATTGTGATGTATATAACCTGAAAGCTAAAATCAAGCGAATAATAGTATCTGAAAACTCATCCATCATCCCATGTCTTGGTATGAGGGGAAGATACTGCACTTTCGAGGTATCATTGGCAAGATCTTTTCCAATAATATTCTTGAATATAACCATAAATAGTTGAAAATTCTTGCAGCTTAGAGATGATGCCAAAAAAGAAGGGGTACTACTACTCTTCAGCAAATTTATTATAACCAGCCGATATTTAATAAATATAGGAACAAAGGAAAATAGCACCAACTTGTTGTATTATTGATGAACTTAATATCATCAGCATTATAGTAATTTGACCTGCCTGGACGCTATGTTCTAGAGGGGGCACTCACATAAAGCCTCTGTCCCATCGTAATGGAAACCAGGGAAAAATGCATCAGCTTCCATGGAGATGATGAAGTCAATGGCATCCCACAATAACCCGTGTGCTTCCCTCCTTTGATGGGAAGGTGTAAAAATCCACCGAAGCATAAGTAGGCTTCTTAATAGAAGATCAAGGTAAACTGAACACAATAAATTTAAAATAGGATGTTATAAGATACTTAGCAATATATAAGACAAAAAAAATTAAAAAAGGAAAAAACACAGCAATAGGGACATCAAACTAAGATTAGAAGTAGATAGACAAGTACAATTTCAAAACAAAAAAGAAATAAGTTGACCTGGAAAAGTTCAGCACAACCATGATATGCTAAAATATCTCTAACTAAGCCTGAATGGAAAACAAGGCAAGGTTGACCCCATGCTCGTAACCTGTTGGTAAATGGTATAAGATCAGATATTCTTACTACAATTCAAAATTAATAGGTAACCCTCGAGAAAAATAAAACCACTTTTTATGATGAAATATACCTATGGGATTGTAGTTTCCCATAAAATGTTTTGCTGATTAAAAAAAAATAAATAATGCAACATTATAGGATCAGATATTCTTGAGTGCTTTTTCAAATTATTAATTATTTATTCACTTAACAACAAAAGCCTGCTTGCATGCCCCTCCTAAAGTAAAGAATGCACCAGACTATGCAGAAAAATCCTTACCTCTCTAGCATTCTCCATCCAAGCGCTTGAATCTCAGAGTGGAATTGGAGCGCATGGAAGGCCACTCTGCATCTCAACCTCTGGAGTTCTTCCATGCTTGTTGGGAGGACTGACTGCAGAATATATGCACCATTGGTAAGAAAATTGATGGCTAAATCTGTTTCTGATATTGGAACTGAGAAAATTGCAGGGGAAAATCAAAGCAAATTCCACACCATCCCAACCTTGATCAAAGTAAATGGTGGAGGCAGAGCATCTAAGTCATTCTTAATTTCTTTCACTGCAGTCTCATCAACCAATTTATTTTTATATAAAAAGCATGATTTGTCATTACAAAAAAATGGTATTTTTAAATTTGGCACTATGCAGAAGGCAGGAAAAATGGTCCAAATCAATGTGACAGACTCCTCATCCGAACCTTCTAGTTATATGTAAACTGAACTAAGAAATATTTAGTGATTAACAAAATTATCAGAACCTGGACTGAAATATAAAGTATGTTCATAGTCAATGATACAAGAGGAAACCCAAGAACCAATGTATCACATGCAACAAGAATCATTGCAAAATCAAGTGAAAATGTTTTGAATTAAGATGGAAGTATTAGTCTAGAAAAAGAAACACTTTGAGACCCCCCATCAGCGATAAGCAACCCAACCACCTCAACCATAACTTAGGTAGAACCTCCTTAATGTAATAATTGGGAGATGCATAAGTTTTTGGTCTGTAAGTAGGAAACTCATTTTTTCTCCTGGCTTCCCTCGGATGTGACGGCAAGCTCTTTATAACAATGACATCTTTCTTAAGATATGTTATGAATTAATACCCATTGTAGAGATATGAAAAACTCTTGAACTTGTAGCAGCATTTTTTTAGAACCACCAGGAAATCTGTTAGTAACTTATAGAATTGGCTCTCCACTTATATTCACCCACATAATACGGTTGTATTTCTAATTTTGTATATTGTTATAATAGTATTTTATATAATTATAATATTATATATAATTTTATTAGTTAAAATTATATTATTATATTATCACACAAACGAATATTTTACCAACTAATTCAAATTTCTTTTCGCCTTAGTGTAATATAAAACGAATTTTAGTTTCCACTATTTAACCAAAATAAAAAATTATTTTTGTTATATGTTATATGAACCGAATAAAAAAAAAATTATAGTGTATGCCATACCAGCTTAATAGAAAATGATTTCCAGTAATTTTGATTTTCGCTATTACAGTAAAATAAAAAATGGTTTATGGTACTTTTGGTATTTGCTATTTCAACAAAATATATAAAATGATTTCTGATTATTGTTAACGTGGTAGATCGTATTTATTATTTTTGAATATGAACATTTTACATAAATTAATGTTTATCTTGAGTAAACGTGTTGAAATATTATATTATTAATATAGTATTTTAAAGTATTATAATATATAATATAATTTTATTAGTTAAAATTATATTATAATATTATAATATTATATGTTTTCATTTTATGATAATTTTAACTTATAAATATACCCATATCTTATAATTTCCACATCCTAATCATATATGATGGAATAATTATAAAACATGTGAACAACTATTTATTGATAAGTAAATTAATTAAATTATACACATCTATTTATAATTTAGAATAAAACAAATATATAAATAAATAATATGATAATATATTATATAATCTTAATTAATAAAATCATATTATATATTATAACTAAATAAAATATTATTCTAACAATAACAATCTACCGTAATATTTTAAGAACTAGAAGAAAATTTTAACTAACTTCAAAATAATTTTGCATAAAGTTTTGAAAAATTAAAATCAAATGAGACACCCACAATAAACAACTAGGGAATGATTTTTTCGTTCTAAAAAAAGATAAAATATTGGAAACTAATGGTCAACATGACAACAACTGATAGCATCTTTAAGACTTAAAAGGTCTTCATAGGTAGTATACATGATGGATCCAGATACTGGACCGTTGTTCCATACCCTATAAGGGATGAAGATTTATCATTCTATCCATAGCAATTGCAAACCAACCAGACCAAGCAGCGGTAGATTGACATAAAATTCATAGGAGCAGATTTCCTCACTCGTGAAATATTAACGGATTCAGAAGCTTGATGAATGAACTCACTAGGATACCTTCCTCCAGGATTGGCATAAGGACCGTACAGACTCCAAAGGGATCATTCGCCCCCATAGCCTCTTATTCCTTGAGACGGGCGATGAAAAAAGCACTCTCGTGCCGGTTTCATAGTCGGAAACACGTACATGACAAAATCCACATGAATATAGGAAGGGGAACTCACTCGCTTCCCAAGCATATCTGCGAATTCATTTTGCAAGCCTGCCATGGCACTATACTGCACCAAACCGACACTCCATTTGGCAATCAGAAGTGAAGCAGAAGGAACGACCCACATAATCTGCTGACACATGTCCAAAGTTGGACAACCTTTCAATATTATATACTCGTGTTAATACTTCTATTTTATTATATAGTTTATTTTATTCAATTTGAGTTCAGTAGACCTATTCCAACTTTTTATATATTTAAGGACATTTAAGTACTCACAGTGACGAATAGCGCAAACCTATTTATCTTCAACCTGAACATCATCCTCGATCATCACGCCTCGTCTGTACGGATTCCAGCTCGGAGGATGAGCATGCCGGTCACAGATTCCGCTCCGCTCCACCGCGTTCCGATCACTGCACAGATAGCGGCCGATGCATGAACAGACGGAAGATTCCTCGAACGGCGGGACGGAACTGCGACTCGCGGTTGAACAGTAGATCGGGAGGAGCCGGATCCGATATATGCGGAAGCCGTCTGCGAAATCTGTCAGCAGTGCGAAACGGAGCCTGCTGCGTCTAACGCAAGCCCCAGGGAATCGGAGGAGAGCAGGGCGGCGGTTGTGATGGACGTGATGCGGAAAATGAAATAGGGAGATCGGATCTTTCTTCCTACTAGAAGAACCTGAAGAGGCTGCCACATGGTCAAAGCTGAGCTAAGTTAATAAAATAAACATGTATAAATAATTAATTAACAAAAACTAAGTAATTAACTCATTTTTATTTTAATTAATAATAAATAATAATTTTAAAATTAAAATAATGTATATTTTTTTAATTCTCAAAATCCCTTTATTTCTCTTGCTCTGGACCAAAAGGAGGCATCAATTGCCTTAACAATTGTACTAAGTAATACCATTACACTACACCACACAACATAATACGATCCAACTCTACTGCAGAAGGGATTTGTTCTACTCTACAACCACATGAAAGAATGAACCTCACGGACTGAATGGGATCTTAATAGAACTCCGCCGGAGCCATAGCTCGTACATAACCATGTAGAAAGCATCGTAATCAACCGGCGAAAGGTGCCACCGGAAATGTCTCCTCACCTCCATTACATTTTCCCATAGCATGGAGTACTCGCCATGATCAACTCCCTTGAGGATCCTCTTTAGCAGCGGGATATCTAATGTCGCCACTACTATCGAGAAGGATTTCCAGTTGAGAACGTCCGTGAAAGGAAGGTCGTAGTGATTGGCAATTATCACCGGGACGCATCCATAGTACAGAGAGTCTGCAATTCGGGCGGTGTTAACCTCGTAGCCTTTGACGTGGAGGCAGAATTTGCTGCCCAGGAGCTCATTGCCATAAGGGGTCTTGAGACGGCCGTAATGAGCGAATATCTCGGTGTCGTTGCCCCACACTTGAAGGAGCTTCTCCCTTACCGGAGAGTTTATTCCTCCGGCAAAGAATGCGAGCTTATTCCTGTGGTTTCAGAAGCACATGGATAAAAATGATCAATTTGTGTTATGATGGCGGAAATTTGCTGCACTTGATATGCTGATATTTGGGTAGCTTATTAAAGAAGAAAACTCAAATAGTGCAAAGAGTGAGAGCTTCTCTCTGTGGTTTTAGAAGCACAAGTTCTGCAGTATGATATATACTATAGAAATTGCCACAACCACCTCTGAAACTGACTGCTGCTCTTTGGCCATGCCAGTGTTGAAGAGCCATTCTCATAGTACTTTTGCAGAAGAAACTTTCAGTCGACAAAACTCAGGACAATATTTGGAATCAAATGGAATGCTGATGAATGTTAAAAAATAATGACATCTTCCTGAAAAAGTAGGATGTGGAGATGTTTACCTCTTGGATGAAGTAAGATTGGGTGGATCCCCTTCCCTTGGCCAAACTTGAGGCAGTGATGCATCCTTGTGGGCTAAGTAACCAGCGAGAAAATAGCTTGAAGAGCACACGACTTGGATGGCATTCCATTTCACCCATTCTGCTTTCTCCATGGCTGACCGCCCGATTGAATGACAGGCAACATAGAAGTGATCGGTCCCACCGGTGCGATTCCAGTAAGGGTACTCGTGACTGATGTTGTAGACGTAATCTCTGACAAAGTCCCGAACCCCTCTCACCCCTATCCTCGGGTCATGCCTCAGCCTCGCGATGGAGAAGGGCATGAAGAAGAGATCAGCCCTCGAGGGATTTTTTGTAATGAAGTGGCTGTTGAAGAGGACTTTCTTGAAGTAACTCTCGCTTGCATAGTTGCCACCAGGCTCGAAATCCACTGGTTCAAGGATGTTCTTGAAGGGGTCACTCTTCCTATGAGGGTAGACGTATATCTTAAAGCTTTTATTCATCTGTTCATAATCTTCAAGGAAGGTATGTCCATTGTGGAACACATCTGTATTATTTCCATATCCTCCTGAACCATAAAACATCAAGAGTTTCCATGAAGTTGCTTTAACTTGGCAGACAAGCCTCCATGAAGTTCAGTTTAAGTACTTGTTTTCTACACCTTCTAACCTCAATCCCAATTCTTGCAGTAAATGATACTTTGATTCATGAAAACATAGCATAAAAAATGCAGATTTTGCAGATCCGTCTAACTGTATTAGTAAAGTATACATCCGCAAACACAAAATCAAGTAATTAGGTGCAGTTGCTGCATCCAACTCAAAATGCCAGACACATCACAGCAAATCAATGGAATGCCCAGAAAGAACCAAATAAATTATATCGGTGCACTGCAAATCAAAAGGATGGCCCACAAAAAACCCCAGCATTTTCAATGTCTTTAGGAACTCATGCATAGGGGACATTTGGTGCCAGTATAGAGCAGTTAATAAGATTATGATCACAAACTAGATCACAAACTAAAGATAGTGAAAGCTCTGGTTAAAGTTTTCACTGAGTGAGTATGGGTGCCAAGATAGATTTAATTCCAGACAATTCAACTCACGCTTCAAAATTAGGCGACTGAGCAGAGAGCAGGACAATCTCAATTTCTATCAAAATCGTAGTTGATGTCAAAATGCGAAACGATCGGAGTTTTAGAGTTTCAAGTTATGCGGAATATTGAAAGAAATTCATCGAGAAAGACAGGATCAATCTTAGGAAACTATATCGTCAAGCTGGTCAAAGCATCACTTACCATTTGTGGCCAGACGCCCATCTCCAGCCTGTTGATTCTCTGTTTCAGCCTCCCGACCAGCTCCTGACGGAGAAGAAACGGTCGTATTTGATGGCGGAGATGTGAAATTGATTGGCGGTCCGAAGTCAGACCGACGCCTCTGGATGCGGAGGCGGTGGGGGTGGTGGTGAGAGAAGAAGGTGGAGGTGGTAAATACGTAGAAGAGGATGAGGAGAGTGGTGATGAGGGCTAAGGTGGAAGGTACGAGGACGAAGGAGAATCCTCTGGCCGACGAATTGGAGAACCGGCGGCGGGTGTAGTAGAGGAGCAGAGTTGTACGGGCCATCCTCCTTCCATGTCTCAGAGCAGCAAAGTAAAGCAAAAGATGGCCAGGGGGCACTGACAGTCGTATCGGGTCGGGACAATGCGGGTCTGCCCAGGCGGGCGCAGCAGCTCCCCTCTATCTTTTTTTTTTCTTAAAATTTTAACATAATAAACTACTCATATTTGCAATCTAGATCTGGTTGTTCTGACATTTTTATCCCTGAGGATCTCACAGGAGGGTTTCATGCACATTCTAATAAAGTACAGTACCTTATTTTATCATAATTAAAAAATTTATATTAAATAAAATAATATATATTATTTTAAGATTGAGTTGATTTGGAAGATGGGGATAGTTAATTAAAAAATATAAAGAGAAATTTACTTTTTTTATTAAATATAATAATTTATTATGTAAATTATTAAATGTGAAAGTGGGATGAGCCACCTAACCCTACAACATACACAGCTTCCACCCGCCTCTCCTCTCCACTCAAAGGGCAATGGGGCCCCTGCAATTGCATCAATCACATGCCATGGCCACTTTCATCATCTTCCTCTCATCTCATCCCATTGACTTAAAAGTCTTCAGTGCAGAAACTACATTTCTTAACTAGCTCTAAGTGGGAGAGTTGGTCAAACCAGCAAAGACTGCCTCCTCCGAGCATGTGTACCCACGTGCCATCTTTTATGTTATGCCATGGTATCAACTTGCTTGCTTGAGATTTGTTTTTTTAATTAAGTTAAGCAAAAAACGCCTAGTTAATAAAGAAAAATTAAAAATTAGAGATGTTTTTAATTAATAAAAAAAATTTACAAGAAAAATACTAAACTCAATTGAATTGTTACAATTCATTCGAAATGTAAATAATAATAATTTAGCCTGTAAATATTTGTTAGCTGCTACAATTATACGTGGATGAGTTCGTGTATTGTTAATTTAATTTTTTATTTAAAATATACTGAATTTATAAGTTTTTAAATGTTTCACTTCTATCAATTATCAGTAAAAAAAAATACCTTATTAAATAGTATATGAGAATATGCAAACTGAATTATGGTTTCTACAGTGGAAAAATATCACATATATTGTTATAATCAATCGTTATAAACCGTAAAAATTTATATATGTTTATAAGTTTTAAAATATTAACTATTTAAAATTTATAAATTTTAAATAAAAATGAGATTTTCATCTTAAAAATAAAAAATTGTACATGTTTTTAACCAACAAAAAAAGCCTTAGAATGATGGGAAAAACTTGAAACAAGATGAGAGGTTGAAGAAGGGTAGGTCTAACATATGCTCCAGCAAACTACCTAAAAGCCAGCCCTGCTGATCATTCAGACTTGATTGTTATATGGACTGGGAGAGTGTCAATGCTTCTTCAAACACAGCACCACGGCCGCACACTTGAATAGAATGTTTGGTCCGAGAAAAATAAAAACAACACTTCTTTTCAAGCTCACCGAACTCCGCCACAAGCACGCACCTGCCCCCACCATCTGAAACTGACGGATGAAAACCTCACACACCACACCAGATAGCAGCTCTCGTCTCTATTATGCAGATCACCATCTTCACAGCCAAATTGCCCTCCACAATTTCACCCTCCTCTTCTAGCTTTCTGGGTCTCCTCTAAAAGTAGCCCCGCTCTTCCCGAAGTTCCATGATCTGAAGTCAGGCCGACGTTCCATCACCATCAGCAATACAACATTTCCAGGTTAGCGTCCTTTGTGAATTCGGCTTTGAAATCTATTGCATGCTTGGTTGATAGCTTGAAATTGAACAAGACCGAGAACTGATGACCCGTAGGTCAGGTCGAAACCACTCATGGCATATTTGGTATTCAAATAATAGCTAGAGAGATAGACCGGAAGGTCAGTCTCATTGGCTGGACTCGAATGCCCAACTAAGAAGAGACTATGCACCCCTCAATGTCACCCCAATAATGGCAAATTTAGGCATACCACAAGACCACATTATACACACAAGTTAGGTCAAATTGCACCTCACCCACCAAAGTTTTAAGCACTTTCTGCCATAACTTAAAGTATATCTTTGGGCATGTTTGAAGTACTTTCTACTAGAATTTATCGTAAATAACATAATTTTAATAATACTATTTAATTTAGTTATATATACATCAATTAGAAAGAGTATAATGATCTATTTATACTTATACAAACAAATTAACTATTCTTCAAATCACCAATAATCTCTCTCCTCATCTTCCCAAATCCTTCGTAAGCTTAATTTCTTTTTATTAAGATAATTAATCATAAATTAATTAAAACAGGTATCAACCATTAAAACTTTAACTTTTAAATTAAAATTAGTTTAACTACTTGTCTGTCACATTTAATTATCATCATCACTAATAATATTGAACAAATATAAAAAAACCCAAATGAATTATTTTCTAATCAGTTAATGATTAAATAGATTGCCCACCAATTTAGTTTCAAGTGGACCAAGTTGGACAAATCTACTTATGAGGAGAAACAGTTGGGGATTGGCAACAGAGCAAATATAGAAATTTTGTTGGTTTATGAAGTTAAAGTTGTTACCATACTTAAATTTTATAATTTTTATGTAGATTTAAGCGCCATTAATTATTGATTAACAACACTTTCTCATATTTGATCAGAGTTAGTGGGTTGGGATTCCTACCCGACTTAAAATGAAAATCGTCCCATATCGAAAAAAATAATAATTGGCTTTTATCCAATTTGTTGTTGTTGGTATCCAGAATATAATATAAAATTAGATAAAATATAAAAATATTATAAAATTATAAAATTATAAAATTATAAAAGTTACACTAATTATAAATAATAACTTTTAATTAGATATAAACTCGACCACTTATTGGTTCAAATTATCTACTCGCATCATATTAGAGTAAGTGGGTTCGTACATTTTTCTGAACCGATACTGAAAATCCGACTTGTGTTCTATTCGAGTATAAAAGAAAAAAATATCAAATTCGATATTATTGTTTCTAATAGTTCGAAAGTAAAAATTATATATATATATATAGTGTTGTTAAGTGCAATTTTAAAAATTGAATTTGACAAGTGTATTAAAGTTATAAATGAGTGTTGAGAAAATAATCAAATTTTGGATAAAATAAAAAGAATTTGTGGATTTATAAGTTTTAAGGAGTTATATAATTATAATTAATGATTTTTAAATATATATAAGATCCAATAAATAAATACTTTGATTATAAATTAGGGTATACTTTATTGAAAGTGGATATTTGTTTGCAATATGCATATAAACCATGTGCCTAAAAAACCCTCTTCTCATTGTCAGAACTTCCAATTTTCCGACAATGCATCAGTTTTATTGGATTAAGATACTCTTTCATTTGCTATAATAGCGAGTGGTTTTCAAATTAATTATCTATGAGTTTTGTAATATATTAATGAGTATTAAGATAGTGTTGAAGCACACACACTTATACGCATTCAAATTAGTGGAAACATACACAGGACATTAGAGGACAAATTGAGATGTTTTTGCTAGGTTATCCTAGAAAAATAGCTGAAAGGTTGCCATATGTGCCCTTTTTTCCTTGCACTTACTACATATCATTGCTAGATACATCATTATAATCAGTCAGCAACCTAAGTGGCCACATTATATCATTTCTACAGTTGGGTTGATGGTCGCCTAGAGAGTCTCCAACGCAGATTTCACTAGTTCAGCATCCCACATGTCGCCTTTCCTGTTGAAATCGACGGTGGGGGATATTGTGGAGGCCAGTGGTTGAGGGATATTGGCAGCAGCCCCAACCCCAGCCCCAGACCACAGTGGATATGGACTTGGAAAGTTGTCATTCATAAGGGTATCCAAAAACGAAGAGAATGTTTCCTCATTGTCGAAGCCATCGATGGGTTGGGTTTGCTCCATATTGTTGTCTTGGTTAGTAGCATTGAGCTGACCCATCAGGATCCAGTTGCCGTATCCAGCCGCGACAGGAAGGCTTTGCGGCTCGTCCATGGTCCTTCTGACATTAACAGAGATGGGTTGATGCTGACTTGCCATGGCCATATCTAGGGCTAAGGCATTTGGATGAGGTGGCAGTGCTCGTGGATGCGCTGATACTGCCACAAAGTTAATGTTGTTGACTGCGCCCGTGGGGGAAGTGGGGCTAGGGTTCAATGGCTTGTGATTCCTCGGATCTATCCCCTGTCCGATGAGCTTTTTGCTCAGATGGGTATTCCAATAGTTCTTGATCTCATTGTCCGTTCGACCTGGGATCCTTCCGGCAATCAACGACCACCTTGATCGGTCAGCAACACACACAAAATAATCCTCAGAATGACATGCAGAAGTAAGTAATTACGGTACTACATGATCCTTTATAGCTAAACTTGCCCTTGACATAATTCTTTATTCAGGATTTAGCAACTACAATACGATCAATTTCTTTTCTATATGGCATATATCTTGGTTCGTGGATTTCTGGAAAAACCTAGTGATTGGAATCAGAAGTGTTGATCGGAGTATATGTATGATATCTACCTATTTCCGAGCAGCCGGTGAAGGCGGAGGATGAGATCTTCCTCATCGGGGGCTATGTGGCCTCTCTTGACGGACGGCCGTAGGTAGTTCATCCACCGTAGGCGGCAGCTCTTCCCGCACCGCTGCAGCCCCGCCCGTTTCGGTAGAGTCCTCCACCTCCCTTCCCCTTCTCTCTTCACGTAATTCGACAGGACCTCGTCTTCCTCCGGCGTCCATGGCCCTCTCTTAATCCCCACTTTGCTGCAGCAGGGAGTCGTCTTGTTCACGGAACCCGTTGAAAATGACTGAACCCTCATATCCTCTCTCTCTCTCTCTCTCTCTCTCTCTCTCTGTATTTACTATTTCTAAGATTTCTTCTCTGTCACTTTCGACCAGTTTCGCTCGTCTCTTAGGATATAGGATATATGGAGGAGGGTTTGTTGGTTTTTGCTTCTTCTTCTTCGTTCTTATCTGTGGTAGGAAATGATTAGGGTTTGATGGAGGAGAGGATGAGGATGAGGGGAAAGCTCAATGATATATATACAGGAAGTCCACAGAAAGAGTACAGACTCTGTGTGCCCAATGGACATATCAAGTGAATGCCCCCTTTTACCTTCTTTCTTCCATTACATAATTACCTTTTCTTTTGTGGATCTCAGTGCATGGGAGAGATGAGACATTGATGAATGCCACTGAGTGCATATCCCCATCATCTTACTAAAGAAGAAGATCATACTTCAAAAGAGAGATTTATAGCTCTGGAATTCTATGCATGCCCTTATATGCTAATACCATGGAAATGCTTATCAGTCACTTAACCAAGTTGTTGATTCATTATCAGTGATTACTTTTCTTTTTAGGGTTTCGGCATCCAAAAATCATTGTTGAATGCAGAATTTAGAATGTTTTGGGAGATTTTGCAGTGGATTGAAGGGAGATTGGACCCTTGGATGAAGGATAAGATAGATGAGTCAGACAGGCAGCCACATAGGCAATAATTAATTCAATAGAAATAGGTACAAACATTCATTTAGGCACTCCTACTATAAAAAATATGAATTAACTTTGAATTTTCTTTTCCAGTCTCCTCTCATGGCCGGTGGAGTGGACACCGGTGGTGCTGCTCAGGCTAGTTAGGGCACGGTCGATTTTGGAGACCAAGAATTTCACTGGAATGGCCGTCAGCATTTGACTACGCGTCAAACTTTGACCTGCGACCCTTTTGCTGGTGGATTGGAATAGCAACTAATTCTTATCCTATATGCTCATATATAGTTGACATGCAGAACACCACACCAAGGCTTCTTCCAGCAAGCCCACCCATACATTGAAAAAGAATGTTTGGTTGCAGAAAACAACACTAGCTAGCTAGCTACTTTCCACCCACACCCTCCATACTTATTGAACTCAACAACTTGAATGTGCCCCCATCATCTTTGGAATTTAGCCACACTCACACCCACCGGAGAGCTCTCTTTTCTATGCATATCTTTGCCCATTTGCTCCTGCAAAGATCAAATAATCGTCTTCCAGTTTCACCCTCCTGATGTTTCCTGCTCCTTTCACAGTGGCATTGCCTTGCCCTGATACGAGGAATTCAAGGAGCTAGCCGGTCGGATTCTCCATCAGTCATAAAATATTTTCACGTAAGTGCACATTTTTCATCCATTGACCATGAGGAGGATTTCACTCTCAGGGTTGAGTACTTATAGGAGTATAGTTACAATAATAGTATAAGAGAAGGTATTGTTTATCCATAAATACGTTTATAATTTTATAAACACAACATACTTATTTTATCAAATTTGATATTATATTCTAAATAATGGTTATGAATTGTAAGTATATCAAATTTGATATCATAAGTAAGCATCTCATCCCAGGAGTGAGAGATACAAATGACACATTAATAGAAAACGGGAAACAATACACATGAATAAAAAAAAACTTAATGAATGAATTTGTGATACATTAACACCATTATAAGCCAAATTTGTATGCTGATTGAGTCCCGACCAGTAGGTCTATCTAAACTTCAGAAAAAAAAAAGGCATGTGTACTCGCACTGCCCATCTTGATCAGTGGGAGAAGGGTAGATATGTGTGAGTTGCTTTGAATTTATTAATGACCGTGTCGGCCATAATAAAGAAAACTGTTGTGAAGATAGCAAAACCAAAACAACTATTTTGTGCCATATTATGAGGCCTAATCAGCCACTCTCTAATGCTTACCTAATAATGGGATGGGGGGCTACAAAAAGATCGGAGTTTCCAGGAATGATAGGAGGTTCTTATGGACCTGTGCAGGCCGTGGGATGCTCTCACGGGGACCTCCGACAGTTGGTTGATGGCTGTGTGCCGGAGCTGCCTGGATTTAGACTTTCAGCTAGCGAGGTACTGCAGCAGCTTATTCAAGGTAAATAGCTGAAACTCTAGGGCATATATTCTTGTCTGTATATTACTTGCTGTAATCGGGTTGATTGATGATCTCCAATGCAGATTTCACTAGCTCGGCATCCCATATGCCTCCTTGACCATTGGAATAGACGGCTGGGGGAATCGTGGAAACCGGCGGTGCCGGTGGAGGTATGGCAGCGGTCTCCCACCACCACCGTTGATATGGACTTGGAAGGTTATCGCTTAGAAGTCTATCCAAATACCAAGAGAATGTATCCTCATCGTTGAAGCTATCGATAGGATAGCTTTGCCCCGCGTTACTGCCATGGCCAACACTACGCTGACTCATCACGGTCGTGTTCGAGGTCTGCCAATTGCCATTTCCAGCCGTGGAGATAGGTTGATGCTGATTTGCGCTGTACTTCTCTAGGGTTAAGGCGTTCGGATGAGGTGGTAGTACTGGAGGCTGGTCTGAAATAGCCACGAAATTACTATTGTTGAGTGCACCGATTGGGGGAGTGGGGCTAGGGTTCAATGGCCTGTGATTCCTCGGATCTATTCCCCGGCTGATGAGCTTTTTGCTCAGATGGGTATTCCAATAGTTCTTGATCTCATTGTCCGTTCGTCCTGGAATCCTTCCGGCGATTAGCGACCACCTTAATCAATCAACAAACACATGCAAATTAATTATCAGAAACACATTCACTGTATCTCGAAAAACCTAGTTACGTGAATGAATATCTACCTGTTGCCCAGAAGGCGGTGAAGGCGGAGGATGAGATCTTCTTCATCCGGGTCTATGTGGCCTCTCTTGACAGATGGCCGTAAGTAGTTCATCCACCGTAGGCGGCAGCTCTTCCCGCACCGCTGCAGCCCCGCCCGTTTCGGTAGAGTCCTCCATCTCCCTCCCCCTTCTCTGTTCACGTAATTCGACAGGACCTCGTCTTCCTCCGGCGTCCATGGCCCTCTCTTAATCCCCACTTTGTTGCAGCAGAGGGTCCTCTTATTCACTGAACCTGTTGTTGAAGATGATGGAACCCTCATATCCTCTCTCTCTCTCTCTCCCTCTGTATCCAACACCTAATTCCTCCTCTTTTTCGTATCTTTCGACTCGTTTCTACCTCTTCTTCTCGGTTCTTCTCCAAGGGAAGATTAGGGTTTGATCGATTGGAGGGGATAAGGATGAAGGTAAAGTGCAATAATATTGAGGTACCTTACAGCACGTGCAAAATTATAGGGGCTCCAACACGTGCAAGAAGGGAATAGAGGCGGCTGTTCTGTCAAAGCCTCAGAATTTGTTCCATTTTGGACCAAACCATGGAAGGATGGAATTTGGGTCGGCGGTGCCGGCGGCGCAGGCCCTCGGAATATTTTCTTATAATTGGCCCCTCCCCACTGATTGTACGGTACTCCCATCGTCAGACTAAAGAACAATAGCAATAATCAAAAGAGAGATTTATAGCTCTGTAATTCGATGCATGCATGTCTTACGTGCTAAAATAGCTGTAAAAATAAGTTGCAATGCCACAAGTTGTCATTACACCTTGTGGCAGCAGAGCATTGTACCATCAATGGTGGCAGGAATGTGTCATGTCATGGTGATGCGGAGAAAATTAAATTAAGAATTTAAAAATTTTAAAAAATAAATCGATTATAATTTCAATTTAAAGTTTAATTAAAAATAGGTTAGGAATGAACTTATTTAAATTTGGAAATATTTTTCAAGTTTATTTAATTCTATTGAAAATTGGGTTAGATAAAATCGAATTAAGTTGAATAATAATTAATTTATTCAGTAGAACACAAAAAATATATTTTGATAATTTTAGTTCATATTATTAATGTCCCCTGGAAGGAAACATAATAGTTTTCTCATGAAATCAATAATATATAATTTATTGTAATAAATCTCTTTTTATGAAAAATGAGAAATTTTCCTTTTAAGAAAATCTCTCATGGAACTAGAACAACTCAATGCATTTTTTTGGCAGAATTGAGCCATTGTTTCTCATCTGCAAAGAAAAAAATTATAATTTGCATTCAAACAAACCATCTAAACATCAATTTCTTTCACAATTCGGCTGAACAATTCAAAATTTCAATATCGAGAATTTAAAATCATTCAATACTCCAATTCATGAGGGAAGTCGATAGGTTGACCAACCAAATAATTTTATGCAACTCAATTGTCTTCTATTAATGTGGGAACAAGAATTCAATGATCAACTTATTAGAAAAAGAATTCAATTATGGGAGGAAGTATTACTTGAAAATCTCAAAATTAAATCAATACATATTTTTCTTAAACCAACCCAAATATATGGTCGTCAGTACCATCACAACCAAGCATAATAACTTCTAGATAATGAATCCAAGCATCCTTCTACTCTCTACAGAAATGGGAGTATTCAATCCCCTTTCATGAGTATTTTTCCTTTCCTTACTATTGATTTTACTTTCCTTATAAAAGGATTCGAGGAATATCCCTTCGATAATTCTTTTGTGAATTTGAGAAACATACTCTTAGTAATTACACCCTCTTTATTGGGTATGAGAGACACAATCAAGAGTGACAACACAACCATCAAATTGTTACCCATGTTTTAGCTAGATGCTTCCAGAGAAAATGTGTTACACCCCATCCTGATTTAACCGTTTGTAACTGCAATTAACTTGTTGTTTCTTTTATTTATATGATAGTGAGTACTTACACCATTATAATTTTGACATGTATAAAACTAAAAAGTAAAAAAAAAAATTGGGTTGGTTAGAACGACTTGTCTCAATTGCAGGCCACCGAACACCAACCACAAGATTTATGATGCACTATCACAAATATTACTCTAATTTAGTGCTAGAAATTGAGCTACCGGTCTCACTATAAAGTTAATTGTATTAACTTCTCATGGATAGATCCATTTTTTAGTTTAAAGTTAGAAATCCCAATATGAGACACATTACCTATCTCCCGACGATTAAATGAGCAATTATCTCTCGTATGACCATCAACTTGAGTAATCTTGGTGTCAAAATACTGCTTATAAACTACTCTTGACTTTGGTGGTGGGATCCCAACTTGTTAGTAGCCTAAAAATGTCGCATGGGTGTCATTTTTTCCTACCTTGATCTGCGACAAAACTTTTGTTCGTCATCAACGGCCTTGCGAGGCCAAATCCAGCCACCAATCGATGGCCTCCCCTTTACCTCTCCATAGCAAGGGTGATAGGAGAGAAATCAACCGAGCCAATTTCCACTTGTGGGTCTGTTGGGTTCAGCCTGATCACAGCTAGTTGACAACCAAATTTGCCCAACACTAATAATCTATTGGTCGGACACCACCACAGAAAGCTTCGTCTAGATTTTCAGGTATGGAGAGGATGAATGAGAAGGGGGTCTTTATATAGAAAGCTTGAGGACTTCTTGGCTGTCTTATTGACGCCTTAATGGCAGTCATTAATTGCCTAAAACTCCCTGGCCGGAGACTTTTCAGCTTCGCCGGCATTGCGCGATTTTTTAGCGAGTCGGTTCACCCCAATTCGACTGAATTTTTCAAATATAAAAATTTCTAAATTTATCTAAATTCATTTTTTATTCAATGGTAGTTTCAAATGTCACGACCTGACCCTATTTGGTAGGATCCCCGTGATCAACCTGTCACTCTCTCGATTTATTAAAAGGTTTCCCCCTTATTATAGATTGTAAAGAGTAAGGCGTCCTTTAAAACTGCACATTTTCCAGTAATAACATAAACAAAACTATATAATAATTTAGATTTATCATACCTGTATCACAGGCGTATTAGTTGATGGTCTTGAAGGGTATACTTTCCAAAATCTCCTAAAAGAGATATAAGGGAGGGGTGAGTACGACTACTCAGTTAATGGGTTTTCAAAAGTTTAGACTTTTAAGAAAATATTTATTATTGAAGTGTGTCAAACTTCTTTATTTCAAAAATCCTTTCATTTAAAATTTCGGGTTTATCACCATTTCCATATTAATCACGATGTGTCATCACCCAACACACATCCTTCATCATGAATGTTACACACATTTGCAGTTCAACACGACCACTAAACCAACTTGTGGATTTGGAGCGATTTTATTGGCCACCCGGATAGAAGTACGTCCACTTCCACCCTGGGAATAAGTGGATGTATGCGACATCCAACCCTCAATCCCAAAATCGATTCTTCGTGTCCATATGAGGATAGAGACCTCATCCCGTCCCCACCCCGGTCTCATGCGCTTGGTGCTACTCCAAATTTCACACAAACACCTGGATCGACGAGCTGTCCTTATATTTACCGGGTCGTCAAGGGCTCTTAGGACAAATCACTACCCCTCTTGGGCGTCTTGATGGACACGTACTCACAGTGCATGCACAATCAAAATTTTCTCATCATGCCATGTAATATGTGATGCCACTGGTCTAACGGCCCCGACTCTCAACTCAACCTACAGTTGTTTGTCTTGACTGATCCGTCGACCTGTCATGTCGCACTACCGCTGGTTGATTGAGCATGTTGGTCCTATCTTGGTACTATGGCTAAACAATTCACTTATTAAGTTTTATGTCACATATATCATGTTCGTTTAAAAGCTCTTGCTCGTGCCAACTAGCCTTGGGCCCCACTATATGAGATTTTCAAAATTGGGCATTTAGCCCCAAAGTTCCAAAACCGTGGCCCCCGACCTATAAGAGCTATTCAAGCTCCCGTCGAGAAGGTCTCCGTTCATAACAAATGAACGGGTTTTCAACTTTTTTCGAGAAAGTTTCATCACACCAACCGGGTATGATCTACTTACAATCGGTAAGTAGTTTTTCCGCATAGTTTTCATATCACAATTCAAAGTAATGATGTTTAAAATACCAAATAGTAGTGGGTTTTCATTTCGATGTGCTTATCATCCCTAACAGGGTGTGATCTAAAATCCCACTCACAATCGATGAGTGGTTTTTAACTTTAAGTTGTGCTCATCTTCCCAACCAGGTATGACGTTATTAAACCCACTCACCCGTTAATACGGTGAAATCCACTAGATTGGTTCTTTGTATTCACGTAAACTTGTCCTTGTTAGCGTTCCCAGTACTTTATGTTCCTACACAATATGAACATCTCGGTTTATTATCCTTTGGCCTAATAGCTTTCATTCATTTCAAATGAATGAGAAAGTCAAACTTTCATTTATTTACAATTAGGTCCCTAAAGTTATTTCTTTTTAACTTTAAGTCCCTAATACCAGTTTTCCCTCAAATTGAGTCCCGAAACTTTTAAAATTTATCATATAACCTCAATTTATTCCATTTCACAAAAAGGGGATTAATTTCCCAAATTTCCAATTTGGCCCCCCAACTTTTCCAAAATTACCATTTTGCCCTTCCTTTCAAAAATGGTAAGTTTCACCCCAAAAATTCTAAAATTCCTCAATTGGCCCTCTAACATTTTTATCATGCCCAATTGACCCTCAATTTTAGGAAATTACATTTCGGTCCCTCGAATTTTTAAAAATCCGCAATTTCCCCCAATTTTTCCCCAATCCCAACTCTTTAACACAACCGAATTTAATTTTATCAAATTGACCAATCAAACAACTCTAATTGTTGAAATTGAGTTTCTCCATATTCATACGATTACATAGAACTTTGAATCACGAGTTTTAATGTCGGAACGAGTTCAAACGGAGCTTCGCCGGAAAACAGATTCTAGAGAGAGAAAGATTCGATTACTCACCGGTGAGGGCACGATGGACCAAGCTTTCAATCTGGGCAGATAGCTCTTATCCTGAGGTTCATCCTAGAATCAAGAATCACATCAATTGATGAGAATTGGATTAGAATTTCATCATTAAAATTCGGTTGACTCTCTCTCTAACCCCGATCGAAAATTGTAAAGGGGAGCTGAATTGGCTTACCTTTCGGTCCTGATTCGGCCGTGGAAGGGCTGAGGAAGTATTGGGAGGGCTTGGTTTGGCCTGAGGAGGGCTCGAAATGGCCAATCTCAGCTGGGCCGAAATAGGGTAGTTTCAGTCCGTCGGAGCTGCTTCACTGTTCCATCATGCCGACGCTTCTCCAACGATTCTCGGATTGACTAGAATTTGCTATCATATAGCTGTCTTCTTCTCGATTTTAAAGAGCCCGACCTCTCCTTCCGAGGCTAAGAAAAATGTTCAAGTCGAAGTTGTGGTTCGAGATTCACTGGGAAATGAAGCAGTAGAGAGAGAAGTGTTCATGTGTGAGGAGAATGAATGGGGATGACCTAAATCGTGTATTAAATGGGAGAGATTTATTACTATTATTAATATTGCCATAAATTATTGGTATTAATTCCAATAATTTAATTTCGTTATTAAATTATTTGTATTAATTCTAATAATTTAATTTAGGTATTAAATTATTGGTATTAATTATAATAATTAAATATATATTAATTTATAACTATTTATGATAAGACGTACCTTCGCATAAAAATTTTTTACCAAAATTTTGGGTTACAAAAAAAATCGCACTACTCTCGGGCAAGCACACCCAACTTTAGAGTTTTTATGGGATCTCGTTCACCTAAACCAATTTGGTTTTTTTCTAATTTGTCTTAAGTTTCTTTTCCAAGATATAATGAACTCTTTATATCACCCAGAAGTTGTAAATTTCCAAATTGCTTGTTCCCAAATGATCGGTTTTGTAAACCGGTTTAATTTTTCTCACTCGGTTTGACCGGTTCTTTTCTCGATTTTCCTTGGCTCAAAAGGGCGGGGTTTACATCAAATCTCAAATTTAAAAATTTTAAGCCACTTAGAAAAATAAATTTAACATTCGATTCAATAGTGGTTCAAACTAATCCAAACTAGTTCAATCCGGTTTGAATCCGATTCGCCTGAACCAGTTTGGTTTTCATCCTCCATTCCTCCTGAAGTCCTTTTTCATGACTTATGGGTCACTTGGGATCCACAAATTTCCCAATTTTCCCTCTCTCTATCAGTTCCGATTTATAAACCGGCTCGGTTCTTAAATCGATTCAATCCGATTCGGGTCCAGTTCACCCAGACCGATTTTATTTTTCTCTCCCACTTTGTTATAAGGTTCATTTTCAAGGTTTATAAATCTTTTTGGGTCACAGTGGAGTTGAAATTTCTCCAATTTGCCCGTTTCCCAAATAAACAGGTTGGAAATCAGTTAGGTTTTCTCACTTGGTTTGACCGGTTATTTTCCAGTTTTCCTTAACTCTAAAAAGCGGGGTTTACATGATAACTTTTAACCGATACGCGATAAGAGGGAAATTGTGTGCTGGTTGTGAGGGACGTGACATAAGTGTGGCACTTAAAGACAAAAAATGAGATATCTATGTATGTTATGCATTGTGTTGCAATATTTTATATGTGCTAATAAAATGGGTTCCGTGAGAGATGCGACTCTACTCAGGAATTAGGTTTGATTTGTAGATCATGGTCGAAGGGTATAATACCCTTATAAACCTCATCTTTAGAGTTGATTCGATTGTAGTGAATATGATTGAAGAAAATAGCGAAATTCTCTTAAAATAAAAATAATACAAATGTGAAATTCGCCGAAACTAGACAGAGAAAATAATTGGAATCCGTTGACGCCACTAGGTTAATTGGTAGGGGAAAAAAGTTTCACCAAACTACACTCTGAAAGCATTGTAAAATGACTAAATAACCAATAACAAGAGGATTCCAAAATGAGTGGAGAGTAAGATTTTGTAAATTGTGAAATAGCTCCAATAGAACAAATTATTGAGGTTGACAACCTAATAAAGAAAAGCACGAGCATTAAATAAGTTATCTTTTTCCACATAGTTGTTAAATGCTATAGTCCTAAATAATAAATTTTTGTAAAATTTTTTCCATTTCCATTGAAAAATTGTGTATATTTTATATTATAAGTATTTGTTATATTATTACTATTTTAGTAAAAATACACACTATTAGTATCGAGAGTATTTGGTGAGTTGGTATGTATACTTCGATCTGGAAAATCGGGTTAGGGTATAACAATAGGTACTATTAATACACTATTTTAGTATTAAAAGAATATGATAGATTATTATTAAATCCAACCTTAAAAATCGGGTTAAAGAACGACACTTGTAATGAAACTCAAAATTAACAACTCACGTACAATATTTATCTTTATAATTACCGGGTCCTGCGTCGATATGTACTCAATCATTCTCATTGCGTATACCATTGCCCGAGCATTCGGGTCAGCCTCAGCAGCAGGAAGAAGAGCGAGGCTTGCACGAGAATATGTCACAACCGGAACTTGTGCATGAGTATAGACATTAACAACCTCACTCATTTCCTTGTCTTCAGCGATGATGGGCTTACTTTGTGCCATAAAATTCTTACAGAGTGACTCAACGAAGAGATGAGGGGTATAAAATGTCCCAGTGGGTGTACAAGACATTTGTACGCAATAAATATTACATACTTTGAGAATATGAAAGATAAAATATAAAAAAATTAAATTTATTAATTCGGATAAAAATGAGTACACTTTATGTTATAATTTTAATAAATGTGAAATAATCATCGGATTCTCTTTGTAGCTGAAGTCTACTGTTGACAAACTAGTGAATTAGTAGAACGAGTCGAGACGAATTAAAGTGGGGATTTGCACGCTTTGTTTTAGCGTTGTGTGTGGTGTTCTGGGTAAGGTTTTGACGTCGTTGATTTTAATCTTAAGGTGGATGGAAAGTCACGGGAGGTTTCTTCATATTTTCCCCAACAAATCTTATAATTGGTTGGTGATCACCAAGTTGTAGCGACTTAGTTCAGATCAGTTTGATCGGAACTCATGAGCTTATATTAGAAGAGAAATTCAAGAAATAGTGTAGAGAACTTTTTAATTTGATATAATTTTATTCTACATTAATATGATACGTATGTATTTAAAAATAGTATAAATATATTTTATATGTATATATTTTCGTGATTTAATTTGCTTTATACATTATTTCTTTCATAATTAATATGGTATGAGAAGGTATCCATGTGAAGCAATCTTTACCTGCAAATATTCAGGTGCAGAAGAGACGAACGGGAAAATACGAGTTACCGGATCAGGTCATCGAAGAGTCCACAATTACTCTCGACCTTGTCATCATAAAATTATAATAATTTTTTATTTTATTAAATATATTATTTTATTATTAACATTTGTTTTCACATTAAAAATGAATATATTTATTATATTCAATTTTTAAAATTACACTTAACAACTATATATTACATCACGAATTTGATTTACCATATCTGATTGATTACGAATACGAACCCATCGTTTTTAAGTTTACTTATTTTTTAAAAATATAACTTATATATAAATTATAAGTAGTAAAACATTTTTAATTTTATAAATTTATATCAACTTTTTTATTTTATTTAATATATAATATTATTTTCAATAATCCAAACAAAATAATTTGAATTAGCACACCATTAGAATATGTCCTTGAGATGGTTAGGATTCATGATGTTAAGTCTCCGGTTGGTCCCATTAATTCCATTAATGAATACTTTGCACATTATGGCTTTGAACAATCTACATATCCTTCACAATACCTACAAAGCTCATCAAATAGATTTGCCTACTTCTTCCCTCTAGACCAGAAGTCAAAGGACTCTCTCTCCAACAAACATTAAATACAAAACTATCTTACATTCTTGAAATAAAATATAATAAATAAATAAATTATAAAAATAATTAATCATAGTAAATATAATACAAAAATAAAATAATTTTAAAAAATATATGATTTATTACAATAAAACTTTCATATTTTTCTTAGATAAGTGATGTCTTTCCCATTAATATGTTAAGGAATTAAGAAAATATTTATATCTCTCATCTTCTTTTTAAATTTTCTTTTCTTCTCCGTACCCAATTGATCTAGCCAACCATTATTAGTTTATTTATCTATTTCCTTTCTTTTCCGCAATATTTACTTTGATTCATGTCCCTTACTTTTATCAACTATAATTATGATCTATACATTCTAACACTAGACAAATGATTGAGGCAGATTGTCAATTACAAAAAGGTGACATTTAAAGAGTACACTTTTTGGGACAACAAAAAAAAAATTAGATACTCATTGAAAACATGGTAGCTTATTCTAAATCCTAAAGAAAAATAATTGCTGCTCAATTAACATGATAAATGTATCGAGATTATGTATTAACAAGGGTGGCTTCCTAACAAGATGACTGTAAATATTTTTTTTCTCAAATAAAGAGTAATTTCAATTATAACATCATATTTTAAAATATAATTATCTAATATGTGACTATGATAATTTATTATATTCGAACAAATAATTTAAATAATAAGATAAAATATTTTATTTTTAGGCTTTCATAATAATATGAAATATATTTTAATATATCACTTATAATTTTCCTTTAATTTTATTTTATTATAATTATAAAATATCGTGTAGATACCACTAATTTGAGATATTAGAATAATTTTATAGTACTAACTTTAAGCAACAAACACTTTTAATATTTTTTATTTTTTATTTTAGTAAATTTTTATAATTTTTTCTTATAATAATTTAATTTTAGGAGAATAAAAATAATTATCTCAATTGATTTCAACATATTTTTTTAGAGTTTTCTCAATTTTTATAGATGGTTTTCCTTAGTGATGGAGAAACTTTTTTGTAATTTGGATCTTTTCGTTTATTCATATTTTGAGATAATATAACTTGAGGTATTTATTAATCCTTTTAGATATAGTATCCCGATGAACACTTATTTTTTTCTTTCTAAATGGTCTAACATTTAATAAAAATTATATTAAATGTAGTTTATATTTCATTTTTAGAGTCACTATGGTTATAAATCAAATAAGAAAAATTATTAAAATAGTTTGAATTCTTATGCAAATACAAACCTCAAACCAAATGTTAACGTCATATGTTCTAATGTTTCGACATTATAATAAAAATAGTAATGCTAGAATACAACAATATGTTTAGTAGAAGAAAAATCTTTTAGATTACTTCTATCCCAAGTTTTATATAAGATAAGTACATCCATATGAGTCTAACAAATAGGATTTTAGATTTCTTCCAACATCATATTGTCCTATAACCATCATTTAAGTTAAGTAATAGAATCTAGTAATATCATTTAGTTATAGTCATTTAGATGATATAGTTTCCACTTATCTTTCCTTTTATCAATTAAACAGTTAACCCAAACGTAACTCACTTCTTTCTCCTTCAATAAATCAGGTCTTCAAGTTTGGGAAGCCATATGTTCTATCAAACTCGAACTTTCCTACCATCCCTTATTCGTTACATAATGACTTCTTTTTTTGTACAAAACATAATATATATGTTCAAAACTCTTTTATTTCAAATATATTCCTCAACTGCTAGAAGTATCTAATACAAAATTTAGATTCTAAAAATTAATTATTAGAAAATACATATTTTTGTTACAAATATTAGCACTAAAGTACACAACAGATTTAATCTAACCTTTTCGACTTGTTAGCCTTCAAGTAATTGTTTATATGTTACCATATTTTTTCAATTACCTCTATTGTAAAAATGTATCATCAACATAATAAAATAAATAATTAGAAAATTGATGAACATAGCATACCCATTTTAAGTGTCATTGTCTTTTTTATATCAAAAATCATTTATGAAAAAATCAACCAACATAATAAAAATATAAGGGATAAGGGTCTCCATATATTATGTGTCCATTGTCGAGTAATTTGCATGACACGACGGTAACATAAGTCATTACCCATGTTAAAATTTGGGGTCAAAGCCCATTTGGAGGAGTAGTTTCTCAAGAAAAAGTCACTCAACCATATTATATACTTTAACCATATCAATTTTGATTACAAACAATTATCTATTACTTCATTTATTTTCTTTGTAGGAAATAAAACACTCAATTTATTATTTATATATTGTTATAGATTACTTAATTGGACATAAATGAACTTTGTTGACCGTAGGTAATTTTAGGTAGGATAGACTTTACTCTATTTATTAACCATTTGGATAAGATCTTATATTAAAAATTACAAAGTGAGATGAGATGAAAATGTGATAACTCATTCGGATTCGACACTTTTGAGATCATAACTATACATGTCTAGATTAGGGGTCCTAAAAGTTGAATTGTAGCAAAAGAATTTGAAATAACAGTGATAGTATGTGATCCAATAAGATCCTATAATGTATAAAAAAATGTACCGTTAAAATCATTTTATCATGCCCCACTCTTTCCGCCTATACGTTTGTTATTTTCTTATTGAGCTCTCGTTCATAGTAAGTAATATTATATCTTGTACTCCTCAAAGGGACTTGTGCTCCATTTCATATCGATGTATTTGAAAAAGTTCAACATAATATTTGGTGAAACCTTATTTGATCTTAGAATTATCCTACTCTCAATCATATATTCCTTCTTTAATATATATTTAATATATATGTAACACTGAAAAGTCTGACATGTAATTGGATTAGAAATTTTGGCACGATCTACACTTAGAAAAATTTTAAAAAATACCCAAAAGAACATATTTTAAATAAAATTTTTAAAAGAAATGGAACTCCATCAACCCGAGTCAACGAAGAATAATTTTCCTTCACCAAATGACACCTCATGCTCCTCATAATATGTAGCAAATGGAGTGATTTGGCTGACTTTTGATCCCACAACACTTCCTCATCATCCTCTCGGAGTTCCCTCGACCTTCCTCCCTTCCTTCACTGGCCATATTCACACGAAGAAGTTTTGACTATTGTTGTTTTGTTATCCAGGAAACAAATGAGTGGACATAGGCATTAGACATTAACAACCACTACGAATGGCCTCCTTCCCCCTTCCCTTCCGTGGAATCGCGCAACTTCGCTGTTCTCTATTTTTAGCCCAAAAAACATGGCACGTTGATTGTACACTTCATGCAAAAACCCAATGAGAATTGAGACACTTTAGTCAAATTATTCTCTTACAATGAGTGTTTTACAACACTCAATACTTCTTTTGGCCTTTCCAATCGATTCATTGACATTTCCTTAATATTTTTGCCCTATACAGAGAAGGATGCTATGTTTCTCGACAACTCAAGAGATATAGCTTTGTCAACTAATCGACACGAGCCTATCCTCCAATTAGGGCTATACTTCCCCGATAATATTTTCGATGATCCAGGAGACTTGTTTGAGCTTAATTAAACTCAGAATTGCATTTGCAACCCTCTATTTTTTATACTATGTTTTTGACCCTACATGCAGGGTATTTTCTACATTCTAAGCTTTGTGTGACCTTTTATTATGGTTCCATAAGTCTAATTTACCTCCACTTTCATTTTCGATTGTGTTTTTCATGCACTGGTCATGTATAGTGAAAAGAAGGTGAGACTTCTATCCCAATCATATGAGATAATCTTGCTTTCAGTTTTCCTTCTAAAGGGAAAGATTTTAGAATAAATTTGATTTTTCTGTATGTGTTCTCTTTGCATTTCAATTTCGAAGTGATTCTATAGTATGCACCGTTTGCAAGCTATAGTTTTAATAATGTACTGATAAAAAGTCAGACACAGAGTTATTTGAATGATTTCTTTACATTCAGGATGCTCTTTGAAGAAAAAATATTGTGATTTTTTTCCAGGCTGACATTATTTTTTTGAAGATCAATGCTCGGTTGTTACTCCCCAAGACTGAAATGGAGGTGCATAATTCAATGATTTATCACATTTACAGCTTAATCACTATCACGGAATGCTTGCAAGGGCATGCGCTGCGATGCTTGAGAGATGCAACTGTCAATTTTCTCAAGGAATTCTGGGATAGGAATGCAGTAAATGACACTGTTTGGAATGTCAAACAATGCAATGAAAAGGACTATCTATTACAATGGGGTGAAAGAATTGGTGTAAACTCAAGAGTGCAGATTTCTTGTAAGTGTTGAACCAAAATCTCTATCTTGGTGATTGTACTGTCATAAAGTTTTAACCTAACCCCTTTTCTTTCAGGATTCCATATAATATGCTCACCATATATTTACTACCTGTATAACTCACATGAGATCTAGTAGAATTCATTTTCGTTTTAAACGATTGCATTCCTTTCAAATATTCCAGCAAATTATAGTTATTCTCCCTACCCGTTCCAATTGATATTCTTTCGACTGCATCCCTTCCGATTTTTAGTTATCCATCCATCTGCGAAAATAAACAATAGACACAACATCTATTCTAATATCACATATCGTGAGCCACACTGCTCATGTCTAATCACAATTTACCAATAAATGTTTAATAGATTTATTATTTTGACAAAACATACAACAACTATTAGACCTCATATGTCTATTATAAAAATTCTCATTAGTAACTAGTGCATTATTACAGACATTCCACGTAAATTGTCTCACCTTTATTTAGAAAGTGAGATTCCATATTGTAATTCATACTTGACGTAGAGTTCCACTAGATAGCTAGTTATTGTGCCATGATTTTGATATTTTTCTCTAAGTAAAGTGTAAGCTGAACAAACTGTAACCTTCCCACTCTTCCCCCATGTCCAAATTCTATGATCTTGCGTATTTGGTTCAAACATTAGTATCCTTGTAATGACTATTTCTTCTTCCGGGTTAATCTTATCAAGTAGTATATCTAGCTTTCATTGTCTCGATTGTGGCTTAATAAGAGAGCTAACTTTAAGTTCTATAAACGATTCATTCTGGATAGTGGTAAGCGATGGTCTTTGAGTGTAGGTATTTATTGGGAACCCCATGCCCTTATATGTCGACCATCCCCAACTTGCCATGTTAGTACTTCCTTAAACAGTTCTTTACCCATATAGATGCTTTGCCATGCCCATGATGCCCCGACCTCAGGTTGGCCTCCATTAGATCTAAATTTCTAAAATATCTTCCCTTTATAACTTTGCTCAACGACGAGTTGGGATCCTTTAAGAGTTTCCATGCTGACTTTATAAGCATAGCCTTATTGAAATTGTGTATATCCTTGAACCCTTGACCAACTTGTTCCTTAATTTATGTGGTTGTTTTCCATCTTACCCAGCTTATCTTGTCCTGCTCCCTGTGTCACTCCTCTGAAATATGGAGATCATAGAATTAACCTCCTTACACCATCCCAGATGCAACAAGAAGTAACTCATTGCATAATTAAATATTGTACTTAAAACATGTTTAATTAGAACTGCCCTCCCTGCTTGGGATAAATATACCGATTTCCATCCTTGAAGTTTAGAGCTTATCATTTTTTTTTAGGAAATTCAAACTTCTTCTCTTGCTTCTCCCCCATAATATCGGTACACCAAGGTATCTATCTAATGTTTGTCCAATAGAAAGGTTCATGGCTGTTATGATCTCCTCCTGCAAAGTGACCATAGCATTTGCACTAAAATAACATAGAGATTTCTTATAATTCACTTTCTGATCAGATACCAAACAGTATGTTTTTATCAATTTTTTGAAGTACTCTATGTTACTTTTAGATGCTATAAGAAGAACATAGCATTATCAAAAAATAAAATATGAGATATTCTAGGACATCTTCTATTTATTTTCAGCGGCACTAACTCTTTCCTATAGCATGCATCAGTAATTAATTTACACAGTGCATCTATTATGAATAAAAAGAGGTAAGAAAAAAGGGTGTCTTCCTAACGTAGTCCCTGACTCGGTTGTATCGGGTCTGATTTGCTTCCATTTATCAGTATCCTGTAGCAAACAAAGGTCAAACAAGCAAGAAACTCAGTAAAAATTGGACCGAAACCCATTATGTTTAGAAGAGCCCGGAGGAAGCCCCACTCCACTCTATCATAGGCTTTCTCCATATTAGTTTTGATAGCTCAGCATACTCTCTTTCTATTACTTTTATGTTGGAGGAAATGGAAGCATTCATGCACAATACCTATATTGTCGTGGATTACTCGACCTGGGACCAATGCACTTTGTTGGCAAGAAATTAGCTCATTCATAAGAGGTTTGAGACGATTAGTAATGATTTTTTAAATAACTTTATATGAAAAATTACATAAATAGATTGAGCAATACTCACTTATACTTTCAAGCGTGTTTACCTTTGAAAATGAGAGCGATGTCTATTTCATTTAAAGAATTTAGCATAATGCTTGTCTCGAAGAAGTTAAGTACATCAGCTAGATCACCGACCGTATCCAAGTTTGCTTGAAAGAAAGTTCCATTGTATCCATCTAGACATGCCGCCTATTTATTCCCCAATTCAAAGACTGCATGTTCTATCTCTAATGGTGATACTTGACAAGTCAACTTTCTATTTATATCTATTGTTATAACAGGTCAGACCCCCTCAAGGCTTCCTCTCTATGAGAACATTATTCTAAGCTATAAACTTTCTCATAATAGCTACAGATCTCTTCATTGATCTCCTCTTCCGACCCTATCTATTGCCCAATACTCTTTTGAATTTTTTGTATCAGTTTTCTGGCCCGGTGTTACAATACACTATGGTGATAGAACTTAGTATTTCTGTCCCCCTCTATGAGACATTTATTTCTAGCTCTTTGTTGCTAGAACAACTACTCATTGGTTCATGCTTGATTAAGCCTTAAGATAACTTGTCTACTAGCTTGCACATTGTAAACCCAGACCTTTTGAGTTAAGGAGAACCTGGAAAAGAACCGGTCAAACCGAGTGAGAAACACCGAACCGGTTCACAAACCCATTTATTGGGGAACGGGTAAATTAGAGAAATTTCAACTCCCTTGTGACTCAAAGAGATTTATAAACCTTGGAAAGGAACCTTAGAATAAAGTGGGAGAGAAAAACCAGACCGGTTCGGTGAACTAGACCCGAACCAGATTAAACCGGTTTAAGAACCAAGCCGGTTTATGAACCAAAACTGATAGAAAGATGGTAAATTAGGAAATTTATGAACCCTAAGTGACCTAAGAAGTCATAAAAGTCATGAAAAAGGACTTTAGGGTGAATTGGAGATTCAAACCAAACCGGTTCAGGTGAATCGGATCTAAACCGAATTGAACCGAATTTTAAATTCATTTTTCTAGGTGGATTAAAAAAAATTCAAATTTGAGATTCGAGACCACCATTAGATAGAAAATGAATTTAGAAATTTTTAGATTTGAAAAACTCGGTCGAATGGGGGCAAACCGATTGAATTAAGCTTTGAACCCGATTCAGACCGGTCTGGTTCGGTTCGGAACAGTGTCATCTTCTTCCTCCAGATGACAGCACTATTCACTTGCCGGAAAATCGAATCAGTGCCGGCGAAGAAGAAACGTATCCGTTCAGTACGTTTCCGACCATCAATGTCTATAATAAAGGTGCCAATAGGATGGCTAAAAAGTTTTCGAGCTTCTTATATAAATACCCACTCCCCATTAATACTCTCCACACCTGAAAAGTTCACTCTCTTTCAGCTACTTAATTTTTTCGGGTCATTTCTGAGCCAAAGAAAGCTCAATAAGTTCATGGTTGGTGTTATAACGACTTAGTTCAATAAGTTCATTCAGAACGTGAGCTTATATTAGAAGTGAAATTCAAGAAATAGTCTAGAAAACTCTTGAATTTAATATAATTTTGTTCAATATTAATAAGTTAATGATGTATTTAAAAATAGTACAAATATATTTTCTATATATTCATAATTTAATTTATTTTATACATTATTCATTTCCAATAATTAAACACTCTATCTCTAAAAACCATAAAGTAAAGAAAGATAGGAATGCAAGTACCTGAATTCTCGTAATAGGAGAAATCACTCATTTGATAAAAAAAATGGATAAGTTTGAAAAGATTTGAACTTGTAAATGTAGAGAATTAACTCAAAATCTCTCCATTTACACTAGTACTAATATCTAATTCTTGATATTTGGAGTAATTATATCATTTATTACTTAAATTATTTTAATATTTTTACTTATTATTTATATTATTATTTTTTTATTTTTTTATTTATTTTTATTCTTATGTATTTTAAATAAATTTATATATTAATAATATTTTATATAAAATTATATAATACAAATATTATACATAAAAAAAATTATGGTACAAAATATATTTAATATAATTTAATTATATATATTAACTAATAAATTGTTTAATTTAATTGAAATAATAATTTTTTAAATTTTTTATTAATAATCTCCATTCATTTTTACTAAATTCAAATAACAGATTATTAAAAAATTTTAATATCTACACTTGTTATCCCAACACCTATAATATTTAATCTCCAAATCCCTAGCAAACATTCAATTCAAACATATCCATAACCAAACCCTCAATTTAAATATAGCCTAAGATTATTATGGATTTATATTAATATAAATATATAAATAAATAATTAACTTAAAATAATACAAATATAAAAATAAATAATATTATAATATAATTTTAATGATTTTAGGATTATTGTGAGTATATATATGGTTTACCTAGTTAACACTTAAAATAATGAAACTATGGCAGATGAATTTCAAAAATTCATAGAAAATGAATTGGAAATTACAAATATGAAAAATATAAAACATTTGATATGCGTTTCTCTAAGTATTTCTATAGTGCGTGGAAGCAAACTAAACTAAGAAAGGGAATGAAATTTATATTAATGCTGGTGGGTATAAAAGTATACTTGTACTTGAGTGTTACCATATTAGATCTAGGTTATTCTAACTTCTTGATAAGTCCGTTTATGGAGAATTCTAATGAACTGCAAATATAAATTGAATATTGGAATTTTCTACAAAAAAATAAAACAAAGGTATGTGCGACTTGAAGGGTACACGGTGAATGATTATGCATTAGACACAAGTGATTGAAAAAAGTATTTCAAAAAAAATCTGGAGACCAAGCGGCTAGGGGCAAAGATGAATGATTACCAAAACAGAAAAACACAGCAGCCACCAATAGGATGAGTTTTGCAAAACCAGAGCTGGAATCCTACAAGTTAGAACAACAAACATAGTAGATAAATCAAAATGAAGATGAAGATGGAGAGTAAAGGAAGATGGGGAGACAAACTGGACCAATGCTGCCCTGCAACAGACGATCCAAGTTTTTTGTGCTGCCTTCCATTGCCTCATGCCATGGCCTTAGGTAGAAGACTTAACATGAAAATTGTCATGATCAAGGACAGTGATGATTGATGAATGAACTGCTAACTGATGTTTAGCATGGCACTGAATCAAAAGGCTGCAACTCAAACCAAATAAACTCTCCTCCTTTATTACATACACTGGTTGTGGACCTTCAAAGGAGGATCTCACCATTTCAATAAAAACATCCACAAGCACTCAACTGATATAGTGCATAGTCCCCCCCCTCCATTTCACTTCCTCTCCCGCTCAAGGCAAACACAAATATTAGGAAAATAGAATATCATATGAGAACAGCCTAGTCACAACAACAGAGACACATACATGGAAGGGAAGGAGACAGAGCAATAATATACACATCTCATGCCGAGTCCACCATGTCTCTCAGTACTCCCCTTCTTCCTCATTCTCACCTGCATCATCAGCCCCTACTTCCTCGTAATCTTTCTCAAGGGCAGCAAGGTCTTCACGGGCCTCTGAGAATTCACCCTCCTCCATTCCCTCTCCTACATACCAGTGGACAAAAGCTCGCTTTGCATACATTAGATCAAACTTGTAGTTTATCTTAGAGAAGACTTCCACCACTGCTGTGTTGTTGCTGATCATGCATACAGCACGCTGCACCCTTGCTAGATCCCCTCCAGGGACCACTGTTGGAGGCTGGTAATTGATGCCACATTTAAAGCCAGTGGGACACCTATGGCCATGGCATACAATAGACAAACCATCAATATAGTAACAAAGAACTGATCTCCGAGTGCATAGATCTTAATCAAAACTCACCAGTCAACAAACTGGATAGTGCGCTTTGTCTTAATGGTCGCAACAGCAGCATTCACATCTTTCGGCACTACATCTCCACGGTACATCAGACAACAGGCCATGTACTTCCCATGCCTGGGGTCACACTTTGCCATCATGCTGGAAGGTTCAAACACAGCACTGGTAATCTCTGGAACTGACAGCTGCTCATGGTAAGCCTTTGCAGCAGAGATGACAGGGGCATAAGAGGAGAGCATGAAGTGGATACGAGGATACGGAACGAGATTGGTCTGAAACTCTGTGACATCTACATTAATGGCACCATCAAATCTCAGGGAAGTGGTCAGGGAAGAGATGATCTGAGATATTAGACGGTTCAGGTTGGTGTAGGTTGGCCTCTCAATGTCTAAGGACCGCCTGCAGATGTCATATATAGCTTCATTATCCAGAAGAACTGCCACATCCGTGTGCTCAAGGAGAGAATGAGTGGAGAGCACGCTGTTGTAAGGTTCTACAACTGCAGTAGAGACCTGTTGCATTTATAAACTAATTGGTCAGTGAATGATGGAAAGGGAAAAAGATTTAATTAGAATCCACAAACTTACAGGCTACCGTAACCTTGGGAGCTGTAGAACAGAAGGGGTACCTGTGGAGAAGGATAGATGGTGAATCCAAGCTTTGACTTCTTTCCATAATCTACAGACAGACGTTCCAAAAGCAAAGAGCCTAAGCCAGAACCTGTCCCACCACCAACAGCATTGAAGACCAGAAAACCTTGCAATCCAGTGCAATTGTCAGCTAATTTTCGCAGTCGGTCGAGGCAGAGATCGACGATTTCCTTTCCAACTGAAGCAGGAAAAAGACAGAATGAGATCAATCTGACATTTTCATTCTGACCAAGAGATCATTCGATATTCAATAGAACAAGAAAACAGTCAAAGACAACAACAGTTGTTAGTTGATGCAACCTGTGTAGTGTCCCCTGGCAAAGTTATTAGCAGCATCTTCCTTTCCCGAGATAAGCTGCTCTGGGTGAAAAAGCTGTTTGTATGCCCCTATTCGGACTTCATCAATCACAGTGGGCTCAAGATCAACAAATATAGCTCTTGGAACATGCTTTCCTGAACTGGTCTCACTAAAGAAAGTGTTGAAGGCATCATGGGCAACTCCCACTGTGGTGTCACTGCAAGGAAAAAAAATTAGTAAAGCACCATGTTAAATGGAGAGTCCAATTGTGGGGAAAAAAAAGGCAAGAGTTCATCAGTTCAATCAAGATCTGGACATATATCCTCAGGTAAACCATACCCAATAAACTACAAGTTGCACACTCTAACTACCTGAATTAATCACTCTCTAATTAGAGAATCAAAATGCTGGGCAGAGGACACCAGTAAAGAGTCTACAACCAAGCATTTATTTTAGTCAAATACCTCACTCCCCAACAGATATCCAGAAGGAATATATTAATTGTAACAGATGGAAAAGATAAACTCAAATGGTCAATCAGTACTATAAATTAATAAAGGATGGTCCATACACAGATCTGCAAGTAAAATGATAAAATCTACTTTTTCTTGACTTATATATAGCCTGATCCTTGGAATAAAATGATGCCAGGAACAGCTTCACGGTGCTATATCTTAACGCTTCACCTAAGGTGGCTGATCTCGCAGCATGTTCAGATCCGTTGTTACTGAGGGTTATGTGGCAGCAAAGCCACGTTTGAGCAATACCATTTTATGAGAATGCTAATGTGAACTCGTAAAAATGATGAGTCAATGCAAGTCAACCCTGCAGACGACTCAGATTCCATAGCAACATGTCTCAAATCCTATGCCCCTCGAGCATCTTCAAAACTATTCGACAAGTGTTTGATGTAAGATATAACGACGTAATGTCACATTGCCCGGATCCCCCATTTGAAGACATACACATCTTCTTGAAACTCAGAAGGATAGGAATCAAGAGATGATCGATCACCGCTCACCTCAAGGATGATCGGCTAAAACACCGGAAAATCAGTACCCGACACGTGAGAAAATTACGATGCCGATATCGCGCGGGCGATCGATGGGAAGGCAGATCTAGCGCGTACAGTACGAGTAAACAAAGTATGGAGCAAATGGCGGGTACCTCGGCATCATGCCGTCCGGCTGGATGCCATGCTCGAGGCAGTAGAGCTCCCAGCAAGAATTCCCGACCTGAATCCCAGCCTGGCCGATGTGGATGCTGATCACCTCTCTCATCTTCTCCTCTCCTCAGCGTCCTGAGATTGTAGGGGCTCCTGAACCGATCAGAGGTCACGGAAGAAGAAAGATATCAATGGAGGGAAGTACAGTGCAGAGAGAGAGACAGATTAACTAAGGAAGGAGGGATGGAGACTGGAGTCCAGCAAGTAGGGCCCAAACCATTTGCCACCAGCTGTCTCTGCATTTGTCGCCCTTTGTCCCGATTATCCATCCTGCTGTCTGTCGGTTGCACCCATCCACCATCCACCATCCAGATACTGTCCTAGCATGACGTAGCAGCATAGGGTGAACAGTGATTATTGTTTATGGCCCCAAAAATATATATAATATATAACCCTTCTCTCTCTTTTTCTGGCGTTCACCAGAGGATTGGATTTGGGGAAGAGCGGAAAACAACATATGGGGAGTGTTCATCTCTTGATGAAAGAGGTGGTCTCAAAATTCATCCAATCAAACCCCATCTCATCCAGATCAGAAGAATTGAGGAATTGGATTTTTCGGCACGTGACGAATTTATATTTTAAATACATGAAATTAGATTTTTTTGTACAATAAAATTATACTTCCTTGAAATTATAGATAAAATAAAAAATATTATTAGTAAATAATATTATAAAAAAGTATTTATTTATTTATAAATACTTTATTTTAAATAAATATATTTATAATATTTTATTAACCTATAATATAATAATATTAATAAAATATAAATATTCTACTATTTAAAGTTAATTAATTTTAAATAGATATTAGATTCAATAGACAGACCTCAGTCATTTTGCAATTATTGGGAAAGGCGGTGGAACTGGTACCTCACAATCAAGCATCATTGCTCCAAATATCTGCACCGAGAGGCATCTTTTCACGAGATTTGTCTCCTCTCAGAATGTGCGGCTTTTACAGGCGCTCTGAACGGCGCTCTCAACGATCCGGCATCATCATCTCTTGCCATCCAGGTTAGCAGAACTTGATGCAAATATGCAATCGGCGTACTACAAGATTGAAGCGTTGCAGAATCGACTCGGTCTATCTTTCTTTTTCCGTATTGATTAATAGATAAAAAGGAAAAGTCGCAGTTAGAAAAGAGGAAGGGATACTGGAGCAATCAATAATGCAAGTCCTAGATCTATTCCACCACTCACCTTCCAAATCTTCATCTTAATATATATGATTGCTTATTCTTTAATTAAAAAAATGTAAATCAATAAGAAACCTCTCCTTAGAAAGAGAAGAACAATCAAAATATTTTGAATTAATAGTTAAAATATAAAATCATGTTTGGATTTAGGAGTTTAAAGAAATTTGGAGATAAGGGATTTTAATTGATTCTCCTTCCCTTTTTTGACAAACATATTCAATTTAACTAAAACACAATTCTTAACTTTTGGGAATTTGTAGAATTATAATATTTTTAACTAAATTTACTTTAAAATTCTTTTAATATTATTATATATTTAAATAATTTTAATATATAAAATTATATATCATAAATATAAAATATAATTTATCAAATATATATTATTTTTGTATTAATATTATATAACTAATACTAAATTATTTTATCATTGTAATAATTAGTCATTTTTATTCTATAATATATATTATAATTTATCATATACACATTTTTTGTTACTATTATATAATATTTATATATAAACATTTTATACAAATAATATTTATATAATCCAATTATATATATTATTAATACATACTTATTTAATAAAAAATAAAATAAATTGAAAATACATATTAGACTCTAATTTTTCATTCAAACCTATCATTTCCACTCCCAAATCCCCTCCGAACAAAGCCTAAACATGATTGTTTACAAGGGAGTTATTTTATGAATATGTGGTCCTATAATATGCGAACATTGAATTCCGTGTATACTATAAAGAAATTTGAAAGCTAACACATTTTTAGATCATCCTAATCTTTCAGTTTCAGTATCAAGGTGTGATCTGTTGTAATCTTCTCTAGTGCTGGTTGAAGCGAAAACGAATTTTATTGAATAACAGGATCAGTGCATATAAGATCAAGCTAAATTAGTAAATATTCTATGATGGCTGGATACCATATGATTTAAACAAAAAGAAGGTACATACTTGATAGGGAAGGCCAACCTAACTCAGATCTGAACTATTAGATGATTCAACAACTTATGGGCATGCCAAAGACTGATTCATACCAGACAATACATGGGTACATTGTTTCAGCAGCTTCACATCTTATAATCACCACGTCAAATTTCTATTGAAAAATTTAACCTAACAACTAAGCTTTTTTAACATCAGAAACTTATCCTTCAGCAGTTGGGTAAATCTCTAATGTTAAAAAATAACTAACAAAAGTATTCAGCAAAGCCATAATGTTAGGATTATAGTTAAATTTTTAAATGTCAAACCTAATACTTGGGTAGTGAAAACTTTGATGACTTATTGTGACTCAACTTGGCAAGTTACATAATGGACTCTGTTTGCCTCTAGTTTGTAGTTGTGCCTGCCTTCTTGAAATAAGACATTTGACTATTCAGTCCCCTTACCAATCGTACTAGGACTGCAACGAGCAAATGGTATGATTGTAAACACATCCAGATATATTAAGCAAGGTAGAAGTAGTTTCAATTTCCTATTACATCATTATGGATATTCTAGAGTTTGTTCTGAGGAAAAAGTTAAACCTTGCAAAAGCAGGCGTGATGTGGCCTGAGAATCAAGCTGTGTCACTCATCAACCAACCTTGTTTCAAGTTGAAAGCAAAAGGGCAGTTTCCAAGACAGAAGTCATGCATCATAGCTACTCACCGACAGTGTATTGTCAGGGAAGCACCTCTTTACCCTCTCAACCATGTGTTTCTGTATGATGAATTGTCCCGTAGAGATGCATCATGAGGCTTGTATTCCATTACATAACTGTGGGGAAGCTTCAGGTGCCGCTTGATGGAGTTTCTTAAAGCCATTACCGCCTTCAAAGGGGAGGAACAAAATCAGTAAAAGGGAAATATATAGAGGAGAATATAATAATCAGAAATCAAATATACTTTTAGACCTGATGATCGGAAGCATTGCGATTCCAAATGCTGACTATATCCTCATTGAAGCGAATGCTCAACACTGCACCACATATGTTCTCACTGTAATCAAGTTGATCACCCACCAAGGCGAGTACCTGGAGAAACATTTGTAAACAAGATGGCCAAAAGTCCACCATTTACCAGGCTGTAGGAAAAATTACAGTGCTACATATGTTGACACCAGTTTCTTGAATCATGAAACATATCGAAAACAATAACATGCAAAAACATGCGAGCAGAACAATAAGACATTTCTAGAAAACTAACAAAAACAATTTGAATGCCAAGTTTAGTAGGGAGATAATATGCTCAAAGAACATGCACAGAAAAGTCAAGGCCCGAGTTTCTATCTATCAATTGCTTACCAGGTCCTCCCAGAAGCGTCCAGAGACAACCTTCTTGAACCTTATTATCCACTTGCCCCCACTGCAGTTTGCCGAGTCCTGCAAGAGAATTTCTGCTGGAGCTTATGCCTTAACAAAGAACAAATATTGATACAAAAGAACTTCCATGATTCTGAATGTGACCTCCCATAGAGGACGGATGCCCTCCTTAAACAGATGTAGATCTGTTGGACTAGGCAAAGAGGAAGGACGGGCAAAGTGACAGTAGCACATCCAAAAGCCTTCAACCTGCAGTAAAAGAAACTCATAGGCCCTGCTAAGAACCAGGGACAATCATAGCTCAATCTAACCTACTGCCAACAGAAATGTCCTCACCGTACTGAAATCCACAATTTTCTTCATGTTGTCCTCATAGGATGTTTGAGTCCTAACCCCAGGAGTCCGACGTGTATACCAAAATACAAACTTGTACTGTCAATAAAAAACAACAGCTGTGTAAGATTCATAAAGCGTCCAATTTGAAAAATCATCAATACATTAGAAGATGCAAAGAACAATACGCAGCCTTTGGAGAGAGTTACATAATACATCATGTAACCAACAAGAAGCCTAGAATCACAGAGGACGTAGATATTCGTGATGAGATCGCTCCTAGATGAAAATCCAGAATAAGGATATATGTGAGAACTAATCAAATTATTAAACATCACTCTAATAATCGCACCCCATGGATCGATCACAAAATACGAAGAGCAAAACTGGTTCGCCGGCATAAAATATGAAGAGCATTGAAGATCGAGACACTAAGCATTGAGAAAATAAAAGATACCTTGAGGGGATGAAGGCCGGCTTTCAGCTCGCGAGCTTGTCGCTCGCGCTGTTCCTCGGCTTCTCTGCTGCTGCCATCGACGGAATCAAAGGGATTCTGAGGATTGTCTTCGTTGTTAGTGTTCTCCGCATCCCTCTTCTCCGCCAACAGCTCCATCTCCGCACTGACTTTAGCTGAGTCGAGGATTGAACGAAGCCCTAATCTTCAGTCTTCCGCCTCTCAGCCTTAAGGTGCAGTTAAAACTTAGGTAAATTGCCTAAAAAGGCACAACTTTCTCCATTTTCTTCATTTTGTCCCCCAAACGTTTTAGATCTTAACATTTTAAATTTTTGCATTCTATTGGCTATGAAATTCAATTGTTTTTATAAAAAGTGATATTTTCTATTTTAAATATTATATGTGATATAAATAATATTATATGAAATTATTATATCTTGTAATTACAATTGTATTCAAAAGAAAAAATTTAATTCCATCAATTTTTTCAAAATTTTCAACTTCTATAGTAAATTACTATAAATAAGTATAATATCATATTATATAATTAAATACGTTAAATTAATATTTTATAAAAAAAATAACAAAAATAATATATTTATTTTAATTATGTAAACTAGAAAACTATATTATTTGATATTGTCCGGTGCATCCAACTTTATATTGGGTCAGAGCTGTTACGGCCCATGGCATTCTTCTGGACTTGATTATAATGTGCTTGGCCCTAAATGAAAGAGTTATTCAAGTTCTCGGGTTATATGGAAATTAATTCGGACTACATGTACCGCCGGCACAATTAAGCCAATAATAACTGCACACGTGCAGTCATTTTCAATGGAGTTAGTTGCACCAGACGGGTCAACTCCCTGATCCCGCCATATGCACCCTCGACCGATATCGCCAATATTAAGTAGATGAGATGAAATATCATTGCATGCACCGGGTGTATAGATTCACTTCCTCGCCACCAATCTATCCCTCCCTCCTCACCACAAACGCGAGGCGGCTAGCTATGAGAGATAAGGAAAGAGAAGGAGCGCTTCGCGATGTCTGTCATCATCATCCATCGATCGATCGATCGATCAATAACAGATCTGTAGATTCTGTACCCTCATCTCATCTTCACCAGTCATCAACCACCACTTGATTCTCGTTTCGATTCCGACGCGCTTTTGCGGTTCACCTTGGAATATCAGTGGAAAGATTTGAGGTTGATCACCAGCAAGAAGATGAGATCGGTCGATTGAACCACGGCTTGCCGCCTGCAGCTCTGGATTGATTCCACCGTGGGGCTCCCGCTCGATTTATAGGTCAGCCGTAGCCCGGGGAAGACGCATTTGGTGACCATTTCTTTTCAGCTCGGGGTTTGTCTTCCTATGGCCTCACCGTCGGTGGTTTCATCGTTTCTCTTCGCCTGCCTTACGACGCTGTGGTTAGTCCGGCGGGTATCTTCGGGAATGCTCCCTTCTTGTCCTCGCGAATCTGCTCCGTTCATCTGCAGCTTGCAATCCCAGTGCCCTCTTTCGATCTCCCCTAATCCTCCTCTCCAGGTGCGAGCTTGTCCTTGTTTACCTAGATTAGGTGGTTTATTGTGCGACAGTGTGGCTTTATGGCGCTTTCTCTGCACTGTGACGATGATTTATCGTGCCTTTTGGCGGTTGGAACCTATCTTGGACGCCTCTGATAGATTTGCAGTAGGGGTACAAGATTCTTTCACTTGTACGAGCATCAAACCTCACATTTAATTTGCCGGTCCTCACTTACTCTGCCATTTAGACGCAGAGCTTGTTTGTGAGATTCCACAAGTACTCTTTTTCTTTTTTTGTCAGGATACTGATATTGCTTGGTGCTAACAGAATAGTTACCTAGAAAAGGTCAAGGCATAATGCTTGTCATAATGGGTGCTCTTTCTGTGAGCTGACCAACATTGAGGTGTATCTCTGCTGATTAGCTTGTTTGCAAGTTGTGATGGATTGATGAAATTCTTTATTGTTTTTCCCTTTTCCAGCACATGTGCAAGCACCCTAGTATGCTTCTCAGGAAATTATTGAGCCATCATTTATGTTTGCCTTCACAAAAGAAAAAAATGCATTAATTCAGTGTCAGGTTAACTCTCTGGAGAGAATTAGATAGATCTTTCACTCTTTTGTATATTCACTATGGCCTAAAATGGATTCTAACAGAACCTGTTCAAAAATCTCTAACTGGTCCACCTGAAATTATCCTGTTATGCAGGCACATAAATTAAGTTGCTTGCATCCTAGGACAATGTTTTCAAGTCATTGGATAATAATCTAGCAATAACCCGTCATAGTTAATAGAAAGTCTCATTTTCTCATATAACGTAACTCTTCTGAACTATCTCAATGGCTGCTATTTTACTCAGTTAGAATTCAAGCGCAATTCCTTTCAACATTGAAAGCTTAAATCCAGAATGTTTAATGGGTTTAAAACTATGTATTTGATTTCATTATATTTAGGTGACTACAACTTATTATTATAACCATTCTTGATAAAGAAATATATTGAATCAAGTTTTTTTTCTTGTTTTTGTAAATTATTTTTATTAAAGTATCACCAGGGTGTGAAGATCATATATGAAAAGTCACTTCTGTGTAAAAATTCATAAGCATGAGACGTAAAATCTATCATGTTCACAAATCCTCAAATCCCACCCTAACCTTTTGCCTATACCAAAAATATATCTCTTTCCCTTGTCTCCATAAAAGTGGTATAACCTTTCCACCACTCCTTCAAAAGCCAGATTAAATCAAACTGTTTTGTGTAGCACTTCGACAAGGAACACAAAACACATATTTACATGCCTGAGGATAATTCTTCTTGCTCGGCTGCTTAGGTAGATAATGATTATTTAGCAAGTGTTTTAGTATGTTTATGTAGTGAATCTGTTGTCGTCGTTTTTGTCTGCAGCTTCAGATTATTATTGTGACAAATACACTTTCCCTTTTGTTTTTAATAGGTGGAAGGTGGCTTCCTTGATGGACTCATGGAATCTAAACATGACAATGGATATACCTCAATACTTTTCCATGCCGCCTGGTGCCCATTTTCACAGGCTACAGTTTCTACTTATGAAGTTCTTAGCTCCATGTTTCCACAGATAAGTCACTTGATTATAGAACAGTCTTCTGCTTTGCCAAGGTATGGCACTGCTACATATTATCCTTAAATTTTAATGTTTATTTTTATGAATCTCCTCATTACATCTTTGTGGGAGCTGAATGCTGATCATAGATCAGCTTAACTGGTTATTCAACTTGAGCAATTTGTTGTAATCATTATTAATCACTACACTTCTTCCCACCAGGAATCAGTAATTTATTTTCTGGAGTAAATGGTTTCATTGTTTCAGTAACAATTTAAAAAAAATGGCATTGATAATGTTCTTGGAAAACTCTAAAAATGCAGCTTTCATAGATTATGTAGGAAGTTGGCTGTCTTAGGTTTCAATATTATTAGAATTCAATGGTTTTGGTGATTCAACTTAGATGTTCTCCCTCATATTTCATTTTGGGCCTTAACTGTTTTCTTTGTTGATCTGAAACCTGAGGCTGATTTCAATGTGGTCTCTACTGGTGCTACCTTGTGTTCATACAAAAGAGGATGATCTAAAAATTAGTTGTGCTTTCCATATTTTTCTTCTCGTTTTTTCATAACAAGTATGTGGACCTCTCTACTATATGAAGTCTTCAATTTTATTCTTACCAAACAAATTGGTTATATTCCGTAGTTAATGTTCTTCCAGAGTTCTCAATGTTGCACCTGAATTAGAGCGTGATAAGATTCTTTTGTTAACATCGTGGTTGGAAAATATCAACACTTCTGGGTTCATATTGCAGTATCTTTTCAATATATGGGATTCACAGCTTGCCATCAATATTGTTGGTGAACCAGACATCAAGAATGCAATATCATGGTCCAAAAACTCTTGTTTCACTGGTCCAATTTTATGAGAAGAACACCGGTAAGTTCTTTCTCCCATAAAATGTTAAGATCACAACTTTTAGTGGCTTGAGCACTTAGTTAAGAGTTAAGGTTTTCTCAAAATCATTTATTATAATGCATTGTAACATTTTTCCCCTGTGGCATCAAAGATTTTGATGCAAGTCAATAGTCGAATCTACATCCCATATTAATGACGGTCCTTTCCATATTTTATCCAGGGCTTGAACCAGTTCAATACATCATATTGGATCAGCCAATGAAACGCCAGACTGTGAAAAGTCAAATTCTGCAATTTAGGGGTGGTCCATCAATGAAGGAGATTGTGAAAAAGGAGCCCTACCTTGTTTTTTCAATTTTCTTTTTATGTCTGAGGATCCTTTTAGCAACAGTCCTCAAAGTTGTACTTCACCTAAGAGCTTTCTGGATCCTATATGCTCCTCATCTGAACTTGGAGATTTTTGGGGTGACCACCCAAATACTGGGCCGTCTCCTGCCTGCGATTGACGTGCGGAGGCTATGGACGAAACTGCAGTTGTGCAAGGGCCGGGGGTTCCATGAACGGGTGAGAAGTTTCCGAGTGTGGGCTCCATCCTTGGCATCTGTGTCACTTGGCAAATCTTCATCTTCGAGGTGATCAACATAGTCTCCTAAAGTTAACAAGCACCTAAGCCATAGTGAAAGTGCTTTGGCCATGCAGACAGGTTGTTTCCTTGCCCTCTTTCTATTTTAATGATGTCTGAGGCATTATATGCTTCTTATTAGTGTTGCCGTAAGAGCTTAAGTTGTTTACCTTGTGTTTGTTTGGAGTTGTTTTTTAATCCGGGAGGTACCAAACAAGCATGTAAATTAGGGAAGAGCTAATCAGTGTTCTCTCATGGGGGGGTCTTCACTCCCATTGTATATTATTCAATAATTTGAAACAATCAAGCTTAAGTGTCTGCAATGTGATTATCTCCCTGTAGTTGTATTCCATGATTGACATTGATCAGGAGTGAGAACTACACTGGCCATGGTCCAATATGTAGGATTTCACTTGCCAGTGCACATGAACCTTTTTAAGTAATACGTGTACTTGTAGCCGCATTAGTTTTGCAGGGAAGAGAAGCACTTGGAAGGAAGCAAAAGCACACCTAAATTTAGGTGTTTGCCGTATATAAGAGGCCAAGATGATGGATAAACCCACTAAGGTACCAAAATATGGCCCAACATTTTTCTTTATGATGATGGTGTTCTATTGGATGCTTAGAACTCTGGCCTGTCATATTATTTATTAACAGCATATCATCTGGTCGATTATTCTCATGTTCTTTCTCTATAATAACTTATCGGTTCAACCCATTAAATCATCCATCCAACCCATGATATGTCTTGGGTTGTAAAAAAGATGATGGTGTTCTATTGGATGCTTAGAACTCTGGCCTGTCATATTATTTATTAACAGCATATCATCTGGTCGATTATTCTCATGTTCTTTCTCTATAATAACTTATCAGTTCAACCCATTAAATCATCCATCCAACACATGATATGTCTTGGGTTGTAAAAAAATATCTCTCTTCAATAGTAAAAAACAAATTATAAAAAAAACACAATTTAATAAATATTAAAGATATAATAAGTTTTTGTATGGAAATTCCTATATCCTCGTCAACATCCCCAGTACTATCCAAAAACATATTATCGCATATCCATAATACAGTCTATACATAGCAGCTGAGTCTCTGAAGGAGAGGAAATAATACTATATTTGGAAGCTACAGAATTGTCCCTTTCCCTCAAACCCATTCCAAGGTTAATTTCAGCCTCTGAACCAAATGGGATAGTGTAAATTCTACCTTCTGGTTAATCAGGAGGCAATTTGCCACACCCCCAGAAAACAATTTCCATGCCCTTTTATCCGGCAAAGACAATGGAATCCAGAGGCTGCTTGTGGGATAATCGATCGAGAACGACAGTGTGTCCCGTCCCGTCAAAGGGCCTCGGTTCGTCGGTTGACCGGAATCAGGAAATCCCGATCAGAGTTCATATGAAACAAGAAAACCTTACCCAAGGACTGGAGTACTTGAAGTTGATGCCATGCAGACTTGAAACCCGAGGGATTAGGGTTTCTCTACCGCATCGGACAGGCCTTCCATAGATGACCAGGTGCTGCTGGATTTCGTGGTAGATCAACTGTTTTTTTTGGCAACGTAAATCAATTCCTGGCCGGGGACTTACTCCGTTTAGATTACCCTATCAGCTCAGTCGCTCGAATTTTCTCCTTCTTTGCATGCGCTGTTCAGACTCTTGACCCAAAATCCTTCATTTATTGCTCCGACAAAGGCCGGAGATAACGAAAAACCAAATCAGACTCGTGAAAACACTTCACGTATCAGTTCACTATAGCAATGACGGGATCAGTAGAATCCATGGGATCCGTATTTATCTATTACACACGATTCTTCATTACGGATAGTGGATGAACATGGTGCCGCAGGAACCCTCAGGCGATCATCGATCATCGATCATCATATTCCGAAGCCGTAGCAGCTCTTGGCCTTCTCTTGGCTCCTCATCTCCTTGAAATTCCTCCATAGGTGCCTGCCGCTGGCCATGTCGACTAATACCCAGAATCCATCCTGGACCGCCTGAGCAGCCAACCACACAGAAACGAAGACCCCCAGATCCTTGAAATTCAGACACACAGAAACTCCAGAACCAAAAATTGAAGCAGTGGATCGCGAGATTTGACCGTACCTTCTTGAAATTGAGCCCCCGGGCTTCCTTTCTCGGGGCGGTGTCTTCGGCGGCCGCGCCCTGCAGGGAGGGGTCGATCTCCGGGGAGGAGCGGACGGTCTTCCAGGCGAAGTAGCCGGCCAACAAAGCGGAGAAGAACACAAGGATGAACCTGAGGGGACACATTCTACGGGAGAGAGTCGCTGGCGGAGGGCGACGGAAACCTCCGGCCTGGATCCTGAGGTCAGCCAAGCTAGGCCGGGAATGGAGGGGCCTTCCCTAGGCAAAACGACGTCGTAACACACTGTTAACAAACTCAACTTGGGTATATTGCCCACAAAAGTCAATGGACTGTTTCACCTACTGCTATTATCTATTTAATTAAGGGAAATTTTAAAATTGGTAATTAGCTGAGTGTAAAGAATAAAGAAGGTAAAAAAAGTGACAAGGATGGTTAGAATGATAAAATTTGAGGACTTAGGCATTAGCAATTGAAGTTGAACTATCTTGTGCCAATTTTCCATAAAAAGAATAGGGTATGTATGATTCTTGCATATCAATGACCAAGTTCATAATTTAATATATTATGCCCAAAAGAAGTCCATAATATAATTTGTGTTGGATTATCCACCAATTAATCAAAACCCATCTTTGAATCTCATTCCATTGCATGCCTCCACTTTTGCTCTCCCAGTATCCACTTGTGATGTATATGTTGTCCATTGTGAGGTCTAACCATCACAACATCAAGTGGGCTTAGATCGTACTTTGTCCTAATGATGGTTAGACTTGTTCTTCGAGATCCTACAATGTGTTTATTAGTGGGTGCTAAGATCCATTAGCCCGCTGCACACCAATCACCATCAAGAGTAGCAAAACAATCTCCTTTAACCATGTTTTTAAGCCACTTGGAAATTCACTACCCTACTTGAGCAGAACATTGTAAGGAGATTCAATAATAAGAAAGTATGGACAACCAGAGAAGGATGTGTTATTAAACATAACAAAAAGACAACCAGAGAAGGATGTGTTATTAAACATAACAAAAAGACAACCAGAGAAGGGTGCGTGCATTATTGATGGCTAACAATAGATGCACCAGAAGATTGATGAATTCTAAAGTTGACATTACACAAGAATAAATACGGACAATGCAAACCTGATGAGTAATGTAAAGCATTTAAATTTTACGTCTACACTGCACTTTACCGGGGTTTTATTCTCCTGTGTGAGAGGGAATGAGCTCTCTTTGCATATCTACAATCACCAGGACGAATCAATCAGTGTACGTACAATTGAATTAATTGAACAATGCACGGAATCTACAAGTGACGGCTTACAAGGATGGACTAGCTTACATATTGTGAAGTCATGAACAGTGTCTGACAATCTCCTGTACAACTTTCATTGCATCACCTCATCTTCAAGATATTTGTAATCGAATCTGAATTCTGTCTTGACTCTCTGACACCTGAATTAGAGCATCAATACTTGGAGTTAATGGCTCTATCAGATCGACAAAAAATGAACAAATGACTGCATGATCATGTCGCTGAAAGTGATTATTCCACTACAAGAGGAACAAAGGACATTTGGAATGATTTACAGCCGTCATCATCAGCATATAGAGCAAACAATGATGACAGAAACGCAGACTGACGTACCATCCATGTAGTGGTTCCTCACTTGCAACGTGAAAATCAAAGTACACATAAATGCCTTGCTCGTACTCGTCTGTTGTGATCTCTGGTTCTTCATGCCTCTGGAACCACGTGTTGTATTTCTTGTGGTACCTCCAGGATTGCTTCTTTAATTCTTTTGCAGCCAGGTACTGTTGATAAGTATTCTGCAGATTCACCGCTATTAAGCTACAGTGAAACTTTTACCATCATAAAAAACAGGAAGGTGGGTAGAGACTGAAATGAGAGTACCGGCTGGTGGTAGAACGCGAAGAAAAGGGTATCAGCATCGTACGGCTTCAAACCTAACCGCTCCCAAAATGCTGGGTTGTTAACCATTGGCGCCTGTACTTGAGGATAACTGCTTGGTGTGGCTGCCGGATTCCTCTGCGAGGACAAACGTGCAAATAGCCAAACCATGTATTAAATTGTTATCTGCTAAAAAAAATAGAAATCGGAATTGCTCAAGTGCCATCAGGCACAAGGCCAAAAGAGTGCCGTACGGGTGCATAGCTCCTCAATCTTTCCGAATCCTTGGGCTGGGGAAGTTTTAGATATGCAGCTTCAAGCATCTTCAGATTATATGATCGATTATTTATGCCTACACTGCTCGATCGATCATTTATGCCTGCACTGCTCGTGGTTGATCCACTGTCGGGAATTTCACCAACAGAACCAAGATCAGGCATATTTCTACGGCTTATAACACCAAAAGTTGCAGAAGTTTGCGTAGATGATGAATGTTGACCAGCAGATTGTTCCACAGCATGGTCAGCAGATGCTCTGGCCTGCATGAAAATTTACATTATTCAAAACGAGGCACCACATCAGCAGCAACCACATTTCTTTTCATATTAAAAGCTAGCATGCTTCACACACGGTTGAGTATAAAAAAGTTAAATTAACAAACTGAGGGAAAAGAAAGAGAGCCTCTAAAGATATATACTCAGAACAAACTGCTATTCCTAAAGCAAAAACAAATTCTGGTTTTATATCAATTAATTGCATGTCTTAAGGGAAAAAATCAATCAATGTTCAAAGAAAAAAGAATCCTAATGTATTGGTAAATAAAATCCAAAGATTATGACAATCAATCAAGTATAGAAACTTTCTTCATAAAATACAAGATTTTTTTTCAGAAACAGGTTGATTAAAAGGCTTATGAGTAAAAACTATCTTCTCAATAAAAATCATGGAAGATGTCAATGTTGTAAATCATAATGGCATGTCTCATAAATCTACAAGTGTATTACTTACAGGAGAATCCAAGGAATTTGGAGATTTTAAATCATCCTCATTGGTATTCTTCCCCATTCCAAAAACAGAAGTAGATTTCCCACTCAAACCATCAGGTGTATTTTTCTGCATTTGTGGCTCTTCTGTCTTTTTGAAGGCAAATTCTGCATTTTTTTTTTGAAAATGCATCAGCCATATCATGTCTAATGTAATGCCCAAAAAAGCACGGGACAAACTCCTACTTAATTATTAATAACCACAAAGACCCACAAAAAAGTTGATCCATATCCCAAAGTTCAACCCAAATACATGTGCTCACCAAAATCTGCAGTTTATTATTAAATATTTTTTTAGAATACAAAGTAATCAATCAATTCAAAATGCGAAAGGGGACCTGAAAAAATTATGCAGATGCAGCTTGAATAGGTCTTAGAGGTGGACCTTATCCCTGTTTCAAGAATATATGTAAAAGGTTTTTCGTGAATCAAAGCCTTTTGAAGTTCTCTCCTAGTGATTGAATAAAATTGCCCCATAATAATGAGCCCTCTACAAATCCAATGTATCAAACATTGAATATGTATACAAGGTTCTTCAGAGTACCAGAATCTCTAGGAAAAGCTGATGCAGATGCTTGTGGACTCGGCATTTGATGAATTGAACTTGGCTGCATATTAAGAGTAACAGTTGTAGCAGCATTAAAGCTGGGTTTCTGCAATCCTAGTCCAAGTCCTCCCTGAGGAGCAGTCAATGAGCCTGGAGAGTTTATCTGGACCAAAGTTTTGTTTCAGTAAGATAAGAACACTGATAATCATTTAAAATTCCCCTCAAATAGCAAGAATAAATGAGATTATTAAAATATAAATAATAGGAAAAAAACTGGTACAGGCTGCATTAGTGGATTCTGATGTTGTGAAGGAAGTGGTTTCTGAATTCCTCCTGTAAGAGAAGCCATCCCCAAAAGGTTAGCCTGACCCTGTTGATTCATTAGTTGTAGACGTTGCATAAATCTTTCCCGTATATCAGGCACTACTTCCACTCTGCCATGGAATTGTCCCTATAAAATATACAAAAAAATAGTAAAATAAGGATCAAAATCATATCGTCCATGGAATTGAATTTCTACTTAAATATGAATAGGACAGAAACACAAATCTAAGATGGCAAAATGAAGTTTTGGACGAATCCAGGTGGTTCTCCGGTGAACAACAAAATCAACAAACATGGAGTTCCTATTTAATTTTAAGACTCAATTACCCACTATAACTTTTCCATAAGGACCCCAATTGCCCAAAGTACAATTTACAGACAGTTGCAGGGCATATATAGCTTGAAGATGACCCCCATTTCAATGGCAGGTATGCCCACTTGTTGTAGGTTTTATGAACTCACTCCTCGGCTAATTATAGAAGGTACAAATTATGAAGACATACCGCTTCATTCTGTGTTAAAGAACTTCCAGGTTTCCATGGCATGCTTGAAACAGTCAGAGAAGAAATTGTTTTGCTTCCCGAAGCTATATTTTCACTGGCACCAATGGAGCTGACTATTGAAGTTGCACCACTAACATTTGTACCATGAGACAAGAGTGCTCTACTACTTGGTGGAGGCATAAGAGGCTGAATCATGCCACTACTACTGAGTCTGTCATCAGTTGCCAACATATTCCTTTTTCCAATGTCAGGGGAGGCAGGAATAGCACCAAGAGTTTCACCAACTGTAGCTTCTACTTCACTTGTCAATCCAGAATCACCTGTAGTTGGCCTGCGAACAGATAAGTTTGCACTATGTTCCTCTTTAGAAGGGCTTGGAAGCTTCATAGCAGAAGGAGAACTAGGAGAAGCAGAGGTTTCTACAGAACCATGTGGTGAAGATAGAGCTGGAAGGACTGCACCCATTGCTGAAGCAACAGAATTTCGGGGAGATACTACATTAGATGTAATAGGGATTGAATGAGTCCCAGCAAATATTGATCCAGAACCTGCTGAGTTGTATTTGGCAGGTGGTGATTTTTCATTGACATCAAAACTGCCATCTTGAGAACTTGCATCATTGGCCAGCTCGTGGGTTAGCACATCTTGTTTGTGGACAACAGTGATTGTAGCCTATAACAACATCAAATCAAACTACTCGTGTTTAATGGATTTCCACAAAGAGAAGTTAAATTCATAATTTACAAAATGAATAACTTTAGATTTCAAAAAAAGAACTTAATGTTGGATGCAACATGTACAATCACTAGTATAACATTAGTAAATAGTAGTTAATAGATGGTTGTCTATTTGGTATGTCTATGAAGCACAAGATCTATGTCAACTATGCCATCATACTATACTGGATGTAAAGGCACCATCACACTATACACTGACATAAATGTTTGTATTCAAGAGACATCTTATCATACAATAATGTAGATTACACACTAATAATGTCTGATAGATCTAAATGGGGGTCTGACACATAAAAGATGGTTGACTATAATTCTAAAAGACAATGGAACTGTCTCCATTATTTGGTAGGAAAAAATTGAACAACACCCTCAATAAATATGTTAAAAAGGTATCCTATCTTAGATAGAAATGATATCCCAACATAGTGATGAATGGGAGCATTGAAAGATGAATCAATACCTTGTGAAGTCCAGGGGTGGAAACTGTAACCAGCTCTTCAAGAGACTCATCTATTGGTAATGAGCTATATAGCTCGTCCACATCAGTAAATTCATCAAAATCATCCTGTAGAAATTATTGCTCATTGCGATAAATCCAGAATGGCTATCATGAAGCATTTATTTTCAAATCATTTACAAATATTCTAGAGGTTAGATAATATTTAAAGTTGCAGCTGCAGGTATTCTGCTGAAACTCACAGAAGACAGGAGGAAACATACTGATATTGAAAAATTCAACCTGATTACGCTCCACATAATCTTCCAAAAGTTCCTTCACGTCATTGACTTGCTCGGAGCTCAACTCATCATTATCCAAAAGTCTCAAAATCAATTCTAATTTCATTATATGGGCCTTGTGCCGTGTAATAGAGGTCTCCAGATGCACCTAGAAATGTGAGAAACCAAGCATTAGCCAAAGAGTTGTAGACAAGAAAAAAAGTAACACAGAATAAAAGGCTTTCAGACTGTCATACAAGTCTAAGGGGCTTTGTCTTCCCTTTCTTAACTGAGAGTCCCTCAACTTCTGCTTCAAAGATATCAATCTGTGTCTCCAGCTCGCTGACCTGCCAAAGAACAATAATTTGATGATCTTGCCTTTCAGGAGTGCAGAAACTTAGTAAGATTAGTGGAAGACTTCAACCCGTACCACATTGTTCAACCAATCCCTTGTTTCAGATTTAGCTTTCTCCTTTGGGTCCTGTCATAAAATGTAACTTGAAAATTCTGCTGGAAACAATGAGTCAACCAGGGTTCTAAAAACAATCAGAGATTGGGCTCTCAGATCAGTCGCATCAATCCCAGAGAAAGACAAGTTGACAGTACTTTAAGTCACCAATTGGTCATTTGGATAGAAGAAGCCTGCCTTTTGATTATCTACCCTTCTCCAGTTTATAATCATTGAAAATGTTGCAAGGATGACTTCGAAAAACCAATCCTAATTAAAGCTAGAAAATTTGATTTCTGAAACTCAAAAGGGTTAAGTATGTTACTTCAATGGATACAGATGTATCATGTAAGTAACCATTTATAATTGAGAACACAGATCATGAATCAAATAATCAGATTAGATGGCATGACATATTCAACCAATAATCAAATGAAACACCATATCACATATATTACCCAGTCATTTACTCAGTTATATGTAAATAAAATGGACATAGAAAACAGTAAGATTCTCACAGTTTTTGGCTGTTGGCCAAGGCCTTCTTTAGAAAATGCTTTTGTTTTAGTCTCCTTCTCACAAATTTTGAATCTCTCCATCTCGCGTTCAATGAGCTTGCGTGCATCCACCAGAGCCTGCTCATAAGAGGCACTAACCTATGTCAACATGTGTCAACAGAAGCCACATTAATCCTTATTCAGATTGAAACATTAATATAAAGAGTTCATCACCAACAACTCATTGCTTCATTATAAAAAAGCAAAATCCTGGAAACCTGGGGTGACAATGTTGACACTTTTCATGGGTAAGCATGATGATAAGTATTCAACTCAGTGGAATATGGAGACATGTATAAACACAATGAATGATGTAACTACTGGACTTGGATTCTAGAAGGAGGAAAACACAGAGGAAATTGAAGTGGAAAAATCATGCACTGCTACAAATTCTATTTGTTGCACTGAATTCATTCATTGCTAAATCCATCTTTCTAAAATGCAGCCCCAGACATTACAAGTGGATAGAAATAAGGTGCAGTAGGCATCCCAATTATCCATCAGTGATCTCACTCCACACTAGAGTATATATAATAAAGCATTACAAGAAGCAGCAGGAGGTTCCTGTTAGGCCCAGCTGCAAAACAACTAAATCTTGCAGACAATTCTGTGATTGTCAGACAAGGAGATTAAAAAATAGTCAGCATGATATTTGGGAAATTGAAACTGAATTCTCCACCAACGCTTCATCAAGGTGCAGAAAATTTTCATTCTACTTTCTTCACTGGTTCTGACAACAAGAAGAAAATTGTTTCTGAGATAATTACTAAGCCATACTATATATGAGAAGAAAGGTGCACTAGAATTCATTTCAAAATGTATCAGAACTAGCTAAAAACAACTAATCTTCAAATAGTAACCGCCAAAGGCTGTACTGAACGTCCGCCGATACTCACGTGGATGAATCCTGTACCATGAACTATGTCAAAAGTAAAAAATAATAGAATAGAAAGGCACCTTCTTATCCTTAATCTCGCTAGATTGAATCCATGTTTTAATCTGATCTCTGTACCTCTGGAGCTTCTTAATCTCCTTCTTCAAGTCCGCCTCGAACTTCTCCTTCTGATTTGCGTTATCGGTGTCATAAACCTGAAAAGAAGCTCACGAAGGCGTGATCAGCAAGGTATTCATTGTTCCAAGTATCTGCAGCCAAGTAATCGATGCGTAAGTAACGGAGGCCACGACCTTTTTCCAGATGCTGTCGAAGACTTCCACGCCTTCCTGGACCTTCTTCAGCACTCTGTCGATCTCTCCCTGCAGCTTCCTGCTAGCTCCCATGGCGAAATTCTACTCGAATAGAATGTCAGTTCAGTTCGTACGAGCTTAGACCAACTTCTTCTTCACCGCAAACGCACTGAAACGGAGAATGGAGAGGGAAGCAGAGATGAAGATTGTTGTCGAGTGAAAAGCAGAGCGCAGCTGGAAGATTGAACAGAGTCCAGCGGCTCGGGTCGGATACGAGTACTCCGGATCCTTCCCGTAGGCCATAGCGTGATCGACCCGAAACAACATTATGATCTAACCGACCCGACTCAAGCCCGTACCATTTTTTTGGTCAATGAAACTCGTATCATGTTAGAACCCATTTAATAGAGCAAAAAAAAAAATATTAGAACCCACTTAAGACCAAGTAGGCGATCCCGTACCTCTAAGTCTGAGTCTCTGATTGTGAGTTCGGATAGAACCTTCACCGCCGTTCTCTTTCCGTTATCGGCGGTGTCCGCCGCCGCCGGTCAAATGTGACAGCCGATGTCTATTATTTCACGCAGTGTAATTGCTCATGAACTCTTACCCATCCGCCGCCGAGTTGTATGTATCCTAGGATTTGGTCAGTGATAGGATCCTGTTTGAAGAAGAGAAGAACGAGGAAGAGGAAGAGGACATTGACGTTCGATCAGAATCGACGATCGGAGGGGGAGATATGATCAGAGAAACTCAGAGAGAAGAAGCAGGTAGGAAGGAGGGCTTGTCTATTCATTCTTTAATCGCATAATCCTAACTATCTAAATAGTAGATTTTTATTTTACATCTGCAAATCTAGCTCTCACTTTACAATTTGACCCCAACATCTATTCTATTACAAAACCATCCTCTTTCAATATGAGTCCTGTAACTTTTCACCCTGATCGTACTGCTGCTTGTGAGCTACTGAGCTACCTGCTTGATGAACCCACGAAAGGGGGAGATGGCTGCATCCACTGGTATTAGTGTAGGGGATTTCTTTGTTTATTGGATGGATTGAAAAGTCGGGCTTTACTGGTAATATCTCCGATGTGTCCAGTCTGTGATTTCGTCTACGTGATTCTTAAATCGAGCGTCGACACTCATATTTTCTAATATGATTCATCTGATTATCAATTTACCTCTTGAAGGGGCTGATGGAGAGACCGAGAAACCAAGCAATAGAAGGTTCGGGCCCTCAAGGTAGATTGAGATGTCATCACTGTGCAGGTCCTCTATCCAAGGATATGGTAATCCGCTATTCCATATGCTTGTATATGTTACACATGCAAAAAACATGGACATGCTAGTGAGTGGAGCTAAATAATCTTACAAATAGACTCTTTCTATTCATATCAGGAAACTAGTGACTGGACTGTGCCATCTCTTATGAGGGATAGCTCCTCTATAGTGATCCTTTTGTACTCTTGCCCAAGTTACTTTTGTTTGAAAACTTTATTATTTTATCATAAATTCCCAAAACTTCGAAAATGTTTTTGGCTGTTTATGTTTGCGGAGATTTTGTTACTTGTGTTTTCAGATTGGATCTGCAGTAGGAGGTACAACAAGTGCCTTTTTTTGGACTCAACCATGGTATTCTAGTGAATCCCCTAAGGATAATTTTATTACTTCCTTTTTTAGGCTGGTTTGTATCTGCAAACTCATTAATAATGAAAAGTACAGGAATACTTGCTCTAAAGAAGATTGCCTGAAAAGAATGAACACAACTTGGAAATAGTTTTACTCGTATCTCATTTAGATGTCTTTACTCCTTGCGAATTTATGAGTGATGTTTGAAGAAAGTGGTGAATATAATCTGGAAAATAATATATGCACAGACATTTGTTTATCTATGAGAGGTATTGCTTTTGCATAACTATCTCAATTGAACAATAATCTGCTTGACCTAACATTCAGCAATACAAATCCACCGGTTTACACATTGGTTTGATTTTCTCTCTTTATATGATTGATCGTGTAGTGATGTCAGTTGTTTGGGGGTGGGTGAGAGGACCAATGTGGCTACATTTCCTTGTTCGTAAGTTCCTTGAATCTTTTTTATTTCTGATTAGTGATGATGACCACCAAGGCAGGCTATGCTTTGTTTTGCTCATCAATCAAGTAACTACATGATTTATCTATCATTACCTTGGTGGGTTATATTCATGCACAGCTTAGAAATTGAAGGTTCTCCATGGGAAATAAGTTCATTCTATTAGTGATCATATTGTAGAAAGATAGACACTATTGATTAATGGTTATTGCATGCTTGCAAGCCTCATCCCATCATGTGCATACACCCCATGACTTTGCACCAACACACTGTATTAACGGTACTTAAGGGAGGGAATTAATTTTAGGTATGTATTCTTTATACTTCCATCAACTTAGGAAAAAATAATCTGTAATACTGTTTAGCTGGTATAATTTATAGAAATTTATTAGAACTTATAAGTTTACCAAAGTTACATCAAAATATTCTATCATTTTTTTAGTTTAATTTTCTATTCTTTCTTTTTTATCTCTTATTTTTCTTTAATATTTATGTTATTTATGATTATTTTACTTATAAATTAAATATTAGCGAGGTTTCATTTTATATACCTTATTTTAAAGATTACACTTATTTACAAAAAAATATTTAAAAATATGTTTTTAAACTATAAAAAATTCTAAAAAACTTATCAATTAAAATTTTATTAAAAAATTAATCTTTTTGTAAAAATATAATTTCATACTCTCGAGATCATTTAATACTACTTAGTTTATCAAATATTTTTTTTTTACATTTTTGTCATTTCTATTCATCCTTATACATTCATTTTCTCTTTTTTTTTATTATAATCATCTATTTTTTTCACAATTAAATTGTACATAATTCAAATGATAGATAGACATTTATTATTTAATTTTATAATTGACAAAAAAATTAATATAATTTTAAAAAATATATAAATAAAATAAATTATTATATTTTTATAATAATTTTATATAAAAATCAAATATTAATAATTTAAATTACATCGAACATTTATAAAAATAAAATTATAAATTTATTCTCATAAATACACGGAATACTACTAAAATATAACTTATAATTTTAGCTATAATCTTAATTCGTAATATAAGTTTTACTTTTAGTATTACATAATACTAAAAAGTAAATAGGATTATTAGTTCAGAAATGATTTGGAAATTTAGGGAAAATTATCTTAATCGGTAATAAATAATAAAATTTAAACCCAAAATTTATGGGAAAAATGATATTTAATGAAACAGGTGAGAATGGGGGACCCACCGTCCGAAACTCACTTCTCCACTATAAAACAAACAGGGGTTCATGATTCTAATCCTCCAATTTATGCAATTACTGGCTCATTTTCTGACTGGATGAATGGAAAAGCTTTTAGAAGATTTCCAAGAGTATAAAAGAATTTAGAACTCCTTGATCATTAAGTTGATATTGAATTCAATACCTTAAACTGAGGAAGAGAGAGAATTTCCTCCATTGGCAACTTCCCCCTCTCAAGTTCTTCAGCTGTTGCAAATGACTCTACATTAGACTTCTCTTTCTCAAGCACTTCCTCACCTCTAGCTTCAACATCATCTTTCTGCTCAGCCTTCAACTTCTTTGGACCAATCTTAATCCGGAGAAAATGATCCAAATAAAGAGGAAGCAACTGATAATATAATAATTAAGTTAAATGTTTTCTTCTAATAGACTGCTACCTGCAACAGGGGCTTGTTCTTTTTTATAAAGGGAATCTCTTTAGGAAGAAGGGACACAAATTACACACCAGCTTCCTCATGAGTGATTTCCTTGTTGATTGCTGGACCTACAATAGCTTCTTTTTTCAAGCACTTTCGCCTAGAGGTTGATGCTACTCTTGATGCATCAAAGACACTAGATTTCTCAGCAACCTTCTGTTATCATGTATTGACAGTCTACATGAGCTATATGGGATTTGACTTAAGCATCTTCTTCTTTTACAAGAGAATGCAAAAAAAAAATCTAATAATATGGTAAATGTTTCCGCAAAATATAGAAGTTGTCTGGACATCACCTCTTCTGAAAACTCCATTTCTGATTCGCCTTCAGACAGATCTTCTAAAGGATGCTTTGAAGCAGTAGAAACTGGCAGTGGAGGTGGAAGAGGTTCAGGAGCAGCAGGTGGTAGAGGTAGAGTAGGAAAGGCCATGTGGAAAGGAGCTAGAATGCTCATTTTATTCATTAAGCGCAACACCTATAAAAGAAAAGTTGTTTCTTATCAAAATTTCAAGTTCTCACGAAAGAACCATCAGCTTACTAAAATAGAAACTTTGACCATACCTGTGTATAAAATCAGGGAACAGCAATAAGAGCATTTGCAATATTAGAGATAAGCATACCTACAGTGATGAGCAAAATGATATTTATCAATAAACAGTGGGTCATTGAAGAAAGAGCATTCGTAAAATTGTAACATACTCAAGTTGAGGAGGAAAAGGATAATTTATGCCCAGTTTGGGGGCAATGGATTCCTTAGCCATAGCAGAAACCATTTTCAAGTTTTTTCCATAATCCATTATCATTTGTTGAGGAACCACTCCTTGATTGAACTTCCTTAGCAGATTGAACTTGTCCATGTTGAACCTCATCTGCCTTGATAGGATTGGCCCTTTCAACTTTTAAAATGTTAGCATGAAACCTAAGCCTACACACAGAGAATGGCTTCTGTTCACTAATTCATTATAAATGAAATATAAGGAAAATAGCTAACCACCAACTGCAATAATAAGCATATATGAGTATCCAGATTCAAAATTTACATGTAAAATTGACAGTTGAAAAAACATGAAGCATGAGGAAATACCCATTGAGTGCACACTGTTCTTGATAAGCTAGAGGTTCATTTACAAGATCCACAAATACACGGCCTTTCGATCTGCATATGGGCAAAGATAACGAGATAAATATATAACCAATTTTAACTTAAAGATGATGGACATTAAGCCACTTCACCATAAAATTACAAAATACTGATGAGCAGCAGAAGCACCATAAATATTTTGTCCTGCTTACTCTCCTGGACCAACTACAGATGCCCCGTGATGGGAGAGTATTGTAAAAAGGGTTTCATGAGGTATAGCTTCAGGAATGTGAAGAATCAAGAGGGTAATTGGTGAACCTGTGTTCCCCGATACAAAACTTAACTGATCACCACCTTGATCTATAAGGATAAGCTAAAGGGGGAAAAAGGTCTGTGAGGGATGAAATGAAGCCATCTCGGTTAGCAAACCCTATAAAAATGAAAACTATTATTGATAAGCTGGCGTAACAACAATTAGCCATTCGACCCGTGCAATACAAGCAATGCAACATGAAATAAAACAAAAAAATATGATACTTCACACTACCTAAAGAAAACAAATAAAAATGCAATCCATAAGTTCAAATTGAAGGATCCAAAAGATTTGGTAGTACGAAAACCATTAATGAACATCAGAAGTTTGATCCATTGGATTGTAATGTCAGCACCAGATTATTCATAGACATATCATAGTGTTTCATACAAGACCATATGTTAAGATTGTATCGTGGTAGTTAAAAAATGAATGAAAGATGTTTTAGTACATGCCATGGTGGTACAAATGACAGTGTGACAAATTGCTTACATTTACAAAGCAGCAAATATAGATCCACTCATTTCTGCTATCCCTATAGAGTAGTATGTCAATGTTCATTCTTTTAAACTTAGCACCTCAATGAGTATCCAGGAAGAGCACATGTAAGAATAGAGCATAAATTTATAAGGTGTGAAGTAGATGAAACTATGAACTCTGCAGGGACAAACCTTGACTTCCATCATCACAAAGACATTAAAAACCAATTATATATATTTTCTTTCAAAAAGCATTGGAAGCGAATGGAGTGGCAGAAGTTGAAACAGTGGATGCTGCGCAATTTCATCAAACATTTTGTGGGCAATCGATATTGTAACCATAACATGAAAAAGAAATTGGATATACAGAAGAAAATATATATATATATATATATATGCATTTATCTCGTACAGTTTCCTATCAAATAAGTACATGTCCCCATGTTTCTCACTAACAAAGAACGCGTGAATTTCTTGTGTCATTGAATATTCAACAATTTAAATTCCGGCATTCCTAATTTCACATTTCTGAATCAACCTCAACAACATTTCAAAGTGCCCCAGTTGCACCAATCCGACGAGATAATCATATCCCTGCTTACGGATTCCAGTAACTGTTGCTTATAAGATACGACGGTGCCAAACACAAAAATCGGAGGAGGATATATATGACTGATGATATAAGTTCAATTCGAAACGGTCTCAATGACCTCGCGATTTGGAGAGATTTAAGGAATCGTTCATCGCCTATGCAGGGAACAACTTCAATTGCATAACAGTCGGGCAGGCAAGGATCACGGACACCCAATTCTTCTGCGGTTTCCGGTGCCAGAAGTTGGAAATCCCATTATGTAACAGAAGTAACAGCAAGATGACGGCACTGGTCTCGATGTGGAGACGAGAGGAGCTCGGAGAAAGCGGCAAGATGACGAACATTTTCTTGGGGGCCGTGGGCTGAGTCATATATTGTTGGGCCATATAGCCCACTGTGAAAGATACCTAATGGGCCGATAAATCTTCTATCGGCCCATTTCCCAATAAATATTTAGATTAAATGTAAAAAATTATTATGTGCTTTCTAGTCCATTTCCCAATAATTCATCTCCGCCGCCGAAGTAAAGTGGCGAGGGCTGACTGAACGGCGGTTGGGATGGCGGTGGATATGCGCCGATTGGGGATACTCCGTCTCCAGCCTCATAGTCATCATCGCTTCGGCGGTGGTGGTAGGTGTGGGAGTGGGTCTGGCGACCAAACGGGAACTCCATCACCGTGGTTTCTCACTTCCCAGAGATCAGAAGCAGCTCAAATGATCAGGACAAGTATGATAGACGCAGTGATTAATTTTCTTTCTTTCTTTTTTTCTGTACCAAGTCCAGTTCCCAAAGAATATAATAATTTAATTTACTTAATTTATAATTACACTAATAATATAATCTCTATTTTAATTAAATTTAAAATATTTTAAAATTTTAAAATATATAATATGAAAATAAAGATGAACATTTAGTATTAATTAATAAAATCATATTGTGGTAAACAATTAAAATAATATTGTATTATAATTATATTAAAAAATATTAGATTTAAAATAAAAAATATAAATATATTTAATTAGATTAATATAAGAACTAAATTATTAGATAAATTAATAATTATGAAATTAAATTGTTAGAAAATAATATTAAAAATTGCTAGAAAAGAGATGATTACTAGCTCTATACTTATAATCTATTAAAATTTATCACCAATTCATCTAACTTAATTTTTTACAAATTTCAAATAAATTGGGACGAAATGGGCTAATATTATCACCTAATTACTGAACAAAACAACAACCATAATTTGTAACGGTAAATATACAAATTTCTATATTTATATTTATTTATTATTTTTTAAAATATTTTATTTAAATCACACTATAATAGAATAAATGAGAGGTGAATAATTCCAAAATAATATTTTTGTATTGCTCGTACAACCTTTCCTTCATCCACCTTTTTCATGGTATCATAGTATATGAATATAGGCTCAATGACTCATTTATTATTAAGGCATAATCTATTTTAATACTTAAATTTTTTTTCCTTAAAATCTTTGTATCAAGTAATTTAAATCTTTGTATCAAGTAATTTGCTCACCTTAGCTCTATATATCCAAAAATTGTAAAGTTATTTTTATCTGCAAAATGAGAAATACAACTACTGTAATCCTGCACAGTTTCTCTGCCTATCTTATCAATTAAATTAGACAACACCAACTAATACCTATGGCGTAACAACATTACCAATCTAATGAAAACTTATCAGCTGTTTAGCTACGTGGATGGCATCACTTCACAACCTGAAGCTACCATACTGCTAAAAAAAAAGATGAAGACTTAGAAGTTATCAATTCGGGTTATGAATCTTGGAGCCGATTGGAAACGCTTTATAGTTCACAAACCTGTACACAAAAGGATATTTTCGACCAGCACTGGCGCGACCTACAAAAAGGAGATTAACCTATGGCTACTTACCTATCTCACATCTCGAATCTAGCCATTAGTTTTGCTCAAATCGGCAGAACAAAACTAGATCACGAAATCAAAGACAAGCTATTTGATGGACTCTATGGTGAGTGGGAAGCATTGACCCTCGTCATGTCTCCTGTTCTTGAAGCCATACCCCTTGACACTTTGAAAGCACTTCTACTTGCTCAGGACGCACGATGCGTACAGAAATATGGCTTGGACTCGGGCTCTACACCCCTCTTTGGACTGCTCGGATCGTTGCCTTCAGACCACACCACTATCAAAGGAATTGAGGGACTACTTGGAACTCCCTCACCACCATTCTTCTCCTTTACAAGTTGTCGCTCCACCTTCCTAAGTCGTCGTTTGCCCGAGAGCTCTCCCTTCAACCATAGTGGATAATTCGATGCAAATAACAAGTGTGCAGCTAGACCCCTGCACTTCCCTCCATCCAACTCTCACTTCCCTGCTAGGCCGCGCCCATTTAATCAACAGACAGGCCCATCTGACTTTCTGCCGGGCCGCACTCATTCCACCTTGCGGAAAATGGACCGTGGAAGCCCATTTAACTAAACAAGCCATAGGCCCTTTTACCTAAGTCGTCCAACCCAACTTGTCAATTGTGCGGGCTTATTGGTCACTTGGCCTCCCATTGTCCAGTCTACGAATTAAAACTCATCACTCTACAACCACAAATTTATTCTTCGCACAATAGTGACATCGGCCCCCATCACCTTGATTGGTATATTCATTCAGGCTCTACCAATCATGTCACTAACAATTTATCTCATATGACTATACAGGACGATCAACCACTTATTGAGCACCTGGTGATCGGAGACGAGACATGTTTACCTATTTTACACTCTAGTTCTACCACCTTATCTTCTCCCACTTATAAATTTTTCCTTCATCATGTCTACTATGTCCCTCGGATATCTTTAAATCTCTTATCTGTCTCCTAATTTACCGAAGATGATCATTACTATTTTGAGTTTCATTCTACTTACTTCCTTATAAAAGATTTATTTTCTCATCAAGAGTTACTACGTGGGAGCTGTAAGGGTGGACTATATTGTCTTCGTACATGTCCTTCATCATTTCCTATTTTACCTACTGTATGTGTTAGTCGTTTTGTCTCTGTTCTTGTGTGATATCAACGCTTGGGCCATCCGACGTTTCCAATTGTCAATCGTGTGCTTTCTCAACATATTTCAATGAAGAATATTTCTCATTTACCCGTTTTGTGAATCTTGTGTTTATGGAAAAATCACTCAATAACCTTTTCCATTAACTAATAATAAAAATCTTACCCCCTTGACTTCGTTAATACAGATATTTGGGGATCGTCACCTATTTTATCTAACATAGGTCATACATATTACGTTCATTTACTTAACAACTATAGTAAGTTCTACTGGATCTTTATTATGAAGCACCGCTCTGATATTCTTTCTGTCTTCTGAGTTTTTTGCCTTCAAGTAGAAAATTTATTTGGTTGCACATTAAACAATTACAATCCGATGGCGCCAAGAAATTTGTATCCCATTCCTTTCAATCTGAATTACAGTATACATGTATTATTCAACGTATTTCCTACCCTTACACACCTCAGCAAAATGGCTCTGCTAAACGCAAGTATCATCATATTGTTGACATATGTCTCACCCTCCTTCATCACTCACGCCCCCGACAAATTTTGGGAGTTTGCATTCGAGGCTGTTGTCCATCTCATCAACCGTCTTCCTACTAAATCTCTTAACTTTAGTTTCCCTCTCCAAGTACTCATTGGTGAGTCTCCCTATTATTCTTCCTTTCATATTTTTGGATGTCTTTGTTTTCTATACTTGCATCCCTACCTCTCTCACAAACTTCAGCCTCGCTATCTTCCTTATATTTTTTTTTGTTACCCCTCCAATTTTATTGGATATCGCGTCCTAAACCTTCTCACCGGGCCATCTTTATTTGTTGCACTGTAATTTTTTATGAATCTATTTTTCTTTTTTTAAAAGATACTTCAATCTCCCCTGCTCCCGCTGCACACTCTCCACCATCTCTCATAATTCCTTCACTTGTGCCACACATTCTTCACCATCCCTCCCACTTCCTTCACCCGAGCCACACACTCCTCACCATCCCTCCCAATTCCTTCACCTGTCTCGACTCCCTCCTCATGCTCAAATATGGTACCCAACTCCCCTTTATATACGCATAAGACCTCTACTCTTGAGGTTATGTCTACTGGTTCTCATGTGCCTATGGTTCCTACTCCGCCGACCCCTTGTATGATTACCCGTTCTCATGATGGTACTTTACCCCCACAATGTTTTACTATCACTCACTCTTTGTTTGTGGCTTCGTCTCAGTAACCTCACACATTTACTAAAGCTCGTTGTGACCCCTACTAGATGGATGCCATGTGTGCTGAATTTTCTGCTTTACATCTCAATCACACTTGGGATCTTGTTCCTACACAACCAAAACGTCCTATCATTGACTATAAATAGGTCTACAAAATCAAAGAGCATTATGATGGGTCACTTACTCGGTATAAAACTCGTCTTATTGCCAAAGGTTTTTCTCAAGCTAGTCACCGTTCAAGTTATTCTCTCTATTGTTATCTCTCTACACTTGGATATTCGTCATTTAGACGTCAACAATGCATTTTTACATGGTCATCTGACCGAGTAAGTATACATAACTCAACCATCGGACTTCACTGACATCCATTTTCCTGATTATGTATGTTGACTTCGCTGCTCCCTTTATGGCCTCAAACAAGCTCCACATACTTGATTTCTCCGTCTGAGTTCGTTTATTCAACAGTTGGGCTTATGTGCCTCTATCTCAGATAGCTCTCTTTTTATATATTATGGCTTGTACTCCTTATATATATATGTTGATTATCTTATTATTACATGATCTCCAAATGCTCCCACCTCCACTATCCTACAAAGCTCTACAAGCTCTTCCTCGGTATCAAAGCTACCACTTCCTCTATGGGCCTTCATCTTACGTAGCGCAAATATATTCAAAACCTTCTCTAAAAGGTTACCATATCTACTTGCAAGCCCATTTCTATACCAGTTGCTCATGGTACTCGCATATCTGCTCATACTGGGACCCCTCTTTGTGATCCCACTCAGTACCGTTAGATTATGGGCTGTTTTCAATATCTCACCCTCACTCGACCTTATATTTCCTATGCGGTTAACCAAGCTTGCTAGTTTATGCATCAACTCACTGATGCCCATTGAACTATTGTCAAACATATTTTCCGTTATCTTAAAGGTATTTCACATCTTGGTCTCACCTTTTAGCGTCACTCCACCCTTGATCTTTATTGTTTTTTGGATACTTACCGGGTTGGTAACCTCGATTATCGTCACTATACTAATGGTTTTATTATTCTTTTTGTCGCAATATGATTTTATGATGCTCCAAAAAGTAACGCACCGTTGCTAGCTGGAGGTTGAATACACCACTACTGAGTTGATGTGACTACAATCTATTTTTCGAAAAATTCATCTTTCTCTCTCCCAACCATCCATTCGTCATAATGTATTTGTCATCTATTTGACTATTAATCCCATGTTTCACGATCAAATTAAATATATCAAAATTAATTATTATTTTATTTGCGAACAAATCATCTTTAATCAACTTATTATTCACTTTATTATCGCTAATGCTCATTTGGTTGATATACTCATTAAGATAGCTCATTTGGTTGATATACTCATTAAGAATCTCTTATCTGTTTGTTTTCTTCTCTTGTGCTATAAACTTAATTTACTTGAACTAGCTTGCGTGAAATAAAATCTCCAATACTATCACTTAATTAATACACAATTATAATAACCACCGTACTCATAAATATACAGATTTCTACTGTATTTATTTATAATTTTATAAAACATTTTATATATATTACTACGATAAAATAAATTTGGTATACAAAATTCCAAAACCATACCTTTCCATTCTTATTCTCTTTACACACCTTTATTTTCTCCGCTTCTTTCACCCTGAAATCCATGCTTAAGCATTTCATCTCCTCGTAAAATTTGTTTGCTAGCTTTATAGTCAAAAACAGCCCATGTATTAGCACAAAGCATGAGCATCCTCCACATTCTTATACGGACAAAGCGCTTACAAAAGACCCTGAAACTCATCCATCTCTGCTTGCAGCCCGTACTTCTTATGCGAGTAGAAGGCATTCACAACCAGATCAACATCATGAACAACACAATATCTCCTGATCATGATTTGAAGGGTATGAAGAGTTACCATAGAAGGACGGTCCCCAGGGATCCTCATCTCATTGACCAGAGCCCAGTCAGTATCGAACTTCCGCATCTTTGCTAGGATGGAGATCATTGAGTGGTATTCCCGGACGCCATGCGAGTATTGAGGTTGCTTTCCTGCCCACAGGAAGAAAGTGAAGGCTGCTTCCCAGTCGTTTCGTACCCGAGAGACAACTTCCACAAACAGAGCTGATGCGGGGACGATGCCGCACTGCTCAAGAGCCGCTTGCTTTTCCGCCATGCTACGCGTGGGCTCCTGAAGTATGTCCACCACCGTTCTCACGTCCAGCTCTGGAGCCTCCTCCAACGGCGCTGAGTTATTCTCGTCTTCGTATCCTTCTGCTTCTTCTTCACTGTGATCAGCATCGTAAAAAGAGCCGGAAGACGAGGCGGCGACAGAAGGAGATGATCAGAGGAGGAAGAATCAGACATAGCACCCCCGAAACCAGAAGGGGGAAGAACCTCTGAGGAGAGAGGATCTCTGCAGAAGGGGCTCAAAGAAGAAGCCAGCGCCGGGGACGATTAGCCAAAAGCACATCTGACTGGATCGAAATGAACACCGGCTGAACAGGCGAATGCGCGACGGAGGACCACCGGGATGCCCGCCGCATGGAACATTCTGAGTCTCACAATGCATTTGATGATTCTTCCCCGAATAACCCTGTTAAATCGAAGCACCAAAGCCGGCGCTCCCGCCTAGTCGGCCAAGGAAAAGAACTTGTACCGCAACTGTTTGTATTATTGCCGGAACGAAATTACCTATCTCTTCTTTATAGTTGAAGCAATAGGAAGAAGCTCCATCCAGGGCCCATCATGAGTACATGATCACTCCTTCTGGGCTAGAAATCATATATTGCATTAATCTATCCTTAGGGGCCTCTTACAAAGTCAAGAGTATCAATTCTTTGTAACAGGGTCTTCCCTTGATTCTTGAGCTAGCTAACAATTTCATCTTCCTTGGAGTCAGGAATGATGAATCTATAGAAGATATAGATCACATTTGAAGGACAATGTCGATAGATGCATAAATCTTAAGAGCATTTGCATAAGAATTGATTGCATTGCTTACAGCAAATAGATATACAAACACAAACTAGGTCAAAAATGGAAATGAATGGAGCAAAAAGATCAGACCCTTAAATATTAGAAGGCATATCAAACGAATGAAACTAATTTAGATCCTCATTATTCTTGATTATTCAGCTAGAAAGAAAATTGTAACTCTGGATATAACCTGTGCTTGAAGGACCGAAAGCTGGTTACATGACTCCTGCATTTTCCCTGTGATGATTGAACAATGCATCTGACATGATTGGTTTCTACACTGCTGAGATGGCCTCAATGGCACTGCCCAGCGGCCATGCTGCCTCCACAAATGAATTTTGGTACTTAACCTTCTTCACCAGTGTTATCTTTTGCCAAGGATCAATGCCTGCAGAATATACCCAACCGCAAAACTCAGTGTCTCGAAACAAACCAGCAAGGATAAAAATTTCCCAGGATTCCGTTTTCGGGCGTACATTTACAAAGAGGTATTAGAGATTATAAATGTAAAACATGACCAAATAAAATAAGTCAACTTACCAAATCCATCAACCAGCAGTGTATACTGGTACACAAGATCCATACACAAATATGGGAGGTTACCCTCTTCCACACCTGGGTAAACAGACTTAGCATCCCCAAGTTTAGTATGACAAGCACGTTTAGCTGCCTCCTCAAACTCTGATGGACGAACTTCAGCAACTGGTTTGTTAGGATCGATAAACCCAGCCTGATAAAATAATCATAGTATAAGATACGAAAGAAGAATGTAGGGCGTTGATGGACTTTTTTACTGGCAGTATGAGGTACCTCAGCAGCTCGATCAAAGAAAAATGAAGCAACAAACAGATTCTTTTGTCCATCTCCCCCTCCACCATTCCAAACCCCACCAAATGTACATTTCATATGAGTGCATGCTGTTTCATTAACTTTGAGAGCCTTTGAAGCTACTCTTTTGCACTCATGCATGCTTGAGCCTGATGGAGAGGGTGACACTGGATAATCTGTGCCTCCATATTTATAATAACCTTAAACAAAAGAACAAGAAAGTTAGGAACAGAGAGGGTCACATATACCAATCTTTTAACTAAATCATTTACAAAGAGGCCTTAACTTCCATAAGAACAAAGAAAACGGACAAAGTTCCATGCCTAACCAGTAAGGCATGATTATGCTAGCCAATTTACCTACCCTCATAACCGACAGAGATGCATGGATTTTCAGACCCAGAAGTCCTCAAAATCTCTGCTCGTGCTGCTAGCAAGCCGTAGTGCAAGTAACTGCACAGGTGCATCATCAGAACACTATATGTAAATATTCAATTATAATATGCTGTTAAATGAAAAAGTTTGGGAGGGAGAACTTCTCACACTACAGGAAACAATGATGTCTTCATACTAAAAACTGAATAAGAGAAAATCAAGAAATATATATAGATATATATAACAGCTACAAGGGGCTAGTGACTCTTGAAGAAGCATTACAGTCCTTGAGAGATTAATGAAGAAACAAACCTGTGAACATAGAGGTGATAATTTCTTCCTCTCAGATACATGTCCTTGACATAAGTATCTTGTCCATCTGAGATTCTTGGAGCCTTCATGGCATTCTCCTCTGAGATAGCATATGCCATTTGAACAGAACCACCTCCAAGATCAACTACTCCAACCGTATCTGAGTATTTCCTCCCAAGCTTTCCCAATAGATAATTTATTGTTACCTGACAGTTGAAATTATTGCAGTATCAGGTCTGTTTGAAGGACTTAACATTGGCATCCACAGTTGAAAATGATGAAGCGCATCTGGAGAGTGGTATCCATTTGCTGATCTTATGTAGGTATGATGAGCATTACCATTAGCTACTTCCATTATAGATCATTTTGGGTCCCAGGGCTGATGTGGTAATGGTCCCATTTCATGGCAAACTGCTTTCTACTTTTAATGATAGCATAAGTCTAACTTCAATTATATATTATGACTACGACACAAAGTGGTAGATGGGCCAACTAAAGGAAACCAGAGAAGCCTGCCCATCAGCTAAAAGATGCATACTGCAGAAGTATCTTTCTCCGCCTGCTTCTGAAGCATTTCCACTTACAATTGCACTCCAACCATATGAAAACTGGTGATAACATATTGTTGACATGCAAAACATTAGACATCCACTAAACAGATATAAAAGGGAAGAAACCAGAACATACCCATTGATAAGCACCTTCCTGAGTTCCATCAAGAACAGTAACGCCTTCAGGCTCAGATTTAAGTCTGCTTCTATCTTTCAACAGCTCCCTGACCTGAAGATGAATTCCACGTGAATAAATAATAAGCCAAAATCAAATATTACAAATGTTCACAAGGCATGTCCTAATTCAAAAATATCAGCGGTTCATTATGAAAGGAAAATTTTAAGGATTACGGCTTCTAGAATTCTATCGGATGCTTCAACCCCCAGTGCTCTCAGTCCTGCAGTGGCCTGCATGTGCATCAAAGTCTATCATCAAAATGGAGTCAACAAAAAACAAATAAAAAAAAGGAAGAAAGACAATTTGCACAAATCTCTGACCCCGACTCTAACAGGTGTCTTGCTCAGCAAATCACGAGGAACAACACTTTCTGCCTTGTCCAGCAATATTTGCAGAGAATTTGCTGCCTCCTGGGGATTCTGGGCATAGGCACTCAATCCGGGCTTGATCTAAAAACACAATTTAACACCAAATTCACCCACTGGGTGGCCGACAGCAAGTTTATCCAACTAAGCAAAACTAATGGATGTATATATTCAATACGTTCAAATAGTGCATGCAGAATGCAGACGGGTGAAATTTAGTATGGATTCAAAGGGTTCAGCATTATTGATGAGATGGAGAGATCAAAATTAGCAATAAGAACCTGGACAAAGAGCTCGAGCTCCCTGCCTATGGTAACGAGATTCATGTATTTATCGAAGCAGAATACATGGACACGGCTCCCAGAGCTACCGGCATCAAAGATCACCGCGTAAGTCTTGGCTCCCCCATTGAGGGAGGCTTTCCTGCCGGATATGGCATACTCTTGAATGGACTCGGAGGGTGCGCGAGAGGGCAACAGGATGAGGACAAAACCAATGAGCAGTAGCGGCACAGAGATCACAAGCAAGATGCCCCGGTACTTCTGGATCTTGTCCTCGTACATCCTGCCGGGCCGCTTCAGCATCTTGTCCAGCTCGTGCTGCTGTTGGAGATCCGATGAGGAGTGGTGGGGCGGAGAATTGGGGTTTCCGGACGCAGCGCTTTCCAGGAGCTCAGCCGAGGACGGCGATCTGTACCGGATCCGGCCGTTCCCGGCGGCGGCGGCAGGAACCTTCAATGGCTGCACTTCCTGAACCGGCTCCAGCTCTCCTCCCCTTGTTGTACAACCTGCACTGTATATTGAATTTACGCGGCTTGGTGTCAGCCGGACCCGCAAAACCTAGTCGACTGTTCCTCCGATCTGGCAATCCTACGGCTAAAGTGTAACCGATTGGAGGGATGGACAATGAAATAAAGAGAGGTGGGAATAGGGAGAGAAAGAAAGGAAAGCGGAAATGGAGAAGCCACAGAGATTGAGAGACGAGAGAGTGGTCTAGTGTTGCCGAAAATCTCTGCTAATGGCTCGTCTCCTTCCCTTAGTTCAGACAGAGATAGAAGTTAAGACCAAGTACAAACGGGCAACTCCTCTTGCAACTGTTTGCCAATTAGTGGATCTATAAATTTCGAGTTAATTTATATAAATTTAACAATAATAAATCTAATTTTAATATAAATAAATTAAATATTATAAAATTACAAATAAAGCATCATGTTTGTCTAATTTCTCAGTTTAGCTTTAATTTTTTATTTCAATTAAAAAAACTCCATTTTTTAAATCATGGGTGAATTGTTTGTCTATAAATTAAATAATTATTGAAATATTTTTCCATTAATTGAAATTATTACCACTTTTATAATAGAGAGAAAAAATTAAATTAAAATTAAAAATCAAATCAAATCAAATCAAAACCTCCGTGTCATTGTAACTCTGTTGGTCCATTTTTTATGCTGTTCCTCAAGGAACATGACATCGCAACTCACTCCCTCGCCGACATGTCGGTCGGCGTCCTCCCCAGCCTCCTCACTCACATACGCTCGTTTTCGTGCTGGCCTCCTCTGCTCCGCCCCCACTCTTAGCTTCTCGTGGTGGCTCCTCGTCGCACTCAACTGGATCTACATCGTCCTTAGCCCATCCCGTCGGGAGACCTGAACGGGCCTCTCCTCCCAGGCTTTTAAGGGGATCTGGCCGTACTTCAAGCTCACCGTCGTCTCCGCCGTTATTCTATGGTTTGGTCCGGTCCTCTGCGGCATTTTATCAGTCACTTTGCGCGCTTACCTAGTTGGATTCTTCCACGGATATATAACTTCTGAATCTCTACGTGTTCAATCTTTACACAGTCTGGAAATGTGGTACCGGGATCTCGCGCTGATCTCGGGAATCCATCTCCATCTCGTATAAGGACGGACGGAAAAGTTCTCAATTTTGTCACACTTCCGAGATTACGTAGCTGATATATGTGAACTTTTCAGCATGAACTACTGAACTAGGATATGAACTTCATGCTGGGGCTGAGCGCCGCCGCCAGGTGAACATCGTCCACTCGAGATCCGACCCTATAGTGTCGCCGGTAGGTTTCTGGAATAGTCCTAATTGATCTTGGCGCAGCGTTCGAGTGAGCAACGAGCTCAGAGTGGAGCACCCCGAACGTGGCCAAGCTATCGGCCGCGGTGGTGAACGGGCCAGCATTGTCATCAGCGCCGTCATACTGATATTTCGGGTGGGGCTGAGCAATCTCTTCACGCCGGACTCTGCCGTCATCGCCGCCGCTCGGACCTCTGCTCGCCAGCCCATCCTACATTTAAAGTTTCAATTTTCAACGTCGGTAAATTTTCATTTCATTTAAATAATATTTTTAAACATATATTTTAAAAGAAATTTAAGAAAAACCAATTTTCCTATTTTCCTTCTAATTTTTCCTTGAACACAAAAAAGCTCTCTTCATTACAGATCCATTTCATGTCCTCTCGATCTGCAGAGGAAACCTATTTCCATTGTCTCCCTGTTGGATTATGATCCTCTGTTGTCGCTACTTCCTATGACCTCCAACCATCCCTAAAGCTACCGCTCACGGTGACCCTTCTCGATCGGTAACAATTCGCTGGCAGCCTGTTCTCCTCCTCCTGCATTGCGTCTCAAGGTTCGAAAAAAATTATGAACTCCTTCCTCAATGGAGGATGAATTTTCTGACATTTATATGTTTCCACGATTAAATTTATTTCATTGTAATTTTTATATTTGATCCTCCGACGATTGAGACTCCTATTCTTTTTTGTTCTTGATGCCAATAGATCTGGAAACTTATTAAGTCTCGAATGCTTCTGGTTCTTGATTCTATTCTTGGTTCTTGATTCTATTCTTGGTTCTATGATCGTTGAGAAATTCATGTTTGCTTGGTACGGCAAGTTTTGGGAAAGGACAAGAAAATGGGCCCAACTGCCTCTACTTCTTTTTGTTCGTTCCTACAATGATGTTTGGAACCTGACTTCGTGAAGAGAGTCAAATGATTTACTTTAGTTATGCTTATTAATCGTTTCCACTTCAGTTCCACTGTGTGCCGAAAGTGTCGTGGTATACGCTGAAATTAACATTTCTTATGTCAAAGGCCAACTTGTCATTCTTCCTCAACTATGAACAGTGCATATTAGCTATAATTCATTACTATTATTTATACTGCCCTTCTTTAAGACAATTTGACTTTTCTACCTCGTGAGGCCGTTGGTGTTGCATCCTTTGAGTGAAAAGATACCTTTTTTTTCTACTGATAGGTCTGTAGAAAACGTAGCAGCTGCAGGGGATTGCTAGGAATATAAAACCAGAAGTGAAATCGCGCCACTTTGATAACAGGGCAGATGGCAGAGAGTCAATCCACAGAGTTAAGCGAGCCTGGAGATGATTCGGAAGTTCGTGAAGTTCGTGCTAATGGCCTATCCATGAAGACTGCGGAAGTGGAAGCAAAACTTGATGAGGGAAATATTCAAGAAGCCGAATCATCACTAAGGGAAGGGCTCTCCCTTAATTTTGAGGTTAGTCTTTGAGAAAAACGATGCTAGGATTGTTTCAAGCTTTCCAGTGAGTACTATATTCTCTGCAGAATCCAGTTGATGGTTCATGATTCTTTTGCAAAATAAATTGCAGGAAGCAAGAGCTCTTCTTGGTAGATTGGAATACCAAAGAGGAAATCTAGAGGGTGCTCTTCGTGTCTTCGAAGGCATTGATCTGCAGGCTGCTATACAGAGACTGCAACCTACAGTTACTGAAAATGTGCCTACTAAGAAAAGCCGGTCACAGACAGAATCACTTTCAGTAGTTTCACAGCACGCTGCTAGCTTGGTATTAGAAGCCATCTATTTGAAGGCGAAGTCACTTCAGAAGCTTGGTCGGTTGAATGGTATTGATTCTGTATTTCTTTCACATTTTCTTGAGATGCATCTAACAAAGATGAAGAGAGATGCTTCATGGTTTTTTTTATTAGTTTTATTGGCATCTAACAAAGATGAAGAGAGATTCTTCATGGTTTTTTATCTTATTAGTTTTATTGTTCACCTGAACTTGCTTGTTCTTTTCAGAGTCTGCTAATGAATGCAAGAGTGTCCTTGATGCTGTGGAAAGGATATTTCTTCTGGGAATACCAGATGATCAGGTGGACAGCAGGTTGCAGGAGACGGTTAGTCATGCTGTGGAGCTGCTCCCTGAACTTTGGAAGCAGGCTGGTTGTTATTCAGAAGCAATAGCCTCTTATAGACGTGCCCTTCTCAGTCAGTGGAATCTGGATAATGAGAGCTGTGGGAGGATTCAGAAAGCATTTGCAGTGTTTTTGTTGTATAGTGGAATAGAGGCTGACCCTCCTAGTTTAGCTGTTCAAGATGATGACTCGTACATCCCGAGAAAGAATTTGGAAGAGGCCATTCTACTTCTCATGATTCTACTCAGAAAATTCTGCCTCAATTTACTTAAGTGGGATTCCTCAGTTATGGAACACCTAACTTTTGCACTTTCTCTTTGTGGTCAAACTTCTGTCCTCGCTAAGCAGTTTGAGGAGATCATGCCAGGAGTATACCATCGAATTGATAGATGGAACACTTTGGCTCTTTGTTATTGTGCAGTAGGACAGAATGAAGTTGCCTTGAACTTGTTGAGAAAATCCTTACACAAACATGAGCGACCTGATGATCTTACAGCGTTGTTATTGGCAGCTAAAATCTGCTCCCATAATAGCCTCCTAGCAGCTGAGGGGGTGGGCTATGCAAGGAGGGCAATTAGTGCTGCTCAAGGAAAGGATGAGCATTTAAAGGGTGTAGGCCTTCGGGTATTGAGTCACTGTCTTGTGAAGCAAGCTAGAGTGTCTTCCTCTGATTTTGAAAGGTCTCATCTCCAATCTGAGGCTCTCAAATCATTAGATTCTGCATTGGCTCTGGAGCCGGACAACACAAACCTCATATTTGAGCTTGGACTCCAGTATGCCGAACATCGAAATCTTAATACTGCCTTGCGGTTTGCAAAGAGGTTCATTGATGCAACTGGTGGCTCCATTCTGAAGGGTTGGAGATTACTTGCTCTGGTTTTATCTGCTCAGCAGCATTTTTCTGAGGCTGAAGTGGTCATGGCTGCTGCTTTAGATGAGACAGCAAAGTGGGATCAAGGCCCTCTTCTTAGAATGAAAGCTAAGCTGAAGATCTCACAATCATCACCTCTGGATGCTGTTGATACTTATCGTTACCTACTTGCATTGGTTCAAGCCCAGAGGAAGTCTTTTGAGCCTAGTCAAAATGTTTCCCAGGTTAGTTATGATCCAATACATGTTTCTGTTAGCTGAGCATAATCAATAGAATTTTGGCTTATCTTAAACCTTGAGCAGTTTAATTAAGATTCAGAGGTATGACGGGCTCATAGAATTTTATTTTTTGTTGAATTGATCCCATATGAGCAAAATTTTAATGTAGATAAGGAGTTCTAATATGATCAAATTGCAAGGAAGAGCCAAGAATGTTTTAGTATGGTTTCAGAAAAGATTTGAGATGAAGTGATAGGGCCTGTTACTGAGGCTCTTTTTCTCCTGATAAAACAACTGTTACTGTGACATAGCTCTCTTAGGAGGTTGCCTGCAACATTGCTCTCTTAGGAGGTTGCCTGCAACATTGCTCTTCTTAGGGCAGTCTTAGAATTTCCTAATGGCCTCTCTGTGACATGGACATGCTATCTTTTCTTGATAGTCCGAGTACGACAAAGATAATGAGTTTGAAGTCTGGCATGGTCTTGCAAATTTATATTCCAGCCTTTCGTACTGGAAGGATGCGGAGATATGCCTGTCGAAAGCTAGGGGATCAAAATCATTATCCGCCGAAGCACTACACGCAGAAGGCAAATTTCAGAACCCTATGAGATAGTGTTTAAATATGTCATAAAAAGAATTCATCATCTCATTTGATTTACTTATACCAGGTATGATGCATGAGAGACGGGGACATATTCAGGAAGCTCTTTCTTCCTACATTAATGCTCTATTGCTTGAACCTTCTTACGTGCCCTGTAAGATATTGATTGGAGCTGTGATGTGCAAGATGGGGTCAACTGCATTGCCTGTTGCAAGATGTTTACTTGCTGATGCTCTGAAGATAGAACCTACCAACAGAAGGGCTTGGTATTATTTGGGCTTGGTCCACCAGGAGGATGGTCGGTTAGCTGATGCAGCAGACTGCTTCCAGGCTGCTTCCATGCTTGAGGAATCTGATCCAGTTGAAAGCTTCAGTTCATTACGTTGATCAACCTCTTTCACTAAAGGTCTTTGATGCACCCAGTTTTACTTTGGTATAATTAGCCAAAATTTTGTGTACTTTTCAGTGCTTCTTAATGCGTCACTCTTAATTTTAACTGAGAATTCCACGGTTTTCAATTTATCAAGGTCTACTGCAGAGTTACAATTCTGATGAAATATCCTTTATTGGCTGACACCAATTGGGAGAAAATGATAGTTTACTTTCCACTGGTACTTTCTTTCAAACCAAAAACATGATACATGGCCTTTACTTGTGAAACTCCTAGCTGAAGAAATACACTAATTTATGTACATTTTTCTGATACTGTAGAGTGATTTTGCAGCCTATGATGGGATGGCATCAGGAAATATTAGAGCTGAATCTATTTTATGAATTACTCTAATCCAGCCTATTGGTCTTACTGAACTCGTTACCATGATGGAAGAAGCTGGGATGAGCTTTAGGGGATTCCCAAGAGAAGTCGCATTCATAGAAGAACCTGAAGTTGATCAATTTGATTGGCTATGCTTTGATAGAAATAACTTAGTTTCTGGTCAGCTATGTAAATTCATGCCACCACTGTGCCATTGGTGCTTCATTCATTTCTGGTTTACAAAAACATATTTCATGCCCCAGAGTATGTTTCATTTCAATTGTTGATCTTCTTTAGACTCCAATGAGAGCTTAGATGTTGAGCGGGATTGGTTTAATAAATAATCTATTTAAATATTTGATTAGAGCCCATTGAGTGGCTAACTAGGGTTGATTGGAGCCAATTGAGATTATGGAGTGACCAAAAATGGGGTGTTTATAGTGTTAGAGCCCTATTTTGGCCCACTCCAATTGGTCCTAGTTCACCCACTTAGGTTTAGTCCCAAGTTCCAGTTGCCATTCTAAGTCTAATCTCGATACCCACTTGACTGCCCCAATTCCACCAATTGTCTATAATGGTCCAATTTCAAGTTAGTTTTCTTCTATCATTCCACATCTCACAATATAAAAATTAGATTATTGAGAAATAAAATACGAATAATATAAACTTAAAAGTTAATTTGTAAAATTTTAAAAACTTAGAAACCAGTATATAAATTATGAAAATTTAGATGAAATGCATAAATAAAAATATTTAGAAACAAATAAAAGAATAATAAATGTTGTTTAGGATAAGTTAGGTGTTTAGTTAATAAAGAACTAAAATATAATAATGGTAAATAGTTATAAAATAGTATTTATATTTATTGATAAAATATTATATATACTCCAATAATTTATAATTATATAAATTATGTTATAGTTGGAAGGAATAAAAAAAACTTTTGATAATAATTATATAAACTGTATTTTGTTTGGTCATTTTTTACTTAATTACTTTGATAGTACTAAATATATACAAAAGTAATAGTTGAATATCCAAGCTTTTAAAAAAGTCATTTCTAATGTATATGCTAAAGGTAAAGTAAAGTTATCATTTTTATTAAAAAAATCGAAAATTCTATAAACATTATCCCCAACAATGATAGTGAAAAGGAGCAATAATTGAGCTCTTCTTTTGGTACAGTTAATGATTTTGGAGGGCATAGAAGATGCTATGGTTGTAACGTGCATCCTTTGTCTGTCATGAATGGTGGACAGGAACTTCTACCGGAGAAGGAATCTAATGTGCTCTCGATAATCCATAGATGAAATTGAGCTTCAAGCTGTCAATGTTCCAAGAAGCTATCCCGTTAGAGCAATGACAATGAGCAAAAACTCACATTTATGACTAAATTACTATTTAATTGTAATTTTAATATACAATTCCAGTATAATTTTTATAACATCTAAACAGATAATAATGGTGTGAAGTTGATTTATAGTCTTAGTTGGTTAGGCAGGAGCCAATAATAATGGTGTGAAGTTGATTTATAGTCTTAGTTAGTTAGGCAGCAGTCAATTAAATCTAATAATATGTGAGAAGGTATTATGTAGCAATAATAAAAGTTCTAATTAAGTTAAAAGCTATAATTTGTAAAAATCTTTTTCGTCAAATAATGTACTTACTGGTATTGTCAGTCGAAGCATCATGGGTTGAACTTACTCCACTTGGCTGCACCGTGCTTGATCCTCCTTGTGAGGCAGCATTCATTTGGGGATTTTGCAGGGTCTGAGGAATGAAACTGAACGTGTTCATGGCAAGGAGATAATCGGGTTTTTCTCAAAAGTAGCTCTAAGAGGGTGGGAATGAAACCTGAGATGCAGCAACTTGTTGCAGCTGGTGGACTCCCATGTACCGCGCTAACTGCTGGGGCAGGCAGCTTTGAGTTTGCACCTGAGTCTGAAAGTTGATGGGATTGAAGACTGGAGCTTGGGACATGGCGTTCTGGTTCGGTAAAACCATGGGCATCGACTGGTGTATGTTGTTGAAGGCCAACTGGTGAGATCCTAGTCCCATGCCCATGTAGGGTGGCATTGCCGGAAACATCATCTGAGCGGCCATCCCACGTCCCATACACATAACCTGAGGATATCAACCCATTAACAACATGCAATTCTCTCCGTTTGATATGAAGAAGGCAAAAATTGTACCTGTAGATGCAGCTGAAGAGACTTCAAGTACTCAATCACGTCATCCAGCATCGATGCTTTGTCTGTCTACGAGTGCAGATCAAATGGATGGATTCAATGACAAGCCTCGTAGTCCCATTTTTTGAACGGGTAGGAGAGTAAATCTTGTAAAAAGTAATAGTGAATCGCACTTATATGAGCTGTATATTATTTTTTTAAACAATAGCCTACCCAACTAAATTCATCCTCGATAATAATATATATAAGTGGGTTTACAGCATTAGTTTATTACTTGTTCGAGCATATTGATAATATAAGTATAGAATAGTAAATATTTCACAACTTTTACAAGTTTATTTACAGTAAATAATAATTTATCAAATAGTATTAGAGTTGTATATCCGATACAATAATGTAAATCCTAATCGTAATTTATATTAATACGAAAAAAATACTAAACTCGAAGTTATTGATATAATAAAACATTTCTAATGTTATAAATATACCATACTTCTTAATAAAACTTAATAATTGCTGCTCGAAAGTATAAACAATAAATGTGAATAAGATGACAAAAGAAACCTTGTTGCAATGAGGTATGAGCTCTTGGAGTGCCTTCATCTTCTTATTGATCCGATCCCTACGCCTCTGTGGACAGGGTCCAAAGTTCAATCTGGTTAAAAGCTCACAGATTCTTCTCATCAAATTGTTCAAGTTGAAACAAGGTATAAGAGGTCATACCCTTTCTGATAGATTGTGCACATCTGCCGTTCGGCGCCTTCTTGTTGATCCAGACGGCTGCGATGGCCTTTTTTCACTGCCCGACTCGAGCTTAGCAGCCTAGAACAATGGAAACATCGGTAATACACCAAGAGAGCGTACAGAAATTCACTCATTCTGACCATGTTTACAGGATCTGTTTCTTCAAGAACATTTCAACCTAGAAGAACATGAACATGACGATATAGTTTGTCTAGAAATACCTTGCTTTGGCACTCGGATTCCTCCATGTCTCGGCCCTTCCTCTTGAGGCCGCAGGCGCCGGCCGAACTCTTGTCAATTCCACCTAAGCTGCTTCCTGATCCACCAGCGGAAGAGGCGACAGTTGTCTCTTGATGAGTCACTTGCTGGAGGTTATCTTCTGTGAAGTGCTGGGAATAGCACGATCTTATCTTGTTCGTGCCGATGCTAGATGCTCGGCTGAAATCGGATTCATTTTGGATAACTTGATTGCTCTCACAGTGGCTTGATCCGATGGTCATACCGGAGCACTCCCGGACATCTCCTGCTCCCCCAAATTGAGAGGCCCATGGCCCTTGCCTGGCCATGGTCTTTGCTGGTTGCCGGCAACTGTCTCGATTGGACAGGGAGATGGCAGATTGGCGGTGAAGAAAGGCGAACAAAACTCCTCCAAGGGATCGTCGACGGGATAATTGATCCACGAGACCGTCTCGTCGTCTTGAATCAGAGTGCTTGAGTTGGCATAAGATCCATTAGTGTTCTGATAATGATAATTAGCTTCTGATTTCTTAGGAAACTGCTGAGATCCGAGGTGATTCAGGCCGGGCCTCCCACGGGTTTGGCTCTGCATCACAACCTGCCCGTTCTGCCATATGAGCTCCATGAGCTCATCGTTGGTTCTGCAGAATGGAATCAATCAATCAGAGCATAAAGTTTTGAGTAGGATTTCATTTAATATCGAACATATTTTTCAACAGAGAGAGAAGAGAAGGAAGAGAGCATACGATGAAGGTTTCTTCTGGTTGGTGAAAGGTAGGAGATCAGACTCAAGGCTCCAGTCAGGATAAGAGGGATCCATGGCGGCTGCTTCTCCTTTCTGTAGTCTATATACATGTGAAAGCAGTAAGCAAAAAGGTTAGTTAATCAGACAAAGCGCAGTTGTCCATAAAAGTGTAGCCTGTCTTCCTTTTTATGGAAATGGAAACCATACTACGGAAGCAAGAAGAAGAAGAAGAAGAAGAAGAAGCTCACTCACATGTATGAACAGCCCTGCTCCTTGTTATGGCACGAACACTGAACTTGAAGTTTGAAGATGGAAACTCTCACGCTCTGGTTGTCACTCGAGTCTCTCTGGCATGAATGGAGAGTATTAGAGGGAGAGAAACGGAAAAACTAAGGAAGCCATAGCTAGAGCTTCTGTAACTAGAATTAAAAGAGGAGAGCAGCCATAGCTAGAGCTTCTGTAACTAGAATTAAAAGAGGAGAGCAGCCATGGCAGGGACAGGGTGACACAGGGAAATTGAGGAAAAAGATTCTGGGTGGGGGGAGGAGCCATCCATATGGCAATATTCATGCTCATCCAACCACAAGCCGCATTCTCACTTGGTTTCCACACGACACACGACACAGTACAGTACAGTACAAACCTCCTCTCCTCAGTCTCCTCGCAGCAGGTGCATTTTCACCTCAAACAACTCATCTTGAATATTTACTCATGACTTCAATCTACCTGCAGTAGTAGCAGATGGGATGTTGGAGCTGAGCTGGAAGGGGGAAATCTCTACAAGGTCATCCCATGGGAGACGATGCAATCTAAAGGTTTTATAAGAAGACGACACGTGTCAAATGGTCCATTGAACCGTACACAATTGTCCCATGGATATTTGTATAGGTGTGCGTATAATATATATATAGTTCTTATCGGGACAACTCAGGCCGAAAGAAACTGCCAGTTGGGCAGGTTTTATAATGATAGTCCTCCCTCACACGCACGATTCTCTATATATATATATATAGAGAGAGACATTATGAAGTAATGGTTCTTGGGTTGAATATTATGCACATTAATTAAAATAGTAAAATATTTTATATATAAATTCTTTTTGCTCAATATTTTAATTTTTTTTTATCAAATAACATATTTTAATTGAATATATGTTTAATAGTGTTGAAATAATATATAAAAAAGTATTGTGCATAAGTGCTCTCAACTCGCTTTGGCCTTCATTTAACAATATACTCAATTTGAATATTTTTATTCTATACTGTACAATATCTTTTATATCATTTGATAATATATTTTGTATAAAAAAATATTTATTTATATTTACTTAAAATTTATTAATTATAATTATTCATTATTTTATACTATTTAGAATATTATTCTCAATATTATAATATGGTATAGAATAACTTGACTTGCATAATTAACTGAAAATTCCATTAATGATGAAAAGTGGCATCGCGATTTACCTCAAATTATTATATCTCATCGAGCTTCCATTGAAAGCGAGTGAAGAGAAACTGAGTGTCCGCTCACCCTACCACGATGTTAATTCTAATATAAGTCAAATTTAATTTTATGCAAACTCTAAATTAAGTTTTTGAAAAATAAATTAAATTGGATCGAATAATGAAATAATTATCAATTTAATTTAAATAAGTAATATTAAATTGATATTAAATATTTTTGGATAAAGTAAATAAATGCATATAATTATTATTTTTTTAAGATACATGATATATATATATACACATATATGGCCATTTGAAAACATACATAACATATATCTAAATGTCCTTATATATACTAACACATCTATGTGTGTTTACATACACACAATGTGTAAATATACAAAAAAAAGTTCAATTAAATGAAATTGGGAAGAGAGCCTTAGATAATGGCTAGTGCCTCAAAATTGACAAATGAACCATTGTTAGTATTATGCATGAATATAACTACCCAAATGGACTAGAAAGAGTTATTAAATAATAGATCATGTGAAAAAAGTGGAGTGTGGGAGAATTGTACTTATAAGTAGACTAGCTAAAACTTCTATAAGCTATATAAGCTAAGAGAAAATTTATATATATATAGATTGAGATAGGCTTACTAGCTAAAGAAAATGTAAATATTTGCAAAAAAAAAATGAGAGCAATGAAAGAATTAAAATAAATTACTTAAAGAGAAATAATAGGATAACTTGACCTAAGTCGTCCCAAACTTCCGAGATTTCTACTTACACGTCCAAGAAATTCAAGAAATAAATTAAAATCCAATAAGTAAATTAAAAACGTTCATGTATTCACCTACAAATAGGAAATACATGGACGAACTAGTTTTGGGAACAAAGAGTTCCTAGGCTAATAACTTATTTACACTTTAAAATTAAGGTATGGAGTTATATATGCGTTAAGTTAAGTTATTACTAACCATGATAACATGTTAGATTATCAATTATAATACTATAATGAGTGTATGAAATTATATGATAAAAATGAAAATACAACTTGAATGAATTCAATTTACCTAATAATGAAAAGAATTGAAAAATAATTGTTGAAATATCAAAAAGTTCTAACTATATTTTTTTTCAATTACCTAATAACTAGTATTATTTAAATGAATGCGCAATTTTCCTTAATTAGACCCAATGATAGTTATTATTCGACTAATTAATATGTAATCAATCATAGTGATCTAGTCTATAAAATGAATAATATATACTAACCTAGTGGGCTAAATCCCCAAATTTAAAAAATACCCTTTGGATTTAGAAGTGGTTCAAATGAGGGACACCCTTATTTATTAGAGGTATAAAGGCTATGTCATAATTTGGTTTAGTTGGATTTTCGTGATTAACCCGACATCACTTCTTGTACTATAATGGTATTTCTACCGAGATATACAAAAAAAAAATATGAAGATTTAGGAGCGTATATATTTTCTATAACAAAATCAATAAAACAACATAATAAAGTTAATTATTTGTAATAATCCATCTAGTTTGAGAGGATTTTTCTCTACTTTAATTCGAAAATTTGTATAAGATATTGTGGTAATAGATTTTTACTCACATTAATTTTTTATTTTAATTAAGTGATATTATTTTTTTTAAATTATCTATTTTATTCATTATTATAAAAAATCACAAAATAGTAATAATTGACATGTTATATCTCATTCTCAAGACCATAATTATTAAAAACTTATTTTAAAAGACTTGATAAATATATAGTTATATATCTTTTATATTATGTTAGAATAATAGAGGGAATTAAAAAAATGTGAATTTAGTGATTTAATTATCAGAAAATGATATTAAATTATGAAATTCGACTTAAAATCTCCCCCCACACTATGAAGTATTTGTGCTATGGATAGAGGAACGGAATCTGCCATGGGATATTCTAATGAGATTAAGAATAGTTTTAATAAGATAATTAGTTGAACAATTATAATACTACTCATAAAAATACTAGATTAATTACCATATTTAATTGATGGTACTCACATAATATTTATTTTAATTTAATGTTAATCTCAACAAAATAATAATATTTCAAAATGTATAGGATATATCATGTTATATGTCCTATATATTATTTTTTTCACGTATTAATTATTTTTAAAAATATTAATTAAATTACAATTATGATAAGTTTCTAAATATTTGTATTTTAAATTTTGATTTCTAAGTAAAATAAAAGAATATATCTAATTAGTGGGAAGGTAAATAAAGTGATAAATTTGGAAATATTAAATTATTTTAATAATATATAGTTTGTATTAAGTTGAAGTGAGTTGAAATATTATTATTAAAAAATTAGAAATATAAATTTATTGTTTAATTAAAATAAATAATTTATTAACTATTATATATAATTAAATTATATTAAATAATTTTGCACAATAATATTTTTATTATATAATTTTATATAAAATATTATTAATATATCAATTTATTTAAAATATATATAAATAAAAATAAATAAACAATAAATTAGAGCATTAAAATAATTTAAATAATAAATGACGATTAATCTAAATATAGACTTGTCAGACATCAGGAGTTAGTTTAAATTAAGTGATTTAGAGGTGATTCTTCACCCCTACAAATCACTCTAAGCTTAATGTTTACTAATTAAGTGAAGTGTAAAAAATAACTTGTATTATCCCTTAAATATAGGCCACCTATATGCTTACAATTAACTAAATTAAGTGACCATTTAATGCGGACACTCTTTATGCCATCTAAAATATTAAGGGAGTGACTCATATTCTATTGGGTGGATAAAAATATTTTTGAATTGAGTGGTTTGTAATAATGAAAAAAATTTTAATAAAATAAAATGAACTAAATTTATATTACTATCCAATACTTTATTTTTGTAGTGTTTGTAATTATTTTTTCATTTATTATTTAAATTATTTTAATACGTTAATTTATTGTTTATATTATTATTATTTATTTATTTTAGTTTATTTTTATTCTTATATAATTTAAATAAATTTATATATTAATAATATTTTATATAAAAATATATATTATAAATATATAATAAAAATATTATAAATAAAAAAATAATCCTACAAAATGTATAATATTATATATATATTTATATTATTTATATTATAATTATGAAATATTTATATATATTAATTATTATATAATTAATATTAATTCTTTATTGTACTAATAAATTAATTATTTTATATAATATATTATTCTAGTATATAGTATATTTAATATAATTTAATTATATATATTAACTAATAAATTATTTAATTTAATTAAAAATGTAAATTTAATTTTTAATTTTTTTATTAATAAATTTTTAATTCAATTAACCTTTATCTAAACAATAATTAATAAAAAAATTTAAAATATTAAAATCCATCACTTTAATTACACTCCACACACCTAATGTTCAAATATATACAAATTACTCCATCCAAATGTAGTATAAGGGCATAATACTATTAATGGGTGAGTTATGGTTATGGTGATAACTCCATTGTTAAAATAATGATAGAAATAAAATATATATAATATTTGTTATAATATTGTATTGAATATTTGGATAATATAATTGTTTATATAAGATTAATTAAATATTTAAATAAATAGATAAAATAAATTAAAATTATACAAAAATAGTATAATTATATTACAAGTAATTTAGGTATATCATTACAAATGCCCCTCTTTTATAGTCTCTTTTTCTACATTTTTCAAATTAAGCAAACGATTAATTGTGTTTATTTGATGATGTATACTATAGGGGAGTTTTGACTAATGATGTCAAAATGTTGGATGGGTGGAATTATTTTGCCATCCCAACTCGTATATATCCAAAATTTGAGTTCACGTGGTTGGACTAGTACTCGATCCAAATTTACGTACCTTGGATCCAACCTTAACCCTAATTCTAAAACATCACTTTAGGCTCCCCATATGGTTTCCAAGTTGAGCACAACCCTGATGGGATCTATTTAAAGAGCACCAAGATATTGGAATATCATACACTATGAACAAGGAGGAATGAGAGCTAAAGGTTGTGATATGCTCAATCCGAATTGAATTCGTATGGGATCGAATCGGATTCAAGTTCAATTATACCCAATTATAAGTATCCATACAAGTTCATGTTAGATTTAGATCCGTTTGTGCTTGAATGGCTAAAAAAAGTGAACATTTTTTTCTGGCTAATTAAATGCCACTAGGCATTCCTTTTATTCTTTCTTTCACCTTCCGGCATTGAGACAGACAAAATTCTTCAAAATGATTGGCATTGCAATGATCACCTTCCACATAGGAGATGATCCCCTTGCTTATGAACAGCAAAGGTTCGTTCACAAATCACAGGCAGACATTGCCTTGAATGTTTTTTAGGTTCTTCCATCCTTCTAGCTTGAGATTGATTGATTGATGATGGAACACAAAAAGTATTTACAGCAAAGCAATTGTTAATGGAAGCTGAGTATTAGTAAAACAGAAGACCCGATGGGAAGGAGTCCGAGCCTCAATCAGAGCGGTTTCTTTACTCCCATCAGGTCCCTCTCCGGTTGCAGTAGTGAACCCCGTTGCATTGATTGGCAGGACCCTTGTGCTTCATCTTCAGGTCATTTAGACCCCATATCCTAATTGTGTGATCATCACTTGCCGATGCCAGCATGTGGGAGTTCGCCGGATTCCATGCCACGCAGTTGACTATACCAGAGTGTCCAGGGAGTGCCTCGATCAGATCCCCGGAGCCTCTGTGCCAAATGTGCACCTAAAAGAGAGTCGAGAGAGAAAAAGATCAGTGACAGCCTGGGGATTGTTAAGGGGAAACTCTTAGACCTCAGCCTTCTCATGTGGAGTCACAAACACAGGCTCACTTGTTATTCCATAATCACCATGGCCATAACTGGCCAAGAATTTCAACTCATCAGGTTTGAAGGAATCTTATCAAGGCAGTGTATCTTAACCATCTCCCTACTGTCCACACAAGTTATCCCATAAATGGAGCCAGCTTGGCCCTTCAACAATATGAACCACCTCCAAAGGGTCCCCCCTCCATCTCTTTGGGGACGGATGAGAACACAAATGCCTAACAGTCATCTTCTAGCTATGACGCTCCAGTAGGTGGCTTATAGTGGCTCACAGTGAAAGATATTTGTACTTAATATGTTTAAGATAAGACGAGGGAGACCAACAAACCAGAAAACATGTTCCCCGCTCCAACAAGTCACGAGAACCCACAAGAGTGCAACCAAGAACCTATATAGCATATGCTGTAACTAATAGTCAAACAAAACAATCAGAACGAGTACCTGGGAATCTTCGCTACCACTAGCGATAAAAGCCTCTTCAAGGCCACCGAAGCAGGATCTTATTAGAAAACGGGTCCTTTTATGCCCTTTATATTTAGCCACAAGCTTGACTTCACCCTGTATATTCCAAAGATGGATCTCCTGATTCCAAAGATTCACAAGCAAGAACCTATTATCCCTGGATAATGAGAAAGATGTTATGATCTGGTCCTCCTCAATTAGTCTCTCCACCTTTGCCTCCACATCAAGCAAGAGTATTGAGGCTTGTCTGTAGGTGTATATTATCCGCTTCCCATCATTCATGACTTCAAGATCAGAAACCTTGCGTATTCTTTGGCCCTTCAAGCATTGTAGTTCTTTCCCTTCTAGATCCCACATACAAATGCTTTTGTCATTGACCCCTAAGCACATTGATTTCCCATCAGGAAACCATGCACATGAGACAAATCCACAGCCGGCTTTCTCGTAAACATGGAGGCATTCACCGGAGGAGACATCCCAGAGCCTCACATTTTCTTCAACCCCGCAGGTTAGAATCTGGGAGTCATCAGGACTCCATGACATGTAGGAGACAGGACTCTGGTGACCAAACAGTTTATGTTTTGCGGAGAAATCACCATGCAAGTCAACCTAAATGGACAAGATGCAATCCACAATATAAGGGAAGGAAGGAGCATGCTCATTCGAGCTTTCAGAAAGGTGATCAGTCACACAACCATGGGAAGCTGCTTTCCAGAGTAATTTTTAAGCATTATTAGTGTCCCAATTTCCCTGTTCCACTTGCCTTTCATTACAAGAAACTGGCCCAATAGTAGGTCTAATTATTTGTACCCACATGAGCTGTCACTGCATAGTTACCAAAAAATCTAAAACTTGAAAATTTCAGCCAAACAATTAGAATTGATACATATTACTTCCTCAATAGAATTAAAGGTGGAGTAGGGGCAAAAAGCAATTCATCAAGGGAAAACTCTTCTTTGATGTACGTAGCTCTAAAATGTGTGTACACAGAAAAAAACCATATAAATATTAGAAGAGATATAGTAACCCATCTTACCTCCCAAATAATGGCTGTCCAGTCATTGGATGCAGATGCTAGATACTTTCCATCATGAGAAAATTGAAGAAACCATACCTCATCCTTATGAGCTTCAAGTACCTATTAATCATAAGGTCAGAAGCATCACTCTTTTAAGGGTATCTATAGCAAGAATATGTCCAACCAAGTGATTGAGTATCTAGAAAGGGCAATGAGTGAATTTCAATACATTAACTTACAGTACAAATAAAAGAAGCATGTATTAAAAGTGATCAGACTTGGCATTAGCATGATATGCACATAGTATAGCGGGATTCAACAAGCAAATTCACATAGGAAATATTAACCTCAACAGGTCAGGAATGATACACAAGGGGTACAGTGGGATTTAAGAAGCAAAACCACATAGGAAAAATTAACCTCAACAGCTGTAGAAAACGAAAGATTTTACCCAGCAATGAAGAGATTGAATCTAGACGAACTTCATTTTAGCTTAATATATTTTTAAATAAGAAGCAATAACACGATACATCTAGATTGCCTTTGTAATCAACATATACCTTCTCTAGAGACACTCATCAGAAGAAAAACCAAATCCTAGATCCTTATTATTCTCAGGTGAAACTCATTTGCTACATTTGATTCTGTGTAAAAGAAATCCTTCCTTCCATTGCTTAAGAAATAAGGAGGCGTGGAACTCTGAAATTACCAGTCAGCCGCAACTCATAACTGAAGTAAAATTTACTTCTATGTGGGCAGGTGACATTTGAACCCCAAAAGTTTCTCCAACATTAAAAAGCATCAAACTTCTTTGCTAAAATTGTGAACTATCTTTAGCAAATCTCACAAATATTTTTTGGGTTGCCTCTTATAATCTATGATTTTATTTCCAAAATTAGAATAATATAGATGAGATAGAACCTCCATCTTCTACTAGAAAGCTCTAGTTCAGCCACAGTGAGAGTTTACTTTCTCTAAGCATCCCATTGAAATTGCACTTGAATCTTGTGACATACCTAAGAAGCTGACCAAATTGGAGGTATAGGCTTCTGAATAGATGTTTCACTACTTTTCATATTGTACTACGAAAGGGCTTTTGAGTAAATTTCCACTTTGGAAAGTTTTCAGATAAATATACCATCTACCATCTCAAGGATGAGTCTGTTTGAGTGCTTTCTGATGTGCTTTAGTTGGCGACTGAGCATAGATGAAGTTTATGATAATAGAAAATATTCAAAATCAAGGAAACAACCATGTATCTGCAATCAATCTCACAACAGGATGATCAGATCAGATGTCACACATCACAGATCTCTAAATCCAGGAGGGCAGACAACTACAACATGTTACACAAGCACATAATATGCTCAGATCTCTACTAGAGTAGTTTTGTTCTAACCTGCAATGTACGAGAAGGGATCTGATCTCTTCCACACTGGTGATCTTTGTACAATGACATCTCATTGTCTTCAGAATTATGAAACATGCAAGCATCTCTCTGTAGAATAAGAGCCTGTTCCACTAATTGCTCCAACCTTCTATCAGGTACCCTTAGAGTAGGAGGAAGCAACTTCTGCAGTTCCTCTAGTAACTCTGCTCGGGACTTTGTCCTTATGGGACTGCAATTGGATGATCCGACATGAACAAACTTCACCGGAGAGAGAATGGACTGAGAGAGCTGGTGCACCCGGGCATTATTAGTAGAGAGGGGGGTGATTTCCATTCTCAAAGTCTTCAGAGCATCCATGGCCTTATCATCATCTAATAATTCGAAAAATTTCTGCTCCAGTATCAAGAAAGAGGCCGACTTAATAATACTTTCATCTAAGAGACCAATACTTTTTAAAGTAGCCACACTCTCATTCCATTTCCCATTAAGAACCTGATGAATTAATAGATTCACAACAGGGGACTGCAGGAGTACCCCTGACTCTTCTTGCAGGCAGGCCCCACTCTTTTCATAGCCAAGGGAATATAATGCTTGGGTGATAATACGGACAAATTCAACCCTTTTTATAACACCCTTTGAACCAACAATCTCTTTATCCCCTTCAATGGGTAGGGGGTGTGCCATCATGTCTCCTGAAGAGTCAGGCTCAGAACTCACAACAGACAAACCATTTGCAAAATCTCCTGAAACCCTGGGACGTTTTTTGGGGGGTTCAGTTTCATCCTCAACACCTCCCATGAAAATCACCTCAGTCCATATATGATTGCACTCAGGAGGAAGACAAGCAAGGCTAAAGTATCTTCTTAGCCAATACTAATAATTATCTGCACAAAATTAAAAGGAATGATGAGAATGGCCAATCATTTCAGAAGATGTGCTATTGAAGATACTAGAAAACCCTTGGAATTAAAATCCAATCCCAACGAATATTTTGCATAGAAAGAAACAAACAACATAACAGAAGATATATGCCTACATTCTTAAAATTCAATGTAATGAAAAGTAGTCTCAGATTTTTCGAGTCAACTGCTATCTAATAAGTATCTAAGAAACATACTAAGGATGTGGTTTCAGAACAATTCTAACAATCACCCAAAAAAGAGAATGTTGATAAAAATATTATTTTCTTCTTATAAACAATAGGAGAGAACATGGAAAGATAAAATTATGGCTATCTTTTCCAACAAATCGATTCATCGAAACAAAAATTGTTCGCAAACATGAGAAAGATGACAGACATAAGAAAAATAATTATGCCTCATACATCAACTATGGCTTGCATCATGATGAATGACATTGAAATCTTACAGTAAACTTCCCACATGCCTCTCTTTCCGAACATAATTCTACATAAAAAAATACCTGAGAAATGAAACTACAGCTGTGATTTTATTTGTAGATGATTTAAAAAATGGAGAATGGCCAACACCAGATTTTTCAGGACAACTCACATTTAATGAGAAAATTTTAATTGAAGTGTCTATGGCATCCAATAAAAATAAAAGATCCAATACACTCAATGAAGCCTGAAATATATGAGAACCTGTAAATTGAAATTTCTCTAGCTGACTTCTTAATTGATTCAAGCTGAAAACTTACATATTAAAGTCCAAAAGATCTGATTTTAGTTCTTTTTAAGCTTAATAGCATTGCCAACTTTAGAAGGTTAAAAATAATACAACTAAACACATCACCATCCAGTGCCTAAGAGAAAAACTAAATGAGCCTAAATCATCTGAAATGACTAAAATATTATGTGCACCCAGTGATTCATACCAAGGTGAAATACAGGTTTCACCAAATTCCATACCAAGCAGCACCAGGTGTATTGAACAAGGTACATCAAAATGATCCCGAGTCAAATGGGGCGGAAGGGGACACTTTTGAGGGTCAAGTATTTTTTATTAAGTTTACATAGTTCATACAAGAGTTATTGAAAGCCTACTATTAAGACGGCAGAGGATAGACAAACACGGAAAAATGAACCGATGATGCATCAGAACAGCAGAAACAGACCAAAATCACCGGCAGAACAGCAAAAATATCTTTGCAACTCAACCCTCCAATAATAGGCAACGGGATGCACCGCATTGAGTGCAGACAAGAAATCAAAGAATCGGACAGATCGGGAATCGAAAATGGAGATACCAAAGATCGATTCAGATCAAGAACGAACCGACCCAGAAAAATAAATCAATAGACAAGGCAAAAAAAAAATCAGAGCAAATTCTCCTTCATCGGCCACTCATAATGGGTAAAGGTGATTTGAGATGTGCAAAGGACCAGTCAGAAAGGCTCTAAAACAAACAGCTGTTCTTCTTCATTTCTTATTATTAGACGGCACAGTGCAGGAAACGTATGAAAGCAAGAAGGGAAACTTTCAACAAAATAAAAAAATGGGAATCTTGGATAAAGAAGATGATGGGTAAATATAGATGAGATGAACGGGGAGGGTGTCGGGTACCTCTGGGAAGCCTGTGAAGGGGGACGAGAGCAGAATCAAGAGGTAGAAGACAAGAAGGTTTTCCTTGTGCGTGGAAGAAACTAACTCTATGTGGTTTATGCTGGCAAGTGAGATAGTCGTGGAGGGAGACTGGAGAGAGAGAGGCAGGATGGTATAGAGAATATGGAGAGATATTAATTAAGATACTAATTTTTATTTTTATAATAAAGTTATATTTTTAATGAAATAATTTATATTTACTAAAAATAAGCAGAATATTGAATTAATGGTAAGATAATACCTAAATTACCCTTTATCTTCCATTCCCATATAATAGTAGACAAATATTATTCTATTTTTAAATTTTAATTTAAAAAATGGTATTTATGAAAATGCAATGTAAAATGGAATCCTGGTTTTGAATTCTATGACGTGAGATTGAAAATATATTTAAAAAAAATATGAGAGAGACAGCAGACAGACCATCATAAATTATAACTTCTTCGTAGGGGCTGCTGCACTGCCACAGCGGTCCGCCTTTCAAAACCCTAAACTGCACAGCGGTCCGTTACGTCACGGCTTCTTTCGGTATACTCCCATCGTCGTTGAACGGAGAAGTCCGTGCGGTCAATCGACGAAGGGTCGGCGGGGAACGGCGGGAGCAGAAGGCAGTGGAGGCGTTTTCGTTTTATATAAAAGCCAGCGTGAGAAGGCGAGTGGAGGCTGCTTAAGTTATTTGATTGGTTGGAGACTGTGCCGAAACTTCGCCGAGGACGATACATATGGGGAAGAAGAGCCATGCTAAAGGAGATGATCGGCCCGTGACCGAGGAGTCCGGGCTTCGGATAAACCGGGCGCTTCAGAAGTTTCGCTCCTCGAAGGATGAAGGTACTGGAATTTTAGATTTGTTTCCGGTTCTGGATAATGATGGTGGGGGCTTTCCTCGAGTTGTATGTCGACATGAAACCCCGTGGATGCATTTGCTATTAGTTGGCATTCCAAGAATGGGCACTAATGCACATAAATGGGGAAAACCAGAAAAAAGAAGAAGTTATAATGCTATTTTTACTGCAGGGATGCACATTGTTGCCTCCTGAAACTACAGTGGAATTAGCACATTTTACTGATCGCCTAAGGGATATAGGAACTCAACACGGAGCTGATTATTCACATAAAATCTATTTCTATTTTATCTGATCTCGCTCATCTAGATACAAAAGACAGTCATCATTTTTACTAAGCTGTAACTTACACATTAAAAAGTAATTTGTTTTTTTCTGGACACCATGGACAAAAAATATATTGGTAACACGTTGATAATTTTTGTTCACCGGCCAATGTTACACTGTCACATGCAATAATTTGGTGACATTTATTTCTGATATATTATCTCATCCAATAGATGTTGAACCCAAAATTCATATGGTAATGACACTATGTTGATTGGTCATACACTATGAGGCTGAATGATATCTCGTTTCTTCTATACTGGTTTCCAATTTTCCATATGGGCGACTATGAGTATATGAGATGTAGTTTAGGCTTCAGCTATTGCTGAAGCGTTTTCTAATTCCCTATATATAAAGCATTTCTATTTGATTTCTTAAACAAGCATCCTGTTTTAATGATATTACAACTGGTTGGATGTAGTTTACAAATTCAATGAAGAACTGTCCAGATTTGAACGTGCAGTTGTGCATAAACAATGCAGGAAGATGGGTATGCTATCTAAAAGTAGCGGGTAAGTATTAATTTGTTTTTTTTTCTTTCTAAATCACTATGCTGTTTTGACTTTTCTTTAATAATTTGCTGATCGTTCCTTCAAATATTTGGATTTTTTTATCTGCTTCTGACTTATTTACGTGGGTCTGATTATTGCTTGCAGATCTGGAATGCAGAGGCGGGTTTTTGTATACAAAAAAAAGGGACACCAGCTTAAAAGAAAGCGGGAGAATGAAAAATATAATGAAAATTTGGCTTTTGTAGCACTTTCAGAACAGACAAAGGAGGCCTTGCAAGAGCTATTTACATCATACCCACCTGGTGATGTTGCAAGAATCAATGAAGAAAACGGAAAAAATCTAGAAAAGTACCGTGCTAGGAAACGCATGAAAGATGATATCTTTCAGAAGCCTATTTTGAACAATGCTGAAATTGTGACGAAAGTGGAGTCACTTTCTTTAAAATTGGAAAAGGCAGCGAACCTGAGAAAGGTTATATCAAACATTATCATTTGTTCAGAAGACAATGGTTATTTGATGCTCATTTAATTTTATTAATCAAATAAAAAGTTTCTGGTTTCCTGATTTTAGGTCACTGAACAGAGGTTCAAGCTTCCTATTGCATCATTCAAAAATGTCATTTTGTCAGCTGTAGAATCACATCAGGTTATACCCCAGACTTTCACCATGAAGTTCTGACTAGATAACCTTTCATGTTATTTTAATTGTTGTTTATCATTTCTTTCTGCCTTACAATGATGTCGGCATTCAATCTTATAGGTTTTGGTAAACACAGATTTCAACTCTGATTGCTACTGTTTTTTGTGCTCAAAGCAGGTAGTTCTTGTATCTGGTGAGACGGGGTGCGGAAAAACCACACAGGTTACATGTTCTTAACTCCTTTTGATATTTAGACGCATCTGTTGTTTTCTTCCTTTGAATTCTGACATTTGTTAATTTATATTTGAATATGTTTTCTCCAGAAGCTATTTAGGATTGAATATGTGTTTTCCGTTGAGTAATGAATTCATCCTAACAAGTTATTAATGTCATATTTATACTGCATCTTCAAAGTATCTTTAACTGTACATACTTTGTCCATGGCCATGATTTATTGTTTTTAGATGTGGACATCCACATAACAATGCCAAATGTCTAATTCAAAATTTGGCAGTAAGAGAAGCTATTTCTTGAAGAGTATGCAAAGAGTGTATTAGTTGTATGTTCAAGTTCATAGCTTGAATATATTGTTCAAGATGGTTATAATTTAACATGAACTGGCTACCCCCAAAGATAATAAGAGAAATACCTTTTTGGAAAGATGGTCTTAAGTTTTCCTCTTGCATTATGTAGGTTCCTCAATATATTCTAGATTCTATGTGGGCCAAGGAGAAAACATGTAAGATTATTTGTACTCAGCCTCGGCGAATATCAGCAACATCAGGTACATGACAGGGGTAACAGAATATACTTCTTTTTGGTTCCATGCTTTACCTTGGTATCTCAAATACTTCACACGGGAAACTGATATTACTCCTGTATACATGTATAGTTGCTGAACGCATATGCTATGAGCGGGGAGAAAAAATTGGAGATGACATTGGTTACAAGGTAATGAAGTAGCCTGTTCGGGTAACTAATTTTAAGTGCATATTGTGCTTTTTTAAGGATAAAGGATTACAAGTATGAAAATCTGGCTCCATGAAAGCGATTTGTCAATTGCATTAGGTGTTCATGATATTATGAGGGTGCTTCCTTGATTTTGTGGGTTTATTTTGTTCATATTGGCCAATTTATCATGTTAGATTTCATTAATTTTTTATTCCATGTCCTTAACATATGACCTGCTGTATGCCCTTCAGGTGTTCAATGCGAGATACAACTTTTTCCCTAAGTATTGTATGATCTATTTAAGTCAACTGATCATTGATTTATACCTCTATCTGGATGCTAGATACGGTTGGAAAGCAAAGGCGATAGGAATTCATCAATTGTATTTTGTACAAATGGGGTCTTATTGAGGGTGTTGATTGCTGGATGCAGCAATAAGAAAGGAAATTTGGCAGAAAGCTCCAAGAATGTTGTTTCTGAGTTCACTCATATCATTGTGGTAGGTTGTCCTCTTTGTATGAGTTCTTTACCTATTGGCTCGGTATCTCCTAGCTAAAGTTGCTATATTTAAATGACTTGCCAACAGTAAAATTTGTAACATGTTGGATTTTTTGCATGCCCTTACACAGTCAATGCTGTTAGAGTGAAGGTTATAGTGGATGGTTTGATAAAAACATGCATTCCTATCACAATGATATGAGTGATAAAAACATGCATTCCTGTTCTTGCCCTCTGCCTTTCTCTATACTGTCGAAGCTTCTTCAGAATTAAAATTATAAATTGGTTTAACATTGTACTATCCATTGAAGAGGTTTCCTTTAGTATTTGTTTCATGTTATTTTTGTGATAGGGAGGTTCGCTTTGGAAAACCGAATAACTTTATAATTTATGGATGTTTTCAGAATGACTAGCTTACATATATCATTGTTCATCCTTTCATCTCTACTATTTCATGTGCTTGAAAGTTATGCTGTCACCTTCCTTGCAGGATGAAATTCATGAACGGGATCGCTACTCTGATTTCATGCTGGCAATATTAAGGTGCTTTAGTCCACCTGGACAATTTATCCATCAATAACTTTTATATGAATATTGATGCTTTTGTATGTGCTTGAGAAATCTTAAAATCTCGTGCAGCCCTAGTATTGGCATGAAATCATCAGTAATTCACTGAAACAGAACCAGATAACATGATTGCTGTATAACATGATTGCCATACCTTTAAATTCACTAGAAAATGATTTACTCGGGTTTATTTGCTTGCGACACCAATACAATTTCCATAATGCATGAAATAATTTGCCCTATTATCATTTTCTTGATTTTGTGATTTCCTTGCAGAGACATCCTCCCATCACATCCCCGTCTGCGACTGGTTAGTTGATGCTATGTTATGCATTTTGGAGAATGACTCTTCTTTAAATAAGATTATGCTGAATCAGTTTGCTGCCAAAATTATCATAAACCTGAATTTGAAAATTCTTCCATATTTTTTACCTGCTATTTATTGTTTCTTACTCTCTAATTATTACTTGTGCCTCTCTTTTTTGTACAGACTAAGACAATTCTCATATTTCCTCTTGACAGATACTGATGAGTGCCACTATTGATGTTGAAAAATTTTCTGCTTATTTTGGTGGCTGTCCTGTTGTCTGTGTACCAGGATTCACTCACCCAGTTGAGTATTCTGGGCTTAGTTGCTCTTTTTTTCACTTCATTGTGGCTCGGGTTGTAACATAACTGGTAAATATTTTCAGGTCAAGACATTCTATTTGGAGGATGTGCTCTCAATACTCAAATCAGAACAGGGCAATCACATCAACACTTCTTTATTTTGCCTTGATGAAGATATTGAACTCATGGAGGATGACAAGTTTGCTTTAGATGATGCTATAAATTCTGCTTGGATAAGTGATGATTTTGATTCACTCCTTCGTCTTGTCTCTTCTCAAAGGAACCCAAAGGTTTATAACTATCAGCACTCTGTGACTGGAATGACTCCCTTGATGGTTTTTGCTGGAAAGGGCAGGACAGATGATGTCTGCATGCTCCTATCATTTGGAGCAGACTTCCATTTAAAGTCAAAGAGTGGAGCAACAGCTCTGGAGTGGGCTGAGCATAAAAACCAGAAAGAAGCTTCAGACCTTCTAAGAAAACATGGAGAAAATATTCATATACATTCCTTGGAAGAAAAGCAACTTGTTGATAAATATCTTGCCACAGCAAATCCAGAGTTTGTTGATGTGATTCTCATAGAGAAGTTATTGAAGAAAATATGCGAGGATTCGACAGATGGAGCAATTTTGGTCTTCCTTCCTGGTTGGGATGATATTAATAAAACCCGGGATAGATTGCTTGCATCCCAGTTTTTCACTGACCCTTCCAAGTTTATTATTATAGCTCTTCACTCAATGATTCCGTCTGCTGATCAGAAAAAGGTTTTCACACGCCCCTCTCCAGGATGTCGCAAAATAATTTTGTCAACTAACATTGCTGAAACTTCCATTACTATAGATGATGTTGTCTATGTAATAGACAGTGGTCGCATGAAAGAAAAGAGTTACGATCCTTATAATAATGTATCTACCCTCCAATCTTCATGGGTCTCTAAAGCAAGTGCAAAGCAACGCCAAGGGAGGGCTGGACGGTGCCAGCCTGGAATATGCTATCATCTTTATTCCAAAGTTCGAGCAGCTTCATTACCTCAATTCCAAGAGCCTGAGATTAAGCGAGTGCCAGTTGAAGAGATATGTTTGCAGGTGATAACTTTATATAATTTCTTATTATCTTGGGCTAGATTAGGATAATAGAGGTGAGCTATTATGCTCTGGTGACAGCAGTTACAGCTGAATGGGGATTGGGCTAGAGGTATCATTAAGGAAACTTTTTTTTCCTGACGGAATTTTTAGATTGAGCTAGAGATATGTTTGAATAAAATTTCTAAACCTGCATTTACCTCTAAAACATTTTCATACCTTTGCAAATAATGACACATGATAAACTTATATGACGAGGGCGAACAGTCACTACTTTTGCCTCTTGCTTGGACAATAACATTATAAAGTATGAGAAAGTGCTTGTTCCATTTCCTATTTGATGAACTGTAATCTCAATAACAAAGGAAAATGACTGATGTTCACTCTGAAGAAAATTTGTTGGTTTATTTCATTGCTCGTTTTGCAGGTGAAGATGATGGATCCTCATTGCAAGATAGAAGACTTCTTGATGAAGACATTGGACCCGCCTGTTCCTGAAACTATGCACAATGCAATACTTCTCCTTCAAGATATTGGAGCCTTGTCACATGATGAGAATCTTACCCCACTGGGGGAGAAGTTAGGTGCCCTACCAGTTCATCCCTCGACAAGCAAGATGCTCTTATTTTCCATAATGATGAACTGTCTTGATCCTGCTCTCACTCTTGCCTGTGCATCTGACTATAGAGACCCTTTCACTCTTCCAATGCTGCCAAATGAGAAGAAGAGAGCTGCAGCTGCAAAGTCTGAGCTGGCATCTCTATATAATGGTCAGGGTGACCATCTTGCAATAATAGCTGCGTTTGAGTGTTGGAAGAAGGCTAAGGACTGTGGCCAAGAAAGACAGTTCTGCTCCCAGTACTTTGTATCTTCAAGCACAATGGGTATGTTGTTTGGTATGAGAAAACAGCTTGAGAGGGAGCTCCTCCATAATCGGTTTATTCCTGAAGATACCTCAAATCTTAGCAAAAATGCAAGGGTTCCAGGAATAGTTCATGCTGTACTTGTTGCTGGGCTGTACCCAATGGTGGGGAAGCTACTTCCCCCAGCCAGAGGTAAACGTCTTGTTCAAATTGCAAATGGTGAGAAAGTCCGCCTCCTCCGCCCTCCATCTGCTAATACAGCATTCTCCAAGATCACTGACCAACTATTGGTTGTGTATGATGAGATAACCCGTGGAGAGGGGTCGGGATACATAAGGAACTCTACAGTTATTGGCCCGCTACCAGTGCTCCTGCTTGCATCTGATATTGCTGTGGCTCCTGCTGATGAGAATGGTGATAGAAGATCTGGTGATCAAAGCAATGAGGAAGATGGTGATGAATATGATAGCGATGAAAACAATGAAGTTGAGATCGCTAAAGATGTGTCAACCAGAACAACTGAGAATATGGTGATGTCATCTCCTGATTCATCTGTTACTGTAGTTGCAGATGGATGGCTCACTTTTAGGTCCACATCATTCGATATCGCTCAAATTTACTGCTTGCGAGAACAGTTGTTGGAAGCTATGATATTCAAGGTATTTATCTTCCTAAATTGATTTGGCTTGATCTTTTGTTAGTCTTAACAAAATGTTCTTGTGCAGGTGTCAAATCCATCTAAAATCCTTCCTCCAATTGTGGAGGCTTATGTACATTCAACCGCTCAGGCTTTGTCATATGATGGTCTGACTGGAATACCACCTCTAGCAATTGTCAATGAAGCTGAGACTGGTGAAGATGGTTTAATGGTGTCAAAAGATAAGAAGCATAGTGGGTCTCTTAAATGGATTAGGAGCCTTATGGGGGGTAGAAACACTAAAAGTCCTGGTCGTAGAGATCCCAATCCACCATTTAAAGTGAACCAGGACTACTTTAGGGGATCAAAACACTTTATTCATCAACGATTTCCTTCAGATTTCTCTAATGGCTTGCCATATCAAAGGCATGCCAGACCTTTAGCTTCCCCAGTTTCCCAACAGAGACCACCTCAAGGTCCTTCCTCAGTTCAGACTTTTATTCAGCAGCCACTTTATTCAGATTTTTCAAATCCTGAGTTGGGGCCTCTGTCCTATGGCTATTCAAGCTCAAGGCCGGCCAGACCTTCAGCTTCCTCAGTTTCTCAACAGAGACCAGCCCAAGTTTCTTCCTCAGCTTGGCATAGGAAAAGTTCATCTAAACAATCTAATGGTGAGGCGATGCAATTGACCTCCTCAGCTCCACGGAAGAAGTCTCTACCCCGAGATCCTTCTTTGGTAGAGTTTGGATCATTGTTTAATGGGCCCTATGGAATCAGAGGAGATTCTCTCAAGAGATCACGGGGAAATGTATCTGGTCAAATATAGGGTTACAAATATGTTCTTCAGTTTTTGGACTTGTCCCATCATAATCAATTTATATAAGCAGGTGGAGTTCAAGGGACTGGATTATTTCTAAATGCCAAAATTCTCAACATGTGAAAAATCCTGACATCACTGCAGAAGCACCAAATCATCAACAGACTCAGACTCATGATTTTTCCAGAGACAGCTAATTTTGCAGTGTTGCGAAGGATAATATGCAGCAGTCAGTATATGTAATAGATCCTAGGATGCAAGTCTTGCTCCATTTACCAGATTTCCAGCATCAGTGACACCTGGAGACTTAGTGGCTTACATCATGGCACTTGTATATGTTTATGTATGAAAGTCAAACCAGATCCTTTATTATGCTTTGCAGAACAATGGTCATCACATTCTTGTTGTAGCATGGCTCTTGCTGTCATTCAGACTGAATTCAGGTAGGTGAAACTTCTAGTGCTTCCTATGATGTTAGATAATTTAGTACATTTTGCTAAAAGAAGATAAAGATGCTCTTGTATTATGCTCGGTACCAATTGTTGATTTTGGGTTTTACTCATGTATTATAGGTGCCCTTTCGAGGTGGTAGTAGCCGGCCCATCTCCAAACTGCAGCATTGATGATGAGCAGGCTTCACCTAGTTGGAATCTTAGTATAGACTTAATTTTCTAATCTGCCTGGGCATTACATCTTACATTACAAATTACTGATATCATGTAGCCGTATGGCTGATTTTCGGGTAATCTAGCCCAGCATGGTACGTGATGCATTTTACTCTCCCTGTTAGACAATTCAGTCATTTGAAACCAAAAAGTTATGTTCTCTTTCTCTGAGTATTGATTCTCTTTATAATCCCATATCTAGAACCCAAAGGCCCCCCACCATGGTAGCCTTGATAGTTGAATATGATGCTGGACACCCATTTCACCTGGAAGCTTTTGATTTGCAAGTATTTGATAAAGCTAAATCACTTTTGACTATGCCATTTTTTATTCATGTGCATGATTTGACTATCTAACTGATTAATTTCCTCGCCTGGAATTGGAGAGGTTGATGATAAGATAATGATGGCAACTGCATCGGCCCACCTCATTATTGGGTCACTGCAGGATCTTTTGCTAAGTGTATTATGCACTTTGGATCATCACTTGCTTACATTCTCCACCCAACTAATTCCACGGCAGTCTTAGGTCATTTTGACAGGTCTTTCACTATCTTTTGGTCTACTAAAGACCAAGGAAATTGTCCTATGGTTTCTTACACCCACAGCTTTTCTGTTAGAGAAAGCGGCGCGAAATATTAGCCTTTTCTTCCTTTTTGAGTTATGACCACTTCCTGTCAACCTTTTGTTTGCTGATTGACTCACAAGCTAGTGGGGAATTGATAGGCAAAGTAGAAGGGTCTATTGTTTTAAGATCATACAACCAATAAAACCTGAGTTTTTATAGTAGTATCACTAGTTTTTTTTGCACTATAAAACCATCACTAGTTAGAGTAGGTCCGACTTTTATTGGCTGTGTGATCTTGCATGTAATTATTTGTTTTTTTTAATAATGTTGTGAATGAAATTAAGCCTACTAATTTACAGAAAAAATTAACTTGTTGATACCATTCATGGACTACATACTGTGGGTGACAAACTTTAGGGAGTTCATTTTTATTTTCTATTAATTTTGTGATCAAAATTATCATATTTGTATCGAGATAAATAAGATAAGATTCCTCACTTTGGTTGATGGAAATATTATATTTTGAATAGGTAAATTTTCTGAAAATACTTATTATTACTTTCTCTCTTGTGATATAAATCTGATTCAATTTTTTTGCTAAAAACAATTATTAATTACTCGTAATCAAAATCTTCAAATACATCATATAAATTGTTTTTCAACTGCATCAAATCTGATAACACAAAACTGGTGATTTATACATTTATTATAGTAAAATGATTATTTAAATTATTTTGTACAAATATTTTTTTACTTATTTTTCTTTATTTTGATATAAATTTTTAGGTTGATTTATTTAGACTATACTTCTTTGATGGATTTAGAATGATCTGAATGTGAGATGTTGCTATTGGAAATGAAATGATAAATTTAGATTTGTTAAAAAATTTTAATAATTTATTATTTGGATTGAGGTTAAGTGAGATTAATTATTATTAATGAAAAATTAGAAAAATAAATTTATATTTTCAATTAAATTAAATAATTTATCAATTATTATATATATAATTAAATTATATTTAATATATATGGTATAATAATTATATATATTATTTTTATTATATATTTATATTATATAATTTTATATAAAATATTATTAATATATAAATTTATTTAATTATATAATAATAAAAAGATGATATAATTTAAGAACTTGTGTCCAATTAATATATAATTTAAGTGTGTATAAATATCTGAAACTTTGAGGTATTTTATGTTAATTTTCTTAATCTAAATACTCAGAAATATTTAAAAATTAAAAATTAATTGGAGAGATATTATGGAATGAGAACGAATGAGTAAGATTTCGGAAATCTGTCACATTTGTACAGATTTGAGTTTTTTAATAATTATACTTTATTTTGAAAATTTATTTTTCGAAAAATATAACTATCTAAATGTGTGAATTCACTCGAAAGCTTCCGCGCGCTATCGCGTAGGTTCCTTTCTCCCCCGCAAGCGAAGGTACGAAAGGGATCTGAATCGCGCCAAATAACAAGGTACGTTTTCTAGCAGGCTCTCAACCCTCCGCATTCGTCTGCACTCTACTTTTTCTCGAGAACGTTTGCGCTCGTACCTAGTTTTCTCGCTTGCTGCTCCGACTTTTTATTCTATTCTCCCTGTATCTTGCCAGAGAGCAAGTCTACGCTGCTTGCTCGCTCGCTCAGGTCTCCCCTCCGCTTCCTCCAGTCCTTCTGGTTTGCACTAAAGGGCCTTACTTAAGTAGCCCTCGAGGAGTCCGTTTATTCTCTCCGTCTGAGCTTTCAAAGATATACCGACCGTGGGCATCCGACCATCAGATACCAACAGTCGTCTTCTAACATTACCGACCTTAAAATATCGGGTTTTCATCAATTTTACATAACATAAAAAAAAAACTCTTTTCATCATCAGAAACAACCAGATTTCCGACCTCTTGCATTGCATTACCATAACGATGAGAAAAATGAAAAAAAAAAAAAGAGATTGCTCTTGTGATTCGGAATGAGCCTTTCTCGGTGGAGGAAAGGAATAGCGATGGATTCCTATGGAGCATCCAGCAAGCGCAGGCGGAGGCGAGAAAGCAAGCGAAAGGGAGACCGCAGGCTTGCTATATGGCAAGCAGAGGGGAGACCCACCCGGAATGAGAAAAGCGCTCTCGAAAAAATGTAAAGCGCATACGCGCACTATCACGTTCTTTCGAGCCATATCTTACTTTTTGGCGCGTTTCTTTGGCGCTCTTTGGCACGCTTCGCCTACGCTTATGGGGAGGATCCCATATATGAATCAGGATAGTAGTATAACCCATGTATGGATATATCTCTGATCATTTTGGTGCAAATGAACCTAAGGTCGACCTATAATTAACAATGGTTGGCCACAAATGGGCTAAGGACACAGCTTCTAAGAATAAAGTGGGTTAAAAAAAAGTCGATTGAGACGGACTTACCCTATAAATAAGTTTGATTTAATAGCATATAAGAAATTATCAATATATGGTAATACTTGTGAAAGCGTGGCAGAACCAAGTTGTAGTATCTGTAGCGCAAATATAAATGCATTAAATCAAAACTTTTGTTTGTAAATAGTATTTTTATTTAAAAATGGAATACAACACAGTGTAATTATCACGTCTTGTATGGTAATTAACTAGTTTGGTTGTACCGATAACGTGACAATTTCTTATTTTTTGCTCAAATCGATGTGGTATCAGAACAACTTTAAATAACTGTTGATTAAAACATGTAACATCGTCTAATTAGTTGATTTAAATAAATTAGTTTTTCCTACTAACTAATTATATCATTACCACGTATAATCCTATGCCCGTCCAACATGTTTTGCCTCGTGTTAATCTTTTATTATTTGGCCATTTTTCTAATATTTTGTTTTGGTATATTTCACACGTGTTTACCATTAATTGATTATACTTATTTCTCACTCATTAATCTATCGTTATATGTTTTTTTTTTATCTCACCGTTAACTAGGGACATGTATTAAACTTCGTTGTTCAACGATTCGAGTGGCTGATTGGGTGCGCTTCGTCAAATATCGCCACACATCATTTACTAATTGGTCGGATAAATCGTTTACCGGTTCGATTTGAAGAAATTTTGTAACTTCAAATTGAAAATCGATTAGTTTATATTTGATTTGATCGATTTTTTATAATTTAAAATTTTATAAATTTATTTTCTATATAACAGTGAATTTAATTTTTTTAAAATTAATACTTTTAACTTATCTAAAAAAATGAATATTTGAACAATTTTTTTATGATTTAATTCGATTTAATCCGATTTATCCTAAACCAGTCTGGTTCACTCTAAACCGATCCAATTTTCTAATATAATTTTATTAATAGTTTCTTTACATAATTTTTTTATCTTTATTTATCATTTAAAATTTTTCAAATCCCCATTTTAAATTCTTTATACTAATTTATGTTCTGTTTCACTGTTGAATTTTCCAAATCACTTATAACCTTAGATTTACTCACTATCAGCTGGTAATTCGATCGAGATATATGTTATAGAATAATTTCTTTTCCAATTTACATATAATTGATCTTTTAACTATTCATTCAATTCTTCACTTTTACTTTAAAAATTTTCCTTATCCCTTCTTTTTTTTAAATTACTTTTTTTACTTAAGATTGATGATACTATCTTAATATTTTTCCAGACCTTTCTTATCTTATTTTACTATATAAATCCTACTTTCCGACTTAACCGCATTTTAATATCGAGTAATACGCGTACTCAGGTCCATCCAAATCGACTCTCATCAGTATCATTATCGAGGCAATATTTGGTATTTCTTTCCTTCTATTTTTCACTCAATTCATTCGACGAGAGAGTGAAATCATAGCCTCGACAAGCTCCTCCTCCTCGGATCCAATTTCAGCGGCTTTCCCGACGCCGAGTTCGTCGTCGACGGCGTCCCTGTCGGGGTCCACCGCTGCGTCCTGGCCGTCCGGAGCGATTACTTCCACAGCCTCTTCAGTAATCCCTCCGATGAGCAAAAGCCCAGGTACCACGTGTCCGATCTGATGGCCAAGGGCGATCTTCCGGGGGCCTACGTGGGGCTCGAGGCCTTCAACTTGGTCCTGAATTACTTATACACAGGGAGACTGAAGCCGGCCCCGGCCGACGTCTCCACCTGCGTAGACGGACAGTGCCTCCACCGTGCCTGTTGGCCAGCGGTCGACTTTTCCGTCCAGCTCATGTACGCCTCCACGGCTTTCCAGATCAAGGAGCTCATGCTGCTTCTGAAAGAGTCTAATTTCACACTGGATCATGTCTTTGCACTTTCATGGAGCTCCGTGATGACATCCAGAAGGCATTCCACAAGGACATTAACAGCTTGCCGGCTTCTTCCTTGCCTGCATTGGCCTCCTCCTCCACCACTACCACCACCAGGTACATCACCTCCTTTTCGTCCCCAAGGGACAGGATAAGGAGCAGCATGAGGATGAGGGGCCTGGTGTAAGCTCAATAGTGTAGATTTATGCAAGACATTCTATCTCAAATCCACCTTAATTTATTCTTAAAATATATTAATTTTGTGGGTTTATAATATTTTAAATATTTTACTATTATAAATTAATTTTAATTATAAATAGTATTATTTATTATCCGTTCATTTACATTTTAATATAATATCAGAATAATTGATTTTACACTTATACTCCTCCAATACGAGAAATTCGGTTATATTATACTGATTATTGAATAAAAATATTAAAATCGAGTTAAATATGAATTTGAAATTATAAGTAAAAAGTATATAAATATTATAAATGAGTGTATTGAGAATACCATAAAAATAGAATTGTTGTAAATGTATATAATTGACTTTCAACTAAATAGGTATATAAAGGCTTATCTTCTTACCGTTTTAATTAATTTTTTAATATTTTAATGTAAATACAATTGTTATGCCTATTTAAATTCACACATATTGGAAGATATTGTGAATATAATAATATAATAATTACTACTTATTTTTTTATTATAGTGTAAATTATAAGTCATTTTTATCTGATTTTGAGAAATAATTTTGTATTAATAAGGTATTAGGTAAATATATATTTCAATTTAATAATCTGTGATGAAATTTTATTAATATTATATATTAACTATCTTTTTTTTTATTTTACTCATTATAAATTATATCAACAAAATTTATTAATATTCACTTGTCTCCTTCCTAGGTATCACATCATGCTTTTTACTTTCTATCAACTACTAACTTTTTAATTTAAATATAAAATAATAATTCTAATATTAAAATAATTATATACATTATAACTTGTAAATTATACTTAAAATACTAAAATAATAATAACTTAACTATAACAAATATAATTAAAATTTTTAATTAATTTTCAATTATTATAATAGATTCCACGTCAAAGAAATTATATTGAAAATAATTAGTAATATTTAATTTAAGTTAAATTAAATTAAGTATATATTTAAAATAAATATAAATTACATATATATTCTTACTTAAAAATTATAAGTAAAATAATATATAATTAATATTTTATTTAATTAATTTAAAATAATAAATTGATTATTTTAAACAAATTTATCTCATTATCTATAATAATAATATTTTGTTAGCAAATTATACAATTTTAGTAAATTAAATAGTTAATTTGAAGTTATATATTTGTATAATATATATACATATTTTTAATAATAACTCGATATATATTTTTTAAAATATTTTATTAAATGTAAATTATATAATAAATATATATATTATGATATTATACAAAGAAATTAATTAAAGTTAATATTTTAATTATATTAAAATTATATAATTTGTTATCAAAATTATACCATTAAGTATGAGAGATTAATTTGTAAAATATATATAACTTTTTATTTTAAATCAATTAAAAATATTAATTATATATACTTTTTACTTATAATTTTATTAAGTATAAATAATAATTAATTTTTTTATTTTATTAATTTAAAAAATAAATTAAATATATTATACAAGTACATATTTTATTTTTATAATAATATAATTTTAATAGTAAATTATATAATTTATTATTATTAAATGTTAAATTTAATTAATTTATTTGTATAATATCATAATTATATATATATATATTATTTAACTTAAATTACATATAATTTTTAATATTTTATTAAATGTAAATTAATATATATATATTATGATATTATACAAATATATAATATAATTTATTAACAAAATTTTATTATTATAAATAATTAGAGATTTGTTTGTTTAACCTACTTAATTTATTGTTTTGAATTAATTAAATAAAATATTAATTATATATATATTTTTTCGTGAAATATATATTATATTTATTTTTATTTTAAATATATACCGGCCATTCCCATCACCGGTAAGACTTGTAGGGATTGCTTCCAGCAGATCCATCCCACCAGTTCTTAGGCAAAATTCCAATGGCCACCCAATTAGATATCACTTCACCGTCTTTTTGAGGCTCTTCCATTGGTTGTAGTGGCCCTGGTCATACCATAAACTACCCAACTCCTTCATTTTCCTTAGAATGTACATAAATTCAAGCCTATGTTCAGAGCTCTTCATCTGTTCTCAGGCGGTTCTTTGAGGAAAAATACTTTCAAGTACATGGGCTACTAGCAAGAAGAAGCTGATATATTCCATAGCATGTGAAACTGGGATTTCAGTTGAATATCTGGAGATAAAGTACAGTTGCTTGAACTTGATCATGAGCCACACTCATGCATTATTCATACAAATTAAATTTAAATATTACATTTGCATCTATCTTATGAGCTTAACATTCTTCATTCTCCTAATGATATCTGTTTAAGTTCTACCCGATATGGAGAGGGAAGACAAGACCCAAAAAAAATGGGGTATGTACAGAAGTCTAACTAAAGCTTGCAATGAGGCTCTTCTCCATTGGAGAATAATCCAGCTAGTGATCAAGATCAACTACTTGCAAACTCAGTCACTTTGGAAGAAGTAGTAGGTCCCATGATAGCTCTCCCATAGGCTATGGGGAGTGAGACCAGTTTCTTGGCTTTCCCAACATATGCCCTTTTTGTGAAGTTGTTGTAGTCGTTGGCTTCGATGGCATCCAGGATCTGCTTGTACAGCAACAAGGATGCCCAAACCGGCCACCTGCTGGCCGCATTCAACTCCTTCACACCCTGCTCCGCCTCATCAAAGAACTTCCTTGCCCGCTTTATCTGCTCCTTCATAAAGCTCCGCCATTTATCCGTCACCTGCCCCCTGAAAATGTCCTCATCCGACAGTCCTGCCTGGGCCAGCTCATCCTGCGGGAGGTATATCCTCCCCCTCCTCGCACTGTGCACAAGTAGCAGTGAAATGAATGATTACAAACATAAAAAGTTTTCCACGCCGAGCAACACGACCAGGACTTTGAATTAAACTCACTCTTCACCAACATCTCTGAGTATGTTCGTCAGCTGGTTGGCAATTCCGAGGGCTAATGCAGCGTTGTAAACGCTCTCAGTGGTGGACTTTGATTCAGGCGCGATCCCCATCACAGGAACACTCATCAGCCCCACTGTCCCAGCCACGTAGTAACAGTAAAGGTACAGCTCGTCAAAGTTCTGGTACCTCGACTTTCTCAGGTCCATCCTCATTCCTTCAATCATGTCTTTGAATGGCTATTATAACAATGAGAGTTGGATCATAATGCAACAGTCAACAGTAAAAGAAACCTCCAAACAACAAGGTGGAGTGGAGCATAGTTTTAGTTTTACCTGTATGTCTACTGGATATTTGGATACAGTATGGGCTAGAGCAGCATCGTACATATCATATGGCCGGCCCTCGAAGAGGTCGTTCAGCCTTTGACCCCACCTGTCCAGAGCTTTCGGGGTAATATGGGAAGCATTAGGTCCATCCACGAGCTCATCAGTCCTTCTACACCACACTGAAATGGAAACAGAAAGAAAGAAAGAAGATCCCCATAATTATGGAGCTCTAAACAAGCTAATGCCCATCACAGAATAAATCGAAAGGAGGAAGCTTTGGACCATTTATGCAGATAGACACATATTAATGCGTATAGGATGAGCCAAGCAGACTATCAAGGTACCAAAGGCCATATGAAATTGGACATTTTGGCTTCTTTGCAGCCAACTGAAGATAACAACATACCATAGATAGCCCACACCGCTTTTCTTCGCTCCGGCGTCATTAGTAAGGTACCTGAAGACATTTTTGACAGAAACAAACTCGTTCAACTTGGCAATCTCAGATAAGGTACCAACAAAGTTTTATTTTGGCTTAATTCACATACAAACATTTCTTTCAATCATAGTTCAAATCAAGGGCGGAACAGTTCAACCCAACCAAGAAAACCAGAAATACAATTTGAATCGAGCAAGAGATTTGAATGGTTACCCAGGTAAAAGGTCTTGGCGTACTCAGCACAGACTTCACCACACCGATCATAGGACTCGTTGAGCAGGTCCCAGTTGGAAACCCCACCTGTCTCCACGGCCTTCTTCCTCTCCTTCCTCTCCTCCCTCACCAGCGCCGCCTGCTTCAGCACCACCTCGTACACTTTCTCCACCGAAGTCATCGCCGCCGAGTTCGCCACGGCGCTCGACAGCGCCGTTATCCTAGCTGCCGCCGCCGCCACCACCGGAACCTTCGCCTTACGCTGGCTCCGGAACTTCCTGCCCCTGAATCCGAACAATGGAGCAACAGCGACATTCCCTCCGGGACACACCACCCGAAGGAGAACGCCCGCCATGTCTTCCGACAGACACACCGGGAACCCAAGAGCCGACCGTGGCAGAAGTACCCAGGTGCGACTGGTTTGTGGGCCTTGTTTTAGCCCCGAAAAGTGCTCTCCAAAATGTCGCAGGCACAATCTGGAAGAAGAGTGGTGGAGATGAAGGGGGGAAGAAGAAGGGGGAGTGGCTGAGGAGGTGACGTGGCAGAACCAGTGACCAATAACCCATCCTCTCCACTTCATTACTTTTTCCTACATACTCGACACTTGGTGGTCCACGTCACCCCTACAATGGTCATTGTATTTTTTTAGTTTAATAATAATTTTATATTTCAATTTATTTTTTTAAATAATTTATCATTTAATTTTATTATCACTTAATATTTTAGTCAACCGCTCAAATTAAGTAATTAAATTGATGGATTGTCCATAAAAATGAACTTATATAACTAAATTATTAAAACTTATAAATTAAGTTATTAAATGAAATAAAATTTAAAGAAGTAAATTATTAGAAATAAAAATAAATGATAATTTTATTAATAAAATAAAATGATAATTTTATTAATAAAATAAAATATTATTATAAATAATAATAGTATGAAAATAAAATAAAACCAGATGAAATTCATGCATTTAGTTAACTAGTTATTGATAATATGTGTTTTAATAGAGAAATATTATATTTAAACAGAGAAATATAATATCTAAAAAATTCAAAATTTATCAGTTATTTAAATAAATATAAAATAGGTAAACGGGAAAAAAAATTTCCGTGAGATAGATTTAACTTAATAAATAGAAAATTATTATATTTAAATAATTTTAACAAGAATTTTTGTCATTTAAATCTGAATTAATTATAATTTTATCAGTTATTTACTTAGAAAAATAAATGATAAGCATGTTGTTAGGCAGAATGATTCATTTTTGTGCACCAAAAACTTTCTTCCTACATCATAACCCTTTTTCAATTCACTGAATATAAATTTGTCTCTTCTATGATCTTTGTCGGCTTGCTCATATGTCAGGTTTTTTGGTTCACACTGTCCGTACGTGGCCGAACCAGGACCGCGCCCAATCGACCCACAAAATGAGCCACTTGGGGTCCATCACTTTTCTCTTTTGTATGGAAATGGAAGTTACCGTTCCACCATTCATTCGGACCGCACCGGCGCCACAGCCACACACACCAATTGTTCGGAAGCTACTGCCTAATTTGTTTCAGGCCATGTATGGGTTTTGATCACATGGATTTGGCACCGTCCAGCCCGTGTGGATCACGCAAGTGGTCGGTGTGATTCACGAGGATGGTTTGGTCGTGTGGAGGATGCTGTAAGATTCTCTGTCTCAAACAAAATGGTATATATGAAATAAAGTGTTAAATACATATAAATTTAAAAATTATTATTACTTATAATATATTTTTTTATTTTAGAGAATCTCCAATATTATTCTTAAAAATTATATAATAAATTAGATAAATATTTACTTAAAATTAAATTAATAAGTACTTTATTTATTTATTTTAATCTATCTCAACTTGCCTTGTAAACGACAAATCTATTCTTTCCCAAATTTTGTTTGGGACTAGGAGGAATATTTTTTTGCTGAAGATTCCATCCCTCCGGTACATGAACATACACATTATGTCCCATGTGCCCTATTTGCATTCACTCACTGGCAAAATGTTGTCATTTTGTGTCGGGTACTGAACCTCGGGTGAGGGAAGGTTGTGGCCAGGGTTCGTCACGTACGTGCCATTAGTTTCCATCCGACCGACCGATGGGGCGAACCTTCCGTGATGGTGACACTGCTCGTGGGCCGATAGGTTCTTGTGGGCTGTGTCAGTGTGAAGTTGGAATTTATAGCCCTCTGTTTCTGATTGGGTGTGGATGTGACTCATTTGGTCTTGTTGGGGTACAATTGGAATAAATACAAAGATGGTGGGCGAAACTAAATCTCTAGAAAAATGTACGTCTCCGTGACGTGTCAATTCCACACTACGTAACGGCCGTCCTTCCCTCGGGCAGCAGGTTCAAAATTTGAAAAAGAGGGAGGCGAAGAAGACGCGCCCGCAAGCCCTTATCCCAGTCCTAACCTCTCTCCATCCGTGTGTGTTGTTTCATCAACCGGCGATTCATTTCGCTGCCGCCTGGAATCAGTCGAGTTTCATGCCATCGTTGAATCCGCCTCTGAGATCGGCGCTCAGGTTCATTTACGTGACTGTGTCGGTAGCCATGGGATGCTTCTTCGCATGTTTCCGCATCAAGAATGACGATTGTCCTCGTCGATCACAGGCCCTTCGCTCCAAGAAGCATCCTGTAAGTCTATCGATCCTGTTTCCTTGGCTTGGGAAGCAGATTCATGTTAGCCAGCTGTTGAGTTCTTGCTATTAGTTATGGCGTTTCTAACCATTTCTGGTAATTTAGCGGGTTTATTACCTTAAATATATTTTCCAGCTGAGAGAATTGAGGACTGAGCATGCATTTTAGGGGTTTGTTCATTCATTTGCTTCTATTTTTGTTAAGGAACTGTAGAATAAAGCAGGAATATGCCGCTTACAGTCTGAGTTATTGTTAGGATCATTAAAAATGAATTTTGCAAGAAGTAGGACTCTCTCTTAGTACAAAACCAGGCAACTAAAAATACATGAGTAAAATGACTCAAAATGATTCTTGTAACTCTTTAATAGACTCCAAAGCAAGTCAAACACAAGTAAACCTAACATATCCTTAAACTGATATGCATGTTGCAATCAGTTTACAAAAACATCTCAATCAAACTTGCTGCGAAAAAAAATGATGCAAGAGAGTTTAGAAATTTGGTTTGATCTTCAAAAACAACATAAAATCAGCAACAACTTCAGTTGCAACAAAAATCCATTTTCTGCAATCTTCAACCGCAACTAAACTCCATTTTATGCATTATTAATCTCTTCCCATCAATTGATAAGAACCTGCAGATTCTTCCCTTCAACAACACAACCTCTTCTTCCAAGTGTTTTACTTCCTTCCTTGTTTCTGCACTTTGCTGCATATTGAATCTTATCTTGAAAGCTACTATATGTCCAGAATAAGCTGATAAAAAGAACCACAACTCCAGGTGCTCCAAGTAACCGAAGTGTCAATATCAAAACCATGATAAGCACAAAATCACTGATTTTGGAACCCGGCAACAACAATCAAGTTTACCAAAATTGTTCTACTGCAAAGGATGATATCATTCTTAAAATCTTATTTTTCCGACTCTTAGAAATCCTAATCTTCAGTATCAATAAAAACACATAAATCTCCCTCATTTTGCACCATAAGTTCCATCAACAAAGACTCAATTCCTTGCCAACCACATCTAGTATGTTCTCCTTAGATTCCAACTCACACCTGCACTCCTCAAGATCCTACATCAAATAAACTTGTTTCTCTTTTCAGTTCCTGAAATTTACCAGAAACACCAAGACAGATAACTCTCCATACTAAACTCCAATTGAAGTGAATCCATTCAAGCCATCCAGATCATCAACATTGTATCAGCCTCATCCTACTGTTGCAACTGATATAAAGCAAAAAATAACCCATACTTTCAGCAACAAACTGGAGAAACTCATTATAACAACCAAAACACTTACATATTCATTCTCACATCATCATCTGTCAAACTAAACTCATTTTTCCAACATGACCTAGTTTCATATTTATCTTCCTCAGCTCCTACTCCCTCATTAGAAAATATAGAATAAGCAAAATTTCTCTAACATGTGAAGTCCTTGCAAAATATTCATCAACCTTCTCACTCTCTTTCATGCCAAGAATTTTGAACTGTCCAAAGTGCTTGCAATTAAGCACACTTCACTTTGTTGGAGCCTTGAAACTTTTGTTTCATCAAATCCCAATGGATTTAGAAGTCTCTATGTTGAGAACAGTCTCGATCACGATCCTATCTAGCTTGGAATAAATAGTCCTTAATCTTGAGATCTTTCAACTTCAAATCTTTCACCTCTTTATGAGCTTCTCCACCTTCTCTTGTATCTTCAATTAGTCCCCAAAGCTCCTTTGATCTTAAAAAGTTTTCCATTAGCATGGTATAATGATTATAATGACCATCAAACATTGGTATCCCTGATAGAATTAAGTTACTTACTTTTGTCATCTATCTCCCTCTCCCTCTCCATTTTCTTCCTTCTGGCATGTTTCTTCTTTGTTAGAATCTCCTTACTGCGTATTTCTTCTTTGTCAAGAAATTGTGTTTTTGATACCACTTGTTAGGATCACTCAAAAGGAACTGCAGGGAGTAAACTCTCTTATTCAATCAGCAAACAACACTTTACACCCAATCCTTTTTTATACACTCATTCAGATCAAGCTTAAGAAAAATATAACACTCTCCTCAACAGAATTAACTACCACTTCAAAAATACAGTACAAATCCAAGCAACTAAAAATAAATCATCAAAATGACTCAAAATGATACTTGTAGCTCTTTAACAGACTCCAAAGCAAGTCAAACACAAGTAAATCTAATATACCTATCTAATTCATTTCAATATCTTACAAGGAAAAAATATTGGTGGATTTTTCAATTGCAGTTTCTTCTTATTCCATGTTTTAACTTCAACCAATCCCCAAACTTCCATTTTGATGTCCTTTACCATTTGGTATTTCATGATTGCAAATTTATACTGGTAATTCACAAGCTTCTTTTAATCCATTGTAATGTTTCCAGGAATTGGTCGTATCCCAGAATCCCTTATCTTCAGTGTTTCAATGTGAAGGTAAACAATCAGCATTTTGATTCCTAAGTAATGAAATTCTTTGATTATATGGCATGTTCATTCATTTCTTATTTTCTGTAATATGAATTTTTCAATTTATTTTTGGTCATTTGGTGCATTTGAATGACCCAATAACCAGAGGATCATGAGTGGGAGGACCAGGAAATCAGTAGTTCAAAATCTCCTTCTATCAATAATGAGCTCATGGTGGAGGTAAATTTACTAAAACTAGTTGATTTGTTTTTCTTAATATTTATTTATTTCCTATGAAAAGATGACCATTCTACTTCAACTGTTTGAGAAAATGGTGAACCGTTTGAAACTGGAAGTTTAGTTTTGAAAATTAACATTTGTTATGTGCACAAGTGGAACTTTCACTAGCTAGTGGGTCCTCTGTATCCGGATTGGCTGGATGGTATTATTGATAACATTGACAGAGAGTTTGAACAGGGTGAATGTAAACTGAGTTAATTGAAACACGGCTCACAAAATCAATCATATTATCATGCATTATGATGACTACCTAATACATGTAATGAGTTATTGGTTTCTCATGTGATAGTTCCTTGCAACAGGCCAAGTTCCTTAAAGTTTGTGGAACCTTGAAGGAGACCCCATGTGAAATAAGAAAAGCAGCAAGGAAGCTGACAGCTTTACCACCTGATGATGCAGATTCAGACATCCCAAAGTTCCATTCTTGGCTTCCTGATGAAGCTACACAGAAACTTCAGCCAGATAGTTCTTCCTATCTCCCACCAGCTTCCCTCAATGAAATGATGGGCGAGGATCTGCATTCCCAAGAGCGTTCACCTACCAGGTTTAATCTTTGAACTTTGCAAGAGTATCTGATTAGTGTTTGAACCCCCCCCTTCAAGAGGAGTAGATTGAGCTACAATGCCCGTGAAACTTGAGTCAGTTCATCTAAATGAATTTCTTTTAATTGGGAATGGTGAAAGGGGAAAGCTTCTAGAAAACATCAGTACTTACTCTTTCTAAGTTGTTTTCAATTTTGTTTTCTTCATCATAATTGTTTCACTATTGAATCTACCTTTTTTTTTCTGTATTTTCTAATGCAGCTGTATATCAGATGTGGAGAGTACAGTAATATCTCCCATTACCTCAACTATGGCCAATGGGGAAGTCTCTGTTGATATTCCTCTCAAGTGTCAAGATAAGTTGCCAGACACCTATACAACTCCACTGTTAACTGGCCTTTTTGTCAAGGATACTCATCATAAGAACAAGTCTGTGAGATTTGAATGTGCCGAAGACATGCTTTCCTCAGAAAAAGAAAACCAGAACTTGAAAATATACGGAACACCATGTCGTCAGATAGCATCAAAGAACTTACCTTATCCAACACCATTAAAGGTGTTGGATGATATTCAAACTCCTGAAACTATTTTTCCTGCAAGCGTGGACAATTTAATAAATGGTAAGGTGAGGATCAGGTCCCAGTATGTCCATCCAGTGCAGAACCCTGTGCAGAATGTATCCCAGTGGAAGGCATTGAAGGAAGACAAGGTTACCAGTAGCCTCTTTTCAGGTGAACTAAGAGACGCTTTTGAGCCACTGGAAGAAAATCCACTGCTGAAACAAGAGTACAAAAAAGCTTCTGTGGAGAGAGAGCAGAACGTTGAACTGAGCTTGTCTTCCTGGTTGAAACCACCCACATGCCAGAAAGCTGAGAGAAAAAATCATCTATATAAAACACCTGGAGATAAGCCAATTATTGGGCTAGTTGCTACACACTGGATCCTAGAGGAGTGTGCTGATGACTCTTCCAAAGGCTGGGATGGAAATGGAATCCCAAATTCAACTAATAAGTATAAAGAGGTATCTCTCTGTTGATCCCTTCTAATCACCCATTCTGGAAGGATTGAAATTAATTTAATGGTTTTTTGTTCTCAGGATCAAAAGGTTAGTTGGCATGCTACACCTTTCGAAGAGAGGTTGGAAAAGGCATTGTCTGAGGAGACATTTATATCTAGAAGGTATGTTGTTTTTCAGCTCTATTGTTAAGGTAATTCTGAATGCTGCCCAGCCCGTCTAATGCATCATATTTTTCCTGATCCTCAATTGTAAACTGTAGTATATTAGTGTAGTGCAGGAACGGCCATCTTGGGTTCTGACAGTTTTCCAACTTTCTATCTACTGTGTAAAGAATAACAAAATTGTTATACATAGAACATGGCCATTGAAAAACATCCAGTGCCGACTGTTGCAACTCTTCCTTTGTCTTTGATTTTCAAGATAAAAGCTTACATGTGAATAACTCCCCCTTGTAAAACACATCCCAGTTTCATCCCTTGGTACCTTTGTTCCTATATTGATGTATCGTTACGCTTGTCTGTTCAAATGGCAGGAAGAACCTCGAAGGGGCACCAATAGCTTTGGACGAGAATGAGGAATGTGATACTGCTCTCTCTCAGCTGCAACCTTCAGTAGTCTATCACAGTGCTAGGTCAGTGGCCTAGCCTCACATTGATTCTCATGTCTTCCCTGGGTGCACTGGAATGGATCTTTTTAAGTTCATCTAGAGGCTAGAACTGAAAATTTGAGTTTCTAGGAGTCCGGTAGTATTTGGTAACACATCGATATGTTGATGAAAGACTGACTGGACTTTTTTTTACTGCCCGTCTCTGCTACTTTCTTTATGGCAGCACGACAGTAGCTACTAAATGTGAATAACAGAACCTTTGTTCATTGCAGTTCAGTTGATGAGCTCTCGTCGTATCCTTCTTGCTTTGACACTTTTCAAAATATTGTACAGAGTAGATTAATAGTTTAGTCAGATTTATCACTCATTATTACTAATTCCTCGCATCTTAAAATTCAATAATTTGTTTGATGACATTAAAATATTTAAACTAAATAAAATTGTTTCACTAATTAAATCATTCTCTCACATTTAAAAAAATTAAATACATAGACGATATTTTAACAACCATCTCTTAATTTATTATAATTTTTATCTATTAATTTATTATTCTTTTATTCAATATTATCTCTATTATATTTAATTAATATATATTTATTAACAATATTACTACTAATTTAGGTTAACTAGTGTACATTAAATGTTAGTTTAAAATTCAACAATTTAGTTATTCAATATTATTTTCAATAATTTTATCACCTAATTTGTAATTTTTCTACCATCATCTACCATGCTACCGGTTGTATTTAGTTACAGGTGAGATTCTTGTGTATGATATTACTTTCCAATTTTATCTCACGTATTCAGCCTGATTGTTCTTAATTCCATGTCGCGGTTGGTCCCCCGATTGTGGTCTTATGGATTGCTATATTCGCCTCCAAACTTTCTTAATTCTCGGTGCACTCAGACACATTGACTGAGTTTGAGTTTGGGCATGTTTCTAAATGCTTGACTTTGGAGTTATGACTTTGCCCCTCTGTGTGTGAGCTTGTGGCCGGCCCAACTGCAAATAACAATGCATTGACTTCTTTATTAGGGCTGAATGGAATGGGTGGTGATTTAATATGGGTTGTTGAGTGATTGACTCTGACCTATACATTGATGACAGGAGTGTTGAAAGTTTGGAGTGGATGATGACCCAAGATGGATAGAAAAATCCCATCCAATGCATGCATTCTTGGTGCTTTGGAATCCCACCACCAATGAATGGTATGCTTCATTCTGCCCAAACATTTATGAATATCCTGTCAAAAGTATATGAAAGTGTCAGCTTTTGTAGTAGGAATCTCTGTGAAAACCATGGGTTTCAGTGGGAATGACTCCTTATACTCTTAGTTTATGGCATGGGCACAACATCATGTCCAAGAGTTGGAATTAAGTCAAATGAGGGATAAATTGCCAAACATACAAATAAGACATTGTGAGTTTCACTGGGACATTTTTCAACCCTAATTTTTACTCACTATTTCATAATAAAAAAATAAAAAAAAATAAATGATTACTATAAATTTTTTCACACCCATTTACACTTTATATTAAGTAATATAGATGTAGAATTCAAGGGTTGACTAAAAACACATAATGGGGCTAAACAAAGTGCATGATGGACAGCTAGCAAAGCCCCCATTATCCCAAAAACCATTATAAAGAAGGCTTGTGGGTGCAAGCTTTCAAGGAAGAAACCAGCTTTGTATGTAATATCAAGAGGTAGAGAGAGAGGGAGAAATGCGCATGGAAGTAGTGGTGGCGAGATTAATGGAGATGAGTGGAAGGAAGTTGAGTAATATGGAGGTGGAAGAGGAAGAAAGAGGCATGAAACTGCCTGGGTTCAGGTTTCATCCGACTGACAAGGAGCTGGTTCTGTTCTACCTGAGGAGGAAAGTGGAGAAGAAGCCAATGCAAGTCATCCGACAGCTCGATATTTACAGCTACGATCCATGGGATCTCCCCAGTAAGGCCATAATACTTTACAATAAATGTGTCTAAAGCATGCATGCTGTAATAGCCTTTGAGTACCCTCTTTTTTTTTTCTGTGTGTTGAAGAAGCTGGCAACGTGGGAGAGGTGGAGGAGCTCTACTTCTTCTGCAAGAGGGGACGCAAGTACAGGAACAGCCAGCGCCCCAATAGAGTCGTCACCGGCTCCGGTTTCTGGAAGGCCACCGGGATCGACAGGCCCATATATGCTTCCGAGGGTGGTCCGGAGCCACACCACGGGCGCCCCATCATCGGCCTGAAGAAGTGCCTCGTTTACTACCGGGGGAGTGCTGGAAAAGGGACCAAGACCGACTGGATGATGCACGAGTTCCGGCTCCCTCCGGCGACCGGAAGTTACGACGGGAGCAATCTCGGGCCTCATTCCGATAAGGGCATCGCTAAAGAAGAAGCGGTGGAGCATCTCAACCTAGAATATCACCTCCGATCGGAATTACATCACACCTCAAGGTCTTTTATCTTGTGGCATGCAGGAAGTTTGGACCCTCTGCAAGATCTTCAAGAGGATCTCATCTAACGGGAAGAACACGACGGCGTATGTGGAACAAAGCTCGATGATCTGCGGTTCCCTCAAATACAGTGATCACCCGATCGGATCCTCTTCCATGGCCGGCAGTGGCGGCCTCGAGACGCCGGAGCACAGCAGCGAGCTGGAGGCGAGCTTGGGAGGCCATTATTCTACAGCCGTCGTCCAACCAATGATCGAGGAATCGACTGCACCACCGGGCGTTGACTATGAACTGCCACCATTTCTGGAGACTCACCACTGCGATCGCCCCTGCGTCTGGAATCTGGACAGCGATAGCCGGCTGGGCTACGAGAGTGGCTGGGACGAGCTGGGGTTCATGATCAGACGGGACATTTAAAGTACTGTAATTAATTTTAGGATAAATTATATTAAAATATCTATAAAATTAAAATTATAGAAAATAGGATGACTTGTCGTAAGGGCAGTACAGTAATTCTACTATGACTAGGAAATTGTTGACTAGCTTGATAGTTTGGTCCTCACATCTCTTATTCATTAATAATTTTACCCAAAAATTATATAACTGTCAATCAACCGTCCCAAACACGCCAGTCATCAAATGTAAAATGCATCTGCGGCAAAATGGCCAAAAAACAGCTATAAAAGTTCATGGCCAAGCCAAGGATATACATAATGTACCAAAGCTTAACAAGAGCAGCAGACAATCCAGGCGTTTACTACACACAATAATACCATAGGTAGCTTATTAGGAAGGCTTTTTAAGATAGAGAAGATTAAACCCACATTATCCGTGTACAATGGAGCAATGGAACAAGCACGATTTCTCAATCAGGTAACAACAAGATGGAATCATCCTACAACTAACCTTGGTTTTTCTTCTTCCCTTTGCACGGCACGGCACGCCCTCTTCTACTGTCAAATTCTTTGGTTGGATTGGAATTCAAGGTCGATGATGGTATGGCACCATTCCCTGTTCCTGGGGGTCGTTGACCACAGAGATGTCCAAGCTGCCTGCTTCTGCCTGAGGAGGACCCACCTCCCGGACATCGGCTATTGTTGACTCAGTTGCCTGGATATCGCTCCACTCGCTCTCCCGAACTGGCCTCGAGTTGGCTTGGTCCTCTGAGATATGGATTACACTCTCCCCGGAGACGGGGATAGCTCGTGAGATGCTGAGACAGGCCTTGTCTACATTCTCCTCGGATGAGTCGACATGTTTGGTCATGTCCGAGCAGGACTCTACCTTCTCCTCAAATACTTGCTCTGAATCAATGTGTTGTCTGTTAAAGAGGAATATATTGTCATTATCTAAGCAATGACTTATCTAAACACCAAAAAGACTAAACAGCTAAAACAAAAACGGGAGTATTCCTGAGAAGATATCAAGTTGGGGCTAATAAGCTAGAAAGGCCAATCGTTTGTTGATTTCCTCAATTTTATCTCAACTTTTGGCCTAGATAGAGAAAAGCCAAACCTTTGAAATTTCTGTCAATTTTGGACCTCTATTTTTCAGTCATGAAGCGGCTCTTCTAATATCACATCACAAATTGCTTTTATTGATGTCCAGGGTAGAATTGACACAAACGTGAATGATTTTACATTTCTATGTGAAGGTTAAAAGGTTGTGACAAAATTGAAAAATGTGACTAAAAAGGTTTATCATTTCATGTTATTAACCAATAATTTGAAAGCAATGGTTTGCATATCTATAATTCCAAGAGTGGAATTTCAGAATTTAAGAAACAGGCAAGTGGAAAATGCTGAAGGTATAGTACTATTTGAAACATTTATTAATCTGGAAGATGTCATAAGAAGATACTGAAATTCATCTATCCTCTGCAATTTCCGTTGGAAGCATTAGACATGAAAATTATGCAGCAGGTGATCCTACCTTGACAATGGACTGAACATATGAGCAACGCTTCTCAATCAAACATTTGTAGTTACATAGAAATGGAAAGCTTACCTTTTAAGTTGTGTCTGAAGCACATTGACATATGCCAAAAGCTCTTGCTTGTCCTTCATAGTAACCGATTCTTTCTGTTCAGCATCCTTTATTCTAGCTTCAGCATCTGCTTCTGTTACCCTCACCTTCTCCTCTGCTCGTACAACAGCGGCTTCCATTATAACAGCACGTTCCCTAGCTTTGGCAAGTTCAGAGCGCCATAGTTGTGCCTCTTTAAGAGCTGATTCCCTTTGTTCAATCAACTGTTCCCTTTCCCTAAATAGGACTTCAATCTTGTCCTCAGACTCTTTAAGCTGGTCATACAAAACCAAGCACAGAGGACACAATTTTTAAATTATTAGAAAATAAATTAGTTTTTTAATCGGCGCGAAAAGTAGAATAGCTGGTCATTTTTTATACGACATTATAAAAACAGTTTTCTCCTACCTTCGCTTTTGATGACTCCAACAGCTTTTCAAAACTTTGTTTCAACCGCTCGATTTCTGAACAAGCTATTCTCCTTTGTTCATCCATTGTATGAGCAGCAGATGCTGCAGCCTCGGCAGCTTCTGCAGTCTCAGAGAGTTTCTCAGCAATTTCCTTAATAGTAGAGTCCCGCGCACGAAGTTCCCTAGCTAAATTCTGCAGTTCCTCATCCTTAACCAGAAGTGTCTCCTGCAGTTCCTCATGGTAACAAGTAACATATTATTTAATACCCAAATTTCAATATCAAGAAATCCAAAAATAAATAATGAAACGTCACAAATTATGCACATTTATTCACAATAACTGCCCAAAATTTGTGCAACCTAATATCAGGACAAATAACAATGAAAAGTATACAACATGAAAATTTTGATCAATCATCCAAGTTGAAATGAAAAGTGACTTGAATAAACCAGTAATTAAGTAGAAAAGCATAAAGACATAGTAAAAATATGGCATGAAAAATTACCCTGCAAGATATTTCATGCAATTGAAAGTCTCGTAAAAATAAACCCTTAAATATATTAATTTCTTATGAGAACATTTCTACAATTTACATTTTATATACAAGCAATATAAGGCCTATATATGTAGAAAAAGTAGCTAAATCTGCACCTTCATGATTGTCAAATCATCCATTGGCCCATCAATTGGTTTATTTGTCATCATTCCAAGGGCATTTCTCATTGAGACCTGCATTGCTGCCTCAATTTCTTTTGAGCATTCTAGTGCCGTCGAATTAGCTGCTGCAACTACAGTTGCCACAGTTCCCAATTTTGCTGGAGAATTACCACTCAAGGAGTTCACAGCTTCCCTGTGAGCCTTGAGAACCAACTGCGAAGCACTGATATAGAAAAGGGAAAGGAAGAAGACATAAGAATATTGATATGTAAATTATAAAATAAAAACAGTAGGAAAAGATATTATATATTGGAACAATACCAAGGACTTTGTTACAAATATATGATGGAATATCAAATCCAGTTTAACTTCTCTTTTCTCAGCTTGACTGTTCTTTTATTAAAGTTGAAACTCTTCCAATTACTCATCTCTTTATGGGTATTATTGCCACCCACAAGACAAAGCATGAATGAAATTCAAATGGTTTGATATAAATAACTTACTGTAATGTTGAGACCCAAGCTCTAGCTGCTCCAGGAGTTTCGGCACAGAGAAAATAGTCTTTCTTTGTTGGAGTGCCAATATCTACCAAGAAATGTTAAGATGTATGCACTTTCATGGATGAATTCCATATATTCACATGAAAATCCAAAGAGATCTATCTATCAACCATCATTGAACTTTACTAGAAGTAATTAAAAGGATACAAAAACAGCAGCCATCATACTTTGGCAGTCCACTGAAGTACAATTGACACAGAAGAGTGAGACAAACAATGTTAATCAATAAATCAAGTTCACTAAAAAGCGAAAATGAATAACCAAGGGCATCATGAAGCAAGTATAATGTGTGTAGCTAAAACTTACTGAAAGTTCACAGGTGATATTGTAATGGTGCTGTTTGCATCAAAGATAATGGTTCCCTTGACTGCAGGTTCATTTCTCCTAATCCTGATACATGGAAAAAATAAGGAGAAAATTACCATTCAGCCTTTCAGGGAAAAGTATGTGTCTGTGTGTGTGCGAGAGAGAGAGAGAGAGAGAGAGAGAATGGTAAAAATTTAATGGAGGAGTCCTACTTGTATTCCATCCTCCCCGTTGTGGGGTCAAGGATTACCCATCGCTCATTCCACTTCCTTAGCTATTAAAAAGACAACAAAATGCAAAAACTGTGCATCAATAAAGAGAATAATTAAAGACAAATTTCAGATAAGAAATTCACTAGTTATATGTAATTTCAATATGCAGATCGATAAAAACTCCAACAATTCAAACAAAACAGGGTCATAAGAAAACAAATACTGGAAAATTTTAACCAACTCTTTCCGTCCTCTTTTGACAAGGCCAATTCAAATTAGCATTTCATCCACATCTCTTACAAACTGCATAACACAAACAACCAACCTTTTATTCTTTCAGTTTTATGACAAGCATATATAAATTATCCTGAATATCAAATTCATATATTCTAAATTCCCATTGATTGACCAGAATCTAGTTCGTCCTCCTGCTGGTCAGTTACTTCATATAAACTTAATGGAAAGAATGAAGCACCTTCCAACCTGGCCACACAACACCAACATCTATATGATAGCATAGAACAGCCATTGTCAAATAATCTTATCTCGTATAGCTCATATAATGTGGCTATTTAACACAACTGTAGCAACTATCCATCTTTTGAGTCATAGGCCAAATCAATACCCAAGATCAAACTCGGCTTGGTAAATTGTTGGACAAAAGTCAAGAAAGCCATATCATTTCTGAAGAATTCTTTAACAAACTCATCCTACTGCACTGATGCGCATAATTTATCCCAAGAGTACTTTATCCAAGAATAAAGGACTTCTAATCATTTATTCCATTGGATCAAATAGCACTAGCTACCCTAGCTATGCTAATTCAACTACATCAGACATAAAGCCAACCAGCAAAGCTATAGCACTAGCTATTAGGGTCCATCCTTTCCCTCAACTTTTTGTGAAAGTAATGTTCTTACTAACTAACACGAACTATCAAAGAGAAGACACCTGAACTAAATGCTTCATGCTCTAGATGAGGAAAGAAACTCCACTTAAGCTTGCTACTGTTATTATTTGCAATATTCAGAATTTATTGATGATGAGAGGACCGAACCTCGGAAAGTGGATACTTCTCTTCTCTTTGGGTACCGCTCAGTTAAACCCAATCGCTAGTGTCCGAAAATTTTAAAAATTATAATAATAAAAAACACGGTACTAAAGTTAAAGTTTTCAATTCGACCTCCAATGGGCTATTTAGATCAACGAGAGATAATAACAAGATCATCAAAATTCATATGCATATATACAGATAGAGTGGGGGCTTGGAACTCACGGTTTCAGATCGCTTGAGGAGTGGTCCCTGCAATAGGTTCCTACCGGAGCCAGACGCCAGCTGCCGCTTTATCCTCTCCAAGCTGCTCTCCGCGTCTCCAGCTCTCTGTAGCGCAATCAATCGACATAAACCCCAGAGCGGCAAGTAAAATGAGAAAACAGGGCACACTGCAGATGCTGTCATGTGCAAATGCTGAAATAGTGCTGAAAACTCACCGAGGCGCCATTGGAGGCCATCTGGAAAAACAGAGAGATCGTGTAGCTCAATCAGAAGAAAGGAGATATAGATTCCAATGTCGACGAGGTCTGTCAGTATGTCAATTTTCTCCGCACTCCCTCTCTCCCTCTTGGAGAGGCCGGTAGGTTTCAATCCGATGGACTGGCAGGTGGGAGAGGAGATGGTGATCGATGCTTATTTTCCTTTTATTCCTATTATTATAATAATTATTAATATTTTATTTTTTATAGATAAAATATTTTGTTGCTTGGCATTGTAAAATAGGTTGAAGGGTCGTATGGTCTTTTCACGCTCTCCAGCACATGGACTTTTTCACCGGCCTCGCTTCTCTATGCAAGGAATCATCATCTGCCACGTGTCCCATCCAGCCTCCGTAATTCCGCAGATAAACACTGCTGAGATCAGCTCTCCACGTCAACTCGTTGTCCCCACTTTGACCAATCACGGTAATCTATCTGACGTGGGGATTTCCGTGTCTCACCTCTCCAGCTCTTTTCCTCTCTTCCTCCTCCACGTGTCTCACTCTAGACGTCTCTCCTCCCTTCTTACTCCACCGTATAACTAGCCTGCCACCGCACAAGTGCATGCCTAATTTTTTGGCGTTCCGTCCTCCCCGCCGATTTGATTTGAAGAAGATACCCAGTTGTCTCAGATGGGGAAAGCCGACGCCGGAGCTGCGGACTTCAAGCTTGTCGGGTTCAAGAACTTCGTCCGAGTCAACCCTCGCTCCGATCGGTTCCGGGTCATCCGATTCCACCACGTGGAGTTCTGGTGCACTGACGCCACCAACGCCGCCCGCCGCTTCTCCTGGGGCCTCGGCATGCCCCTCGTGGCCAAGTCCGACCTCTCCACGGGAAACCCAGTTCACGCATCCTACCTCTGCCGCTCCGGTGACCTCTGCTTCCTCTTCACCGCTCCCTACTCCCCCTGCATCTCTGCCTCCGAGCCCACCTCTGCCGCCTCCATACCCACCTTCTCCCACCACGCCTGCCGCGATTTCGCCGCCACCCACGGCCTCGGCGTCCGTGCCATCGCCGTTGAAGTAGAAGACGCCGAGGTCGCCTTCGCTGCCAGCATCTCCCACGGCGCAAAACCCATGTCCCCGCCGGTATTCCTCGACGGCCGCACCGTGGTCGCAGAGGTTCACCTCTACGGCGACGTCGTTTTGAGGTATGTCAGCTACAAAACCACCAACCTGGACCCGTCTTTACCCGATTCGTGGTTCCTCCCCGGGTTCGAGCCTATGGATGTCTCCTCTGCTTATCCGGCGGATTATGGCATCAGAAGGCTCGACCACGCGGTCGGAAACGTGCACGAGCTGGGCCCTGCAGTGTCCTACGTGAAACAGTTCACGGGGTTTCACGAGTTCGCTGAATTCACCTCGGAGGATGTCGGGACGTCGGAGAGTGGCCTGAACTCCGTCGTTCTAGCCAACAACGAAGAGACTGTGCTCTTGCCGATGAACGAGCCGGTCTTCGGGACTAAGAGGAAGAGCCAGATACAGACCTATTTGGAGCACAATGAAGGCCCCGGGGTCCAGCACTTGGCCCTCATGAGTGATGACATCTTTCGGACCCTGAGGGAGATGAGGAGGAGGAGCTCTGTGGGAGGGTTTGAGTTCATGCCATCTCCGCCTCCGACATACTATAGGAATCTGAAGAACAGGGCGGGGGATGTGCTCTCCCATGAACAGATAAAGGAGTGCGAGGAACTCGGGATCTTGGTGGATAGGGATGATCAGGGGACTCTACTGCAGATCTTCACTAAGCCGATTGGCGATAGGTATATGCTCTTTCTCCCAGGACCTGTTTTTTTTTCTTCTTGTTTGGATCAATTGTTCCTCTAAATCATTGGACGTTTTCTGTGTCATTTGATGGTATCACAATAATTATCTGTGAATTAGAGCAATATGTGATCTGCTGATTGATTGCAGCCAAACTGATTGTAGAAATGCCTGCTTGTGTATCTGCATGTTTTACCAACTCTATGCAGGCGAGAAACCTTATTACACTTTGTATTATGCAAGAGGGTGCAGGTTTGGTTTTCTGTGTTGTTTGATGGCTGATGATGACAGTCAATATCATATGATGTATCTCAATGGAAAATGTTGATGCTTGATTATCTGCAATGGTGCAATATGTGATCCAAACTCTGCTGTGTTAGTTAGGGGCCAACTGATAGCAAAATGGCTTTATGTCCATATCTATTTCATGTTTTACCAGCTTTATATAGGTGGGAAGCTTCACTGCTCTTTACTATACAAGGGTGCAGGTTTGTGGCATCATCCTTTGCTTTTGCCCTTTACTTGAGATAATGTTGCAGCACTGTCAGCAAACTGGTTTGTGATTAAGCTTTGCCTCTGCTTCTATTATGTTCTCTTAATGAAACTTCTGTTGCTGTTCTTAGACGAGCAAGCTCTAAGCTCTATCTTTGGGATGATCTTCTGTTTGAATTCTTCATTGAACTACTCTTAAACACCTGCTATTTGACTCACAGGCCAACCATATTCATAGAGATCATCCAAAGGGTAGGGTGCATGATGAAGGATGATCAAGGGGAGGACTACCAGAAGGGAGGATGCGGAGGGTTCGGGAAGGGCAATTTCTCGGAGCTCTTCAAGTCCATTGAGGAATATGAGAAGACACTCGAAGCTAGACGGACTGTTGAATCAGCCCAGGCATGAGCTGAACATTGAGTGTAAACTGTAGAAGAAAAACACCTATAGAAAAGGGAAAGAGATCAATCCTATGTGATTAATGCCTGTGGAACATGACTGGGCAGTGAAGAACAAGGCTGTGGAACTGGTACAGGTTGATAAGTTGCATCTTCCTACTAATATCTTGAGGTGGGAACTGCTGCAACTTGTGAATCCATTGAACTTTGGATTATATTTTATGTTTCCCATGTGACTTCTTGAGGATGGCATGATTATCCTTTCTTTCATCCCCCCTCAATAAATTGAAGTTTGCATTCATGGCAGTTAACTAAGAACCCCTTGGCTTTCTTTCATGCTGATGATTATGGAGGAAACTTTGGTCTTGGCAGGGACATAATAAGACATGTTAGCTAACCTCTGAATCTGTCCATTGATGATTAGCTCATGTGATTGGTGGTTCCAATCAAAGAACTGGATTGATATGTCCTACATTCTGTCTAGTGGTAGTGTGAATGAAGTACACATTGATATTTGCATCTTCCACGGCTATTCAGATATACAAAGATTGATGTGTTCTTGTAGGTGTAATGACTTGTGAGTTTTTTTCAAGAGCATAAAAATGCAAATATTGCAAATGAAGCACTTACAAAATCTATTTTTTGTCTTGGGTGGAGGTATTGTTCATGTTCATGATTGCACATTGCCCACTTTGTCCAGTCATTTTCTTCTCTTGTCAACATCCAAAGCCTGAAATTCCATATTGCACTCTGCTGCAATTCCGCCATTTCCATAAAAAGCTGTCATGCAGCTTCAACCCCACATGTCTTATTTTATCTTTCTTCTTACTGCACTCTCCTCCTATCGATCTATCTAACACAACCTTTGTATCTGTGGAGGGCAAAATCCTCTCTGCTACAATGATTGTCAAAAGTGTTATACAGGTCTCTTTCAATTGGATCTGTTAGGCCTGGAAGGAAAGAAATGCGCATTCCCAGCACACTATCTTCTTTCACAGTAGGTACTTTTTCTCTTGCTTCTGGCTCCTCCGTTCATCAACTCATCCCAAGAAGACACTCTGGAAATGCAGACATCAGTCATGAAATAGTTTTTTTTTGTATTCTTTTCAAAGTGGCCATTAACCAGGTACTCTTCACAAGATACACTTCTGTTGCATAATATCCAAGGAGACATGTGAAACACAGAAATCATAACTTTGTGATTCTCTTAGCAGACTCTCTCTGAGCCAATAGTTTCAGGAACTTGCTGTGTTTCAGATGAACTCACAGCTGTTATCCGAGGTCAAGCTGCATGGATTCCTCCTCTGGGTGTCCCTGGGTTTCTTGATGCCTACAGTGATCCTTGTCATGAGGGTGGCCCATAAAGAAGAAAGCAGGAAAAGAACCATGGCTCTTTTTTGAGCCCACACAATTCTTCTGGTAAGCACTACTACTAACAGCTTTCACCCGTTCAGAAACTCCTCTAAATGAGGACAATTCTTCTGTTACACATGGCTTATTGAATTTTTTAGCCTCTATCACATAAGAATGAGTGAGTCTGTGGCTGAAATGAGGACAATCAATGCCTCTCTAAATGAAACTTATAGCAATACTTCCTTTCTGATAATTTTCTTTTGCAAGACAAGTTTTTCAGATCTTCCATGTATGATTACAGCTTGAATTTATCAAAGATGAATGAATATTATTAATTTCTATGGGCATGATTAGATGATAGAAAGTTGAACATAACTACCCATAGAAGCATCTCTAAATAATATAAGGTTCTATTGGTTAATCATGTCAGTATTAGCAACTAGATAATCCTTTCCATCCCACCAAGAAGATGCATAATGTTAGGAACCAGTTAGCCCCCTATCACTCATTTGATATGCCCTTTTTCCTAATTCCCAATGAAATAGACCAATGACCAAAGGAACAAGCATTCTGGAGAGAAACTTCATGATCTATAGATTATATCTCCATTTTCTACCATCTTGCAGTATATGGAAGGCATAGCAAAGCAGCAGAAGCCCCCGAAAAGTGAATCCTAGTGTAGTGATGTATAAACATCATGGGAAGAGCTGTACATAACCAATCAATATAGCTATACCCAGTATGACAAAAGGGGGAAGGATCACAAACGCTCCAATGGTGGCAAAGAAGACGGAGTCATTCCTCTGAGATACCTCATTAAGGTAAGCTTGCCTTCTGATGTTCCTCTTCTGTGAGATGGTCAGGAACCTGGCGCTTACATTCTTTAGGTTCTTGCCAAGCGGTATAATGAAATCCCCTTCTCTATCCCCCACAAGCTGCAAAAGCTGGTCGCGGATGGTCAAGTTTCTGGCATTCCCATCACTCTCATAACCTGTTCATATATTGTTGATGAAAATATCACTCAAGCAGAATTTCATGCTTTGCCAATGTTTGGGTATCCTATATACAATGGAAATCTCCTGTAAAGCTAGAAATGGTCTGACTCTAACAACAGTGGACGCTTTTTCATTTAGAAATCAGTGTCTTGGAGGCAGTCATATCCATGTCTTCAAATTTCAGGATTTATGCATAACATGATTAAGAATGCATCTCTGTATAATTCTCATGTGTGTGCTTAAGTCTACTGTGCTATTAATACTTCGAGAATTTTTGTCTAGTATGACAATGGAGAAAACAAAGGATTAACTCACCATCAACTGATGCGGAGGAGCTGGAAGAAGTGAGCTGCTCCAACAGACCCAGTTGCGCGCGAGCAGAAGATAGTGATCCTTCACAAGAAAAAAAGGGCTCCATAGATCAACCACTTGAATCAAAACAAAACAAAGCAGGAAAAATAGACGGAGATCTTTTTAGGGGAGCGGAATTCTCACGGGAGAAGGAAGCTGGAGGAGGGTCCTCCTCGGCGACGCCACTACCTTCAGCTCCTTCTGACAGAGCAAATGCTCTAGACGGGGATCTTCGCAAAGATCGGAGCTTGCAGGGATGGTTGTGTGTAGGGATGGCATGAAGTGAAGGCAGGCCTGTAGGGTAGATGAATTTCAAGGCCATGGAAAAGCTTGAGCTCGTATCAACGGCAGAAAATGCAAGTGCCGGAGCATTGACATATTCCATTCGTTCTGAATCTAAAAAAAACCCAAAAATCAGATTTTTATCACATGGGTCGACCACCTCAAGTTAATGGAACGACAGAAGAAGATGATGGACACACAGAACAGCTCCTCCACATAAATTTGGGAGAGCACAGATCATCACACGCCCTCCATCGGACGGCTCGTATTTTCTTAGTTGATCCTATGACATGATTCATCTAGCTGGTTGTCGTGGATGTCGGGATTGTGAAAAATGCAGAAGATTGTTCATATTGATATCTTCTTGAAGTGATCTCGGAAAAAAAAAGGTTCGAAAATGTATAAAACTGAAAATAAGGCAGCAAGTTTTTTTTTTACCCCTTTTGGTACTGTGGTAGCAGAGGAAAGCGCAGTTGGGGATCGAACCCAGAATCTCTGATTCCGTAGACCAACAGATTATCCATTGGGCCACGGAGTGAATTTGTTGAAAACAAATTATACTCTATCTTAATATATATATTTGAAATAATTTATTAGAAAATTTTATTTATGAATTGTTGTACGGATTAAATATTTATTTATCTATATATTAAATTAAATAAAATATTTATATTTAAATTAAATTATTAAAAAAATGATACGAAGAAAGTTCTGGTGAAGTTGGTCGTCTTGGCGGGAAGAAGTGACCGTTGAGAAAGACGGGGAGCTAGGGTCAACGTTAGTTTGACTGACACGTGGCGACTGCCAACGGGTGATGGAGGAAAACTCCCTTGCGCCTGCCTTCCTCAGATCCAGACCTCTTCTCTTCTCTTCTCCTGCTCTGCTGGAATAAGAAGTCCCTACTCGAGTAGTGAGTTTTGAAAGAAAGCAATGACAATGGAGGCAGGAAAAAGAAAATGAAAGCTGCTTGAGGCTGCTGCTTTTGGCCTTTCTCTCTCTATCTTTCTCCTCCAAAAGCAACCATGTTAACCTAATCTTTTTGATACAACCCCAAAAGCAAAAACACTCGCAACAGTTGCAGGGATCCCCCACAAATCTCTCATCCTCGCACCGTTCTTACATTCTCTCATTCTTTACTTCCTAGCGGGGCAAGCCCTTTTGTTCTTTTACTCACCTCACACACAAAGTATCCCTCTTTTGTCACTTAGTATAAAGACTCCAAGAGATGGTTGCCTCAATCGTTTTCACGACTGTTCGAGACCGAGCAGCGCCAGAAATCCTATATTCAGGAAGGATAAATCACCATCGGACCAGCCCGGTGCAGTGCTCAGTCGCCGTGGGAGATGGCGAGCTCCAGCAGGAGCAAGGCCGAGGGGCCGCCCCGCTCGATGTCCCGGAAGATGACGAAGGCTCCATCTATTATACGGGGTCCGCAAGATGAGGAAATCTCCACCGTGGACAGCGATCTTGTCCCCTCTTCTCTTGCTCCCATTGTGCCCATCCTTCGTGTCGCCAACGAGGTTGAGAAGGACAATCCTAGAGTTGCCTATCTCTGTGAGCTTCTTAATCCTTCTGCAGTTCAAAACTCTCTCTCTCTCTCTCCCTCAAATATAAAGTTGGTGCATAATCTACTGAATCATCAACTGTCATTCAGCAGCTTCAGTTTTCAATAGATACATGCTTATGTGCTTGTATTTATCCTAGTTGTTGCAGTACTAAGAGAAAACATGTATTGTAGTTGCTGCAGTAGCTCTTGAAATAAGCTGACTTGCTAATATGGCTCTTGCCCTCTAATTTTGAAACCTCATGGTTGGAATAGTTTCTCATGGACATATCAGCTGTGAGGTTTTGATGGTATTGTATCTTGGGTCGGATTATTTAGCTTGATCATCCTTTATTGCCATCAGTATGATCCTATTGCTAGTTTTCAACAGCTCATATTTGACTGCATCATGTTGCCATATTTCAACTTCTCTGACTCTAGATTGTTGCTCTATTACCTCTGAATCATTATACACATAATGAAACAACATTGGATGGTAAGGGAGGGAGGAGTTCTTCATTGGTGGCTTATCTGCAGCTTCTTGGTGCCATATGATTGGCTAGGAATATCCTAAAGCCCTATAGTTCTAACATCAACCAACTGTTCCTCCTTTCAATTTAGGCCGCTTTCATGCTTTTGAGAAGACTCATAATATGGATCCCGTCTCAAATGGACGCGGCGTTCGTCAATTTAAGACTTATCTGTTGCACAGGCTAGAGAAGGTAAGATTCCTAGCTTCAAACCATTTATAGAATTCTGGTAAGTGCTTCAATCCACCATGCAATTTATATTATCTTTGAGTGGTTCTATCCTATCAAAGTGTATCCATTAGCAGCTTGAAATCCGGTTTTATATCAAATCAAAATGCAGCTTTCCTTATTATACATGTCACCAAAGATAACATTTTTGGCAAAATCTGAATTCTGGTATGACTTTAATTGCTTCTCCCCTTGTATTCTTCGGAGTTCATTTTCTGTGATCAAAGTCGTACTCAAGTGTTGGGGGATGTATAGGAAACTTAAACTTTTACCTCTGTTTAATTGGTGTTTTCTTTCTTTGTAGGAAGGCGCTGAAACTAAGCCACAACTTGCCCCCATTGATAAGATAGAAATCCAGACGTATTATCAGCAGTACTATGAGAGACACATCAAAGATGCAGAATATACAGAAAGACCGTAGGCTCTTTCTACTGAACTTGAATTGATACAACATCCTAAAGCAAGTTTTCCTTGCATTATTTAAAAATGTTTTGAGTTTGCTTTGTTCTTCCAGAGAGAGAATGGCAAAGATCTATCAGATGGCCTCAGTTCTTTATGATGTAGTGAGGACGGTAGTCCCTTCTGAGAAAATTCATGATCAGGTTAAATGAATGGGATCCATTATCACTGCTTTTCCCTATGACCTTGAGCAAATTGCTATATGATGCTAAAGAAATTCAGAGACTATTCTGTTGTTGCAGACAAAAAAATATGCAAAGGAAGTCCTGAGGAGACAGGCGCAGTCCGAACACTACAACATTCTACCATTGTTTGCCACTGGAATTAAACCGGCTATCATGGAACTTCCCGAGGTTTGTTATGAACAGAAAATATTCTGGCACATCCCCTGTACTATGCTTTGTAAAATATTACTAAAGACTGAATCAATCACAGTTTTCTTTATTGCTATGCTCCCCTTATTTAGAAACGTAGCCCCTATTGATAGTTAATTGTTGTAATTAAAAATATGATGGAATTCAACTGATTTCTGGCACAGGGAAGGATTCATCACGAGTAGCATTTGCCATCCATTTTGGCTGTTTTAGATAACTAAAATAATTTATATTTCATGAAATGCACAGATCAAGGCAGCGCTTCAGGCTATAAGAAATGTTAACAATCTTCCAATGCCTAGAACTCACAGAGAAACTGACAAACAAGACAACATTTCAGCAATGCCTGTGGAGGAGGCCAGATCTATCACAGATATCATGGAGTGGCTTTCTTCCATTTTTGGATTCCAGGTAAGTGATATATGACATACTAGTGGCTCTCCTTTGTTTCATGGAAAATTTTTCTAATCTGTAGAAGTTCCATTTCAAGCACTGCAACAACATACAAAGTATGGTTCCTTAGGTTCATCCATGGAAATCAGTTCCAATTTTCACTTTCTGTAACTCATATATCATTTATTTCATTCTTTTCCTGTTATTTGTCTGAAAGCAAACATGAGTATCATATCTTTCAAACAACACACCCTTTTTCTAAACTGGTAGACATTTTTCCGCCATAAGAAAATAAATGTTTCAAACTTTTCCCTTAAAAGTAGGAGATTCGAACCTATAACCAGTCAGATGCGTGCGGTTTTTTTATGCAAGGGATGGTGTCATTACTTGTTGTTTGAGTCCATAAAAAGTAGAGCGTGTTTCCCTTTTGCAGTTAGAAGGGCTGCCTTTTTGAGATTGTTAGATGAATAAACATTTTTCTAAATGGATATCTTTCTTTGATGGATGAAGAAAGGAAATGTAGCGAACCAGAGAGAACACCTGATTTTACTACTTGCCAACATGGACATAAGGCATAAGCATCTCAATGGTTACACCCAGGTTAATGGATGTTATGCCGGCTTGCTCTATCTATTTTCCAATTAATCATTTATTAGTCTGTTGCTACCATAAATGTTAACCTTTTGCAAGATTCCACATTGATTCTTAAAATGTTTCTTGCAGTTGGATTTGGAGACTATTATTCAATTGTCCAATAAAATGTTCAAGAACTATCGGTCATGGTGTAATTACTTGCGCTGCAAGCAGAATCTTGAGTATGCTTAATTAATTCTTTTCAGAGCTGAGCTCAGATTAAAACCTATTCAGTGGGCTCTTATGTTATCTATATGAGGTTTATAATATTTCTATCTTCCTTCTAAGGTTTCTGCAAAATTTGGATAGACAGCAGTCACTGCTCATTTATATTGCTCTTTATCTTCTCATTTGGGGTGAAGCCTCAAACATCCGTTTTATGCCCGAGTGTATCTGCTACATCTTCCATCAGGTATGGAACTACTTATTAAGCTTCAAAATATTAATTTTCTCTTTTTCTTCTTTTTTTTTCACTTGGCATTTTCTTTTTTATTACTAAACACTAAACTAAACAACTTTTGATTCTTTATTGTACGACCAACAAAACTCGTATAAAAATTTCATGCTTACTTGACATGTTCTAGAGAGGCAATATCTATCCCACTTCAAAATATTGGCTATATTAAGGGTAAGCGATCAAATAAAGTTGAAAAATAGCACATTGGATATGTGAAACCTTCAGAATTTAATTATAGCGCATATGGACTCCTCACAATTCCGTAGGGAAAAAAAGGAAAATTAGGATTCCATTACTAGTTCTCGTACTTCTTTATTTTTAGTTATGGATTGTTTGTAAAATTATAATGTACCTGCTGTTTGCTGCATAAGTTGAGCTATAATTTTTACACCTTCCAAGTGTGCTTGGTATAATGTTTCTATCCCCTTCAAAATCTATACTTTTATACCATTTCCCACAAAAACAAACTTTGTTTGAATTATGAAAAGAGCACATGTTGATGCAGCTACATTATGTTGTAGCTTCTTTTTCTTTTCCAGTACACTCATTTTATAAATAAATCCATTGTTGTATCAATGGTTCTAGATGGCAAATGAAGTTTATGGTATCCTATATCGCAATGTCCATCCGGTTAGTGGAGACACAAATCAAGAAGTAGCAAGAGATGATGAAACATTCTTGAGGGAAGTCATTACCCCATTGTATCAGGTTCTCCGGAAGGTACTGTCATCATTATATTCTAAAAACTGTTCCCGGTTCTTTTTTTTTTCCTTTGCATCTTAGAATTTGAGTTAAATGGCTTAAAGGAAGTTAGAAGAAACAACGGGGGGGACGCGAGCCATTCAACATGGAGAAATTACGATGATCTGAATGAGTATTTCTGGTGAGATTAACATCCCACCAGTAGAGATTGCTCTTTTTGATTGTGCTAGAAAATATATCTGAAAGAATCCCACCTTTTCTGTTTAGGTCTGAGAAATGTTTTAGATTGAAATGGCCATTGGATCTTAAAGATGGTTTCTTTGTACAGTTGGACGAAGTTCAGCCTGCAAGTGAAGTAAATTCTCTTTCTTTTCCTATCAGTTTCTATGTTTATCTATTTAATTAAATAAATAATTTTTAAGTTTTCTGTAGAGAGCCAGCCAAGTGCTTGCTGGGAAGCAGAAGCCTAAGACAAATTTTGTTGAAGTTCGTACATTCTGGCATCTATACAGAAGTTTTGATCGGATGTGGATATTCTTCATATTGGCATTGCAGGTATTTTTTAACTTGAATCTTATTCTCAAGATATTATTAGTCAATGCTTCTCATCTTTTCCCATTTCAGGCTATGATTATTATTGCTTGGAGTCCCAATGGCACCATTCTTGCTATTTTTGAAGGGGATGTATTCAGAAATGTTCTTAGCATTTTCATCACATATGCTTTTCTCAACCTTCTGAGAGGTTCTTTTCTAATTTTTTTTTTAATTCAGTTCTTTAGTTTGATGATACCGATGTATTTCTTGAAATTAAAAATGCCTCCTCTTGCAGCAACCCTTGATATAATCCTGAGTTTGAATGCTTGGAGAAGTATGAGATTCAGTCAGATTCTGCGATACATTCTAAAGTTTGTAACAGCAGCTGCTTGGGCTGTGGTTCTTCCAATTGGATATTCCGGTCTGAAACAGAACCCAACAGGAATCTTGAGGTTCTTCAACTCATGGGGCAGGGATTGGAGGGGCACACCGTTTTACTATTATGCTATCACAATCTATATGATACCCAATTTTCTTGCTTCTATATTCTTCTGTGTTCCTTATATAAGGAGAACGATGGAGCGTTCAAGTTTGTGGCCTATAACTTTGCTCATGTGGTGGGCGCAGGTACATATCCATTAATCTCTCCTTACATTTCCAGCTTCAGGTTCTAAATTGCTTTACAAATTGCATTGGCTTTAAATGTGATGGCAGCCAAAACTTTATGTGGGACGAGGAATGCATGAGGATATGTTTTCACTCCTTAAGTAAGACTTTGATGCTTAGGTTCTTTTCTGTGTTTTCCTTTGACTCTGTCCCGGTATCTATTCTGCTAATGCAGCCAGGATTTGATATGTTCAATATGAACTAAAAGCAATATATTCATATGGCAGGTACACTCAATTTTGGATCATGCTCCTCATCAGCAAACTTGCATTTAGCTATTATGTTGAGGTGATAGTTTTCTTAAACTATATTCAAGTGCTTAACAAAATTAAGCTCTTTATTGTTTGAGTATTGCCTCTCCGGATCGTTTTTTTCTAGCCAATGCAAATGTGTGCTTCTTGATCATGTGAATATCATTTTTATTGCTGCTCTTACTGCCAAACTTGTCAATGAGAAATAACACAATCTGACTGCGTGACAACTGTAGTATATATCCTCATAATACAGTTTATGAAAAATGTTTTTCCTTTTCTAATAAAAAAAAATTGCATGGGGGCAATGCTGTCTACTTTGAAGAGCATACGTTTTTTCTTTAATAATTTATATCTAAAGATTATTTTGGGTCATTTATCCATTACGTAAACCTAGGCCTTAAACTTTTATGATATTCATATTGCACAGATTGCGCCGCTCATTATCCCAACAAAGGCAATTATGTCGTTGCATGTTTCTAATTACCAATGGCATGAATTTTTTCCAAGATGTAAGGATTTCCCTTTTATTTTTCTTTTCCACTGCTCAAGTTGCAGCCACTAGATTGTACTAATCTGTTGCTTTAAACTGTAGTGACAAGTAATATAGGAGTTATTATTGCAATATGGGCACCGATTATTCTGGTAAGTGCTTTCTGGACAAATGGTTCCCATGAATGAATTCAGGTCATTCTGTAATTTGAAACTGCCTACCTCTGACAGGCTTCATGTAACCATCTATATTTAATTGGTCACCAGGTCTACTTTATGGATGCACAAATATGGTATGCCATTTTCTCCACTCTTTTTGGTGGCATATATGGAGCTTTCAGCCATTTGGGTGAGGTTAGTTTTTTATTGTATTCTATTTTCTTGTTGTGCTTTAGATTAAGCACTTACAGGTCCTGGCTTTATTAATTTTGTTCTTAATCCTGAGAATTTGCTGCATTATCATAGTTCAAATTTGTTTCTTTCTTTCCACTTTATTATTCTTTTGGACCATTTCAGATAAGAACACTTGGGATGTTGCGTTCTCGGTTTGATGCTGTGCCTTCAGCATTCAGTGAACACCTTTTGCCTTCATCAAAGGACGAAGATTCAACAAGGACAGAGCAGGTACATCTTCACTTTTGAGATTGATCTTCATTTATTAACTTAGTATACTTCTTTCAATAAAATGATTCTTAGACTGAGGCAATTATTTTTGAAATATTTTAAGAAAAAGTTCGTTTTCATCTTTCTCCTTTTTTTTAAAGTTGGTACTTTTCTAATGACAGGACAAGTCACGTGAAAGGAGGAACATTGCATTTTTTTCACAAGTATGGAATGAATTTATTCATACTATGAGAATGGAGGACCTGATCAGCAACAGGTTAGATCACTGCAATTCATCAATTGAGTATTTCAAATATAGATTCTAATTTTCATTCGACTCCAAATTATAGTGATAGAGACTTGCTCCTGGTCCCATATAGCTCAAACGATGTCTCTGTTGTCCAGTGGCCACCATTTTTGCTTGCTAGTAAGGTATAATTATTTTCATGGTGTTTTCCTATATCATCTCAATATAGAAGTTTTTGTGGAGGCTTATTCATATTGCATGAATAGATTCCCATAGCACTTGACATGGCAAAAGACTTCATTGGGAGGAATGACGCCGACTTGTTTAAGAAGATAAAAAGTGATCCTTATATGCATTCTGCTGTGATTGAATGCTACGAGACTCTTAGAGACATCATCTATGGCCTTCTCGAGGATCCTGTGGATAGATCGTGAGTTCCAATCATTCATAAACTAGACTCAATCAGTATTTTTTTAAATTTGGCATAATTGCTTTCTGTTCTTTGATTTTATTTTTCAGCAAGTGCAATCTTGGAAATTTGTCTCTAATGTCATCAACTTCTGGCAGGGTTGTCTGGGAAATCTGTTACGAGGTAGAACGTTGCTTGCAACAGCATACATTTTTGGCTAAATTTCGAATGAGTGGATTGCCTAGTCTCAGCGAAAAGCTGGAAAAGTTTCTGTCTCTATTGGTGGAGTTCTCCTTTCACTTGCATATCTAAGTTTGAGCTGTTATATTGCTATTTATTTCTGGTACTGAAGCTTATATGATCTCTTATGTTTGAGTTGTCATTTTAACAGTTGAAAGAATATGGAAATGATGAGATGCACAAGTCCCAGATAATCAATGTGCTACAGGACATTATGGAGATTGTAACAGTGGATGTCATGATAAATGGGAAGGAGTAAGTACACAGAAATTTCTCTTTAGGAAGTTTTGGTTTTATGAATCAGTTGGTAAGTGCTCCTGTTGACATGTATCAGTCATCAGAGATCAACCCCAGTCTTCACATCTTCACTTTTGTCTCTCATTTCACTCCATTTCCAGTTTATTCATTTTCACTTGGTTTATTGAGTAGCACAAATGTGATCCTTGAGCCTTGATGATTTTTCTAATGTCTCGTCCTTTTGTTAATAGAATCTATGATCGTATAAATGTGCATAGCAAAGACAACAAAAACGAAAAGCAGAGATTCGAAAAGATAAACATCAGCATTACACGGGATACGTCTTTGATTGAAAAGGTGATCTATCTTCTTTTCTTACTATGGATAATAACTATTTGGAAAATTCTAATTCTTTTATTTTCAACTGATTTTATAGGTTGTTAGGCTTTATTTGCTTCTGACGGTCAAGGAATCAGCAATAAACGTACCCTCAAATCTGGAAGCTCGCCGAAGAATTACATTCTTTGCAAACTCTCTGTTCATGAACATGCCAGCTGCCCCTAAAGTGCGAAAAATGCTTTCCTTCAGGTAATCAATATAGCTGCATTGAAAGTATGTGTACTTGGGAGTTTAGTTATTGGACTTCTGTAGGTATCATTTCATCTTGTGCTTTCCTTCATGTGAAGTATCTTGACCCCATATTACAAAGAAAATGTCATGTATTCTATGGAAGAGCTCAATAAGGAAAATGAGGATGGGGTAACTACTTTGTTCTACCTACAGAAAATATATCCAGGTTATTTCTGATTCAGTGTAAATATTTCACTATACCACTTTCCATCAAACTGACCACTAAGGTGGTAACACCTGCTTTAAAAATACAGATGAATGGATCAATTTCCAGGATCGTATAAATGATCCAAAAAACGAATACAAGGATAAGGATAAGGATGAACAGAAGCGCCTGTGGGTTTCTTATAGAGGACAGACTCTTGCAAGGACAGGTCAGATCACACTATTTTGCAGTTTACTATCAAACTTGCTTGTCTTGGGTGATATTGTTGTTCTAAGGATGCTAAATGCAACTTATGTCTGCTAGTGAGGGGGATGATGTACCACAGATTGGCTTTAGAGCTCCAGTACTTCTTGGAATTTGCTGGGGACAGTGGTAAGTGTTTGCTCTTGCTAACTTTCCTAGTTTTGAATTTTGGCTGAATATTGGGCACTTCTGGTACACTTTTTCCTATAATGGATAAGAAGTTATGAGAAATGGTTGTGGACCTATAAGGCACGCAGCCTATTTTCACTTAAACCTATAAGCTGATAAGTGGCGATATCCAATATTTTTATAAACCCGCAACATTCTCTTTTCTTGTTGGATCATATTCTCAATATATGTGAACCCATTAATTTTCTTAGTGAACATTTGTTCGACTCATATTTTTCAATGATGCTTGTTGCAGCAAATATGCAACACTCTCAATTTTAAATGATCTGGATTTTATTCTGAGAAAGGATGAATTTATTGAACCATCCAGGTTCTGAAAACTATGATATTATCAAATTAACATTGTCCTTATAACTTTACACTTTATCGATTTACTTCGCTTGCAGCTGTCTATAGTGGGTACAGGACCATAGATTTACCTGAGGATGAACGTAGGGCGATATCTGATGGGGCACAAGCACTTGCTGATTTGAAGTTCACCTATGTTGTTTCTTGTCAAATTTACGGGACTCAGAGAAAGTCATCCGGTTTTGAAAGGAGTTGTTACAATAATATACTGAGTCTCATGTTAACGTAAGTTAAAGACTGATGAACATTTAGAGATATTGAAAATGTATTTTGGCTGATAGGGCAGATTTCAGGTACCCTTCTTTACGAGTTGCTTACATTGATGAAAGAGAGGAGACAAAGAATGATGGTAGTTCTCATAAGGTTTACTACTCTGTCCTTGTTAAAGGGGGTGAAGATTTAGATGAGGTATTAATGATATTTTCTACACAAGTTGCCACTTTATGTTTCCAAATTTTCTGTTTGGGAAATTCTGATCCAAATATTTTCTTTCCATTTTTAAGGAAATATACAGAATCAAACTTCCAGGTCCTCCTACAGAAATTGGTGAAGGAAAACCTGAAAATCAGAACCATGCAATAATTTTCACTCGAGGAGAGGCATTACAGACCATAGACATGAATCAGGTACATGGTCTTTCCTTTTTATGGCACTATAAATAGTTATTTCATCAAGAGTTCATTCTTTCTTTTGTCCTGGGCATTTTCCAGGATAATTACTTCGAAGAAGCTTTCAAGATGAGAAATGTTCTGGAAGAATTTCAAAAACATCGTTATGGATCGAGAAAACCAACCATTCTGGGTCTGAGGGAGCATATATTTACAGGAAGGTCAGATTTCAAATAGAGATATAGCGTCCTGAACTCACAGAATTGTACCCCAGTTTGTGTAATGTTCAACTTATACTTGTTCAACTTCACAGTGTCTCTTCATTAGCATGGTTCATGTCCAATCAAGAGACCAGCTTTGTCACTATTGGCCAACGAGTTTTAGCAAATCCACTGAGGTAATTTCTGAAATTCTGGATCCCAGCTAAGCAATATGCCAGCTTTATGGAACTTGGAAGCTATTAGTTTGTTCTTTTTGTCATTATTTCTTCCCAAATATTCTTAATAAGGAACTATGATAACTGAGTTCCTCCTACTTTCCTTATTCTCTGGTTACAGAGTTCGTTTCCATTATGGCCATCCTGATATATTCGACAGACTTTTTCACATAACCCGAGGTGGCATAAGCAAAGCTTCAAAGCGCATCAACCTGAGCGAGGATATTTTTGCTGGTAGACCTTCCATTTTTCCCGGACTTATCTCCTCCCTTCAGTTGTGTTGTTCTATGCAGGGAAAATGCAGTGACTTCACAATTACAAGCTTAATGCACTACTTTTTAAATCTGTCATTAGGGTATAATTCAACTCTCCGCGGGGGATATGTGACTCATCATGAGTACATCCAAGTAGGAAAGGGTCGTGACGTGGGAATGAACCAAATATCTATGTTCGAGGCCAAGGTTGCAAATGGGAATGGTGAACAAACCCTTTGTCGTGATGTTTACAGGCTTGGTCGACGGTTTGACTTCTACAGAATGCTGTCCTTTTATTTCACAACTGTCGGCTTCTATTTCAGCAGCATGGTAATTACCGGACTCTGAGCTCATTACCCTGCATGCAATTGGTTTTTCATTTAAGCATTATGGTTGAGGAATGCCATAGGTAGTTTTGATTACACAAAGGTTTAGCATATGCATGAAAAACATGATCTTAGTACTTGGAGGAGATTCTTTTTCAGGATGAACATCAAATTTACTTTACAAATGAATTAAGCACTCCATTGGATAGTGGATCAATAGACAAACCAGTTATATTTGGATGGTGAAAGATAATCTTTTCACATACTGTCCAAGAAGTATGGTTTAACATGATGCTCTATGCTGCACTTTGTCATCCAGGTCACAGTTCTCACAGTCTATGTTTTCTTGTATGGACGGTTATACATGGTCATGAGTGGGCTGGAGCGTGAGATACTCGAGAACCCGAGGATAAACCAAAGCAAGGACTTGGAGAAGGCCCTAGCAAGCCAGTCAGTTTTCCAGTTGGGTGTCTTGCTCGTGCTACCTATGGTTATGGAGATCGGACTTGAGAAAGGTTTCCGCTCGGCCATTGGCGACTTCATTATCATGCAGCTACAGCTTGCCTCTGTGTTCTTCACCTTCCAACTTGGTACAAAGGTCCACTTTTTCGGGAGGACAATCTTACATGGAGGCTCCAAGTACCGTGCCACTGGACGAGGATTTGTTGTGTTCCACGCAAAATTTGGAGATAACTATAGGCTCTATTCTCGGAGCCACTTTGTGAAGGGGCTCGAGCTCTTCATACTGTTGATCGTGTATGAGGCCTATGGAACATCTTACAGGAGCTCAAGCCTCTACCTATTCATCACAATGTCAATGTGGTTCTTGGTTGTTTCCTGGCTTTTTGCACCGTTTATCTTCAATCCGTCGGGCTTTGACTGGCAGAAGACAGTGGATGATTGGTCTGACTGGAAGAGGTGGATGGGGAACCGAGGTGGAATTGGGATTTCACCTGATAAAAGCTGGGAGTCATGGTGGGATGAAGAACAGGAGCACCTCAAGCACACAAATATTCGGGGCAGAATGCTTGAGATAATACTTGCATTCCGATTCTTCATTTACCAATATGGAATCGTCTATCACCTCGACATATCCCACCACAGCAAAAATTTATTGGTACATATTCTTGAATCTTTTCAGTGTCAGCCTAATGACACACTGATGAAATTGGCTGTTCTGGTTTGTGCCACTTTCCTGAACTTGGCTGACGCCCTTTTCATCTGTTTTGAAGGTTTATGGGCTGTCTTGGTTGGTTATGTTGACTGTTCTCCTCGTTTTGAAGGTAAGTAACTTTCTTTCATGATTCAAATTTTCTTTGGGAAGAAAATAGGAACCTGAATCTGTTCTCCATAGCCAAATGGGAGTTGCTTTGTTTGTTTCCTTTTGTCCTGTAATCCTCATAAGTTGCCGGGTCTCAGATGGTATCTATGGGAAGGAGAAGGTTCGGCACGGACTTCCAGCTCATGTTTAGGATTCTGAAGGCACTTCTCTTCCTGGGGTTCATCTCAGTCATGACAGTCCTGTTCGTGGTCTGTAATCTCACCGTGTCGGATTTGCTGGCCTGCACCCTTGCCTTCTTGCCTTCTGGTTGGGCCATCATCCTGGTTAGTATAAAGATTCCTTCAGTTTTTTGAAATAAATCAAACAATCCACTACTAGCTGGACAGCATTCTATCCATTCATCAGCTCCTGACTATCATGAGGATATGTATACCTCGTACTAAGAGAATTCATTGTTATTCTGTGTTTACCTTAGATCGGGCAAGCTTGCAGGCCATTGCTGAAATGGCTAGGATTCTGGGCATCCATAATGGAGCTTGGGAGGGCTTATGAGTACATAATGGGAGTCATCCTCTTCACGCCCATTGCCATCCTCTCTTGGTTCCCATTCGTTTTGGAGTTCCAGACCCGACTCCTCTTCAACCAGGCTTTCAGCAGAGGCCTCCAGATCTCCATGATTCTCACGGGGAGGAAAGACAGAGACTTCGTGATCGATCAATCTAGTAACTCTCTCAAACAAACATAGGCTCCAGGCCAGTCCAGTCCAGTCCCCTGAGTCAGTTATACTTCTGTAATCTGCTTGTTTATAGTAATCTGCTCCAGCAAAGTTGATAAATTTTGCACTTTATATTACATATACTCTTACTTCTATGCATTATGTTTCGTGAGTGTCATATACCCATTCCATGGGTACGACTAAAATCGTGTGGAAAAAAAAACGGTTAATATAAACTAATTTTAATGATAGTTTTTGTGAGAATATATTGTGATCAACTTATTCTCAAAATACTCGATTTGGGTATTTTTGAGTACGGTGCTAGATAATTAATTATGTGAAAAGTTAATTTGTATCGATAATATATATTAACTATTTTTATATAAAAATAATAAATTTTAAATAGTTTAAATTTTATAATATTATAAATATACAAAACTTATATAATCTCGTAAAAAAAGAGTTTTTTTTTGCTTTACATGTTATGAAGAAGTTATATTTATTTAAATTTATTATTTAAAAAATTAAAAAACTTATATTAACTTAAACTTTATAAATGGTAACTTTGAAGTATAAAAAGTATTTTTTAAAATAATAATTTTTTATTTTATTTAGTATATAATTCTCAACATTGTATTACTTTTGTGTGAGTTTAAAAGGGGGGAAATTTTTTATTTTTATATTAATTTGATGGTAAGTATAAATTAATATTACAAAGTATTTTAAAAGCAACCCCTCATTTAAAAAGAAAATGATATGACTAGGCTGCACAAGTGCCATACTTTTTTTACAATTAAAAATTTTTAATTTTATATATACTTTATTTTATTTACCTGTATAATAAATGATTTATTATAATTACAAATTTTAATTTAGCATAATTATGTATAATTAAATAGTTGTATACAATTCTATCATTTAACTATTTTATATAATTAAAAATTGTGAAATTTATAGAAAATGAAATAATTTAATATAATTATATACAATTTATCAACTTATAATAAAAATAAATATTTTATATAAATACAAAATTATAATTTTATATACAATAATTATTACAATTTTTTTAAATTTTATGTATAGTAGCAATTTTAGTGTAGTGAAATAAATTTATTTTAATTAAATAATTTAAAATAGTTATGTATCATACAATAATATATAAGTTATATACAATATATATTTTTTATAATTAAAAAAATATAATTTTACGTACAAGTTAGTTTATGTATAATAATATATATATATAATTTAATATAATAATTTTTAATTTTATGTATATTACTCATTTTATATTTAGTAAAATTAATTTATAAAATTAAATTATTTAGTTATGTACGATGCACCGAAAATGTTTAGTTAAATGCTCCTCAGTATCCCTTCTATTAAAAAATTCCATAAAACTTTCCCTTAACATTCAGTCCCTCCCTCTCACACACTCTCACACAGTCACTTTCCTTTCTCTGACGTTCGCCCATTACAAGCCAAAGCTTCTGTTTCCAGCTTCACGGTGATAGATTGAGGTCCCTCCTAGTCCTCAGCCGCTCTGCCAACAAAACCACTTACCCACCTATCCATCTCTCTTTTTCTGTCATTTTGCCTTCAGAAGGTCGAGCTTTTGTCTTGCCCTTATAGCTGGTGTTCCCTGATGTCATCCCTCTGAAGATTTTCCCATTCTCTCGGCCAGCGGCGGCCGCGGCGGATGGCCCACCTTAGGAAGGAAGGGAGGACCTAAATCGACTGGTCGTTAACTACACGTACTGGGTAATCTTGTTTGGTGCCTTTTCAGGGGTCTACATTGGCCTATCTATGCTCGATTTGTCAGTGAGGAAGCAGCTCCTATCTGGGCATCTCCAGCCTCACAAGGAAGGAGATCAAGTTGGTTAGCTCAAATCGCTACCTCCAGAGGTACTCCGTTTCTGTGTATATTTCTTCCGTAAAAAGTGATGCTTTCTTGATCCAATCCCCTTTCTGCCACTCTTTTATTTATTCAACTTACTTGCCTTTTGTTCTTCCACTTAAAAGGAGTAGACAGGAGGAGGAATTGGAAGAAAGAACAGTTTTTTTCCCCTTTTTTCGCAGATATGGACTGTGAAAATGCTTCTCCCATGTCCTTGTAAATGCCCGGTTCCTGTTCAATGCCTAGGCTTTTGTTTTGAAGCATTAGGCTCAGCTGCTTTCCGTTTCATTTTATCTACTGTAGACTGATGAAGTGATGATTCTGACATATTTTTATCCTAATTTTCCCAGGTATTCTCATTTAATTTATGCCTATTACATGCAATGGTTAGTGGTGTTAATGTTTTCCTTTACGAGCTGAGCTAATGGTGGTAAACAATTTAACTGCAGGGCAGCTCTAGAAGAGGAGTCCAAACCGTGAACCTAATACTACTGATTTATAGAGCTAGAGATGTCTAGTTCCTTGGATATGGAGCTGTCGAAAAAGGTTTTAGGCATAAAACTATGGGTCATGATTGGAATTTGTGTGGGCATATTCATAGCTCTCATTCTGTTGGTGCTATCTGTTTGGGTCACTTTCTGGAGGAAGTCGAAAAGAACATATGATAGGTTTTCTCTTTACCAAATACCAAACGAATCAAAGGATATAAGGGTGGATAGAGTTGGAGATCAAAGTTTCCATAATCAACCTGAAAGTGTGATCCTTTCAGTTAATGATAGACTAGCTGACAAGAACTCCAAGAAGATGTTGGTTCATTTGGGTACAAGCAAATCGAGTGACCCTGATAATTTACTTCAATGCAACTCAGTTTATCACCATAAGAGAGGCATTAGTTCACACTCAGGAGGGGAAGATGGAAGCTCGGGAACGTTTCATAAGCACTTGGATTTACCTTGTGGTGGGCTTCCCCCTGCCTCTCCTCTGATTGGTTTGCCCGAGATTTCACATCTCGGTTGGGGTCACTGGTTCACACTCAGGGATCTCGAGCTTGCCACAAATCAATTCTCTGTGGAGAATGTACTTGGAGAAGGTGGCTACGGGGTTGTCTATAGGGGAAGGTTGATCAATGGAACTGAGGTGGCGGTGAAGAAGCTTCTTAATAATCTGTAAGTACCATCTCTCCTGGCTGATAATATTATGTAGGATATTTGGTTTAAATATTTACCAAATGTCTACTTTTTTCCTTTCATAGGGGGCAGGCAGAGAAAGAATTCAGGGTTGAGGTGGAGGCTATAGGGCATGTTCGACACAAGAACCTTGTGAGGCTTCTGGGCTATTGTATTGAAGGGATTTACAGGCAAGGTTTATTTTCTTATAATTTTATATCATTGAAGTTTATCGTGGTTGATTTGTGCCTTTTGTCACGCCAGCTGAACTTTCAATATTTTTGAGGGGTTGTTCTATCAGATTTCAATTTGATGACCTTCTCATGATACATAATGCTTGTCTATGAGTATGTGAACAATGGAAACTTAGAACAATGGCTGCACGGAGCATTGTGTCAGCATGGGAGACTGACATGGGATGCCCGCATGAAGCTCATCCTTGGAACAGCTAAGGTGTGAGTTCATTCTCCAGCTAATATGTTAAATATGATGGAGGAAATTCTTTGCTAGAGCCACGCCATAGAGTTTCCTCTGTACCGAGGAGGTTGATTGTAATGAATGGAAATACCCATTCGCTTCAATTGTTGTAGATGGCAATATTCTTTCAAATTGGGATTGTTGGTTATTGTTGAGGAGATCTAGATAGAGAATGTCATATAATAGGTTTAGTCGAGAATCTTACATATGTTGGATCATAAGCCACCGCATCTTTGATGATCTTTTGATGCATGGATTTTCTAACTTACTAGATCGATTTTTGATATTTGGGATGGTGGTCTATTCTCCCGTGGTGGCTGTTTATACATGTAGAATCTTGTAAGCAGTTGGATAAATTTTGATTTTCAGGCTTGCCTACTTACATGAAGCAATTGAACCAAAGGTTGTTCATCGAGACATCAAATCAAGCAACATCTTGATTGATGACGAGTTTAATGCCAAGGTATCTAACTTTGGGCTGGCAAAACTGTTAGGTTCAGGAGAGAGTCATGTCACAACTCGAGTAATGGGAACATTCGGGTATGCCTTTGATTTAATTAATTATTGATCTTAGCTACACATGGACTCGTCTTTTGGGATGCTATTTCATCAACCTGTTTATCTCTTATATTTTTCAGTTATGTAGCACCAGAATATGCTAATTCTGGGTTATTGAATGAGAAGAGTGACATTTACAGCTTTGGTGTTCTACTGCTCGAAGCTATTACTGGGAGGGACCCAGTGGACTATAGTCGTGCTGCTGATGAGGTATCAAATTGTCCTGATATGTGACTCTTATATATGATATGTGAAAGCACATGCCTAATCATGAACAAAGAATGTCCCCAACTCAATTCACAGGTTTGTACACTTTCTCACTTAGAATAACTACAGTTGTAATAAGTAGGAGGGTGCCAAAACTGATGTAAGAAGGATATAACATGAGAAATAACTAAGGAGCTCCTGCATCATCTTGTGGCAGGTAAATCTTGTGGAATGGATAAAGACCATGGTAGGCATGAGAAAGGCAGAGGATGTTATTGACCCAAATCTTGAAGTTAAACCCTCAACAAGGGCCCTGAAACGAGCACTTTTAGCCGCACTCAGGTGTGTGGATCCTGCTGCAGATAAGAGACCCAAAATGATACAGGTGCGGATGCTTGAAGCCGATGAATACCCTTACCGCGAGGTCAGAAAAAAAACTGCACAACTCAGTACTCAAGCTAATATTCCTTGCTGTTTTGCGGGGGTCTTATATTTCAGTGTTTGATTAGTAAGTGGGAAGATTACTTTATATTCTCGGGTTGCCCTTATTTTGCTGAATTGCTCATCTCTATGGAGATACCATTCTCAGGATCGGAGAAACCGAAAGAGGCGGACATTAAGCACAGAGATTGAGCTGATAAGGGACGAACCTGGCTCATCAGACAATATTATTCTTGGATAGGAAGACTGACAGATAAACAGCAATAGCCCCTGGGATCACTTGGATCTGCCTTTACTAACTTTAGTCACAAACATCATCAAGAACACAAGTACCCTCCTAGAGAGTTCAAGAAATTCCCAATGGTGGCATTCCACTGGGTGAAGGAACCAGTAAGGCAGCATTCATGCAGAGTGTGATCTCCAATGTTCATGTTTGCTAGAGAGACAAGGAGAAGGAAACTTCTTGAAGTTGTACAGGTGCCAACAATTTTGAGATTGTCTCCTATTAATCTTACCCCATATACTTATTTTTTCTTCCTCTGCAATTTTTAGGTTTATATTCAGGATGTGATTGTTATTGAGCTCTCCTTCAACTACTACTCCTTGAGCTGCTGAAACTATAATGCAAAGTTTCATTATTATTCTCCTTGCACTGCATGGATTGGCCGGGTTTGATTCTGCAAAGACTGATAGCCCATTTCTAGCTCTCTGTGGAAGAATGGACCAAGAATGATAGACTTCTTTCTTCTTCCTCTTCTGCAATTTTTTGGTTTATATTCAGGATTTGATTGTTCTTGAGCTCTCCCTTAGCTACTACTACTCTAACTACTGAAACTATAATGCAAACTTTCATTCTTATTCTCCTTGCACTGTCTTCATGGATTGGTGCTGTTTGATTCCACAAAATCTGATAGCTCCTTTATAGCTGTGTGGAAGAATGATGAACGAGCTTAATGATTGAATGAAACTGCACTTAATCTAAACAAAGTAGTTTTTTGGGTCCATTCCTTAGACAGGATCTAATCATTTTATAGACTCATTTGAAGCCAGAATAATAAATTACCAGCATAAATGTGTCTGAGTAAGGGATAGGATAATGCTGTGAGAGGAGCCAAGAACAACATGACCACTATTTTTGATACATGGCTGTTATTACCACGACTGGATTTGGCCTAATAAAATTCGACACTAAATTCAACACTGAATTCACTTCAGTTGTAAGTATCTGTAGCCGATTCGATACGCGGGTAGCTACGGGTTCCTATCCTAACCTATAAGTTCGGTGTATATATTCAATTCGATTGAACTAAATTTGTTTTATTTATTTTTAATTTTAATTTTAAAAATATATTTTAAAAAAATTTTAACAGTAACTTAACTTTTATAAATTATTTACCTTCTCTATTTTAAATATAAATATTAAATTTAACTTAATAATTTATAAGTTTTAAATAATTACAAAATTCAATTAAATTATATAAAATATAAAATAACATTGGAAATTACAATCGATACGTTCGGCGATTGTCATTTATGATCAACCATTATTATCAAGAAAATTATAAAAAATAATAATTGAACTAATAAATATTAGCATTTTCGGTAAAAATTATTATTTGAAAGTAATTAGTATAATATATTATATTATATAGATATTTATAACACACAAAATAATTCCATTATTGGCTCCAAATTCCCTTTTTATAACCATATTTGAGGCACTAGGATGAATTAGCCAGAGCTATTAACCAAAGGAACTATTGATAGAATAGCCAAGAGGAAGCAAGTCAGCAATCGTGTCTATGGCTTACTTCAACGTGGAGAACCCTACTTCTTCCAATAGGGTGGCGTCATTGACCACCGCTATCATCACCTTCCTACTCATCCTCAGCCGCCCTTCCCCGGTGGTGGCAGCCACCATAAGGGAAACCGTCAACATTCTCTGCAGCCGGACCCTTGAGACGGAAGCCTGCAAGACCTGCATCCTCTCCGACAAGAGCGTCGACAGCTCCGACGTCCCCCAGCTGACCTACTCGATCCTCTACTGCGTGTACTCTCAGGTGATGTACGGCCTCGAGCACGCCGCTGAACTGGCCCAGAAGACCCCCGAAGGCCACTTCAAGCAGGCCCTCGTGTACTGCTCCGCCTCCCTCAACCGGGCCTCGAACGACCTGTTGGACACACTCCTGATGCTCGAGGGCGCAACTTCCAAGGCGCCTACGGTCACATGAAGCGATCGGAGCGGACAGTCCTCACGTGCGAGATCGCCTTCCAGAAGCTCGGCGGCAGCACGCCCACCCCGCAGACCATCCTCCATGACTTGACGCTCGCCAAGCGTCTCTACGACGTGGCTGACTATTTTTTCCATCTCTTTCTGAAGAACCCTCGAAGCCCATAAGCCGAATCTTTTTCTTAATCTAGAAGTACAAGAACATATCTAAGTAGCTTTTTTGGACAACAGAAATGATGGTGGGAGTAATATGCAAATTATAAATAAAATAAAATAAATATATAATATTATGCATATATTGCTATTTGAAAAATATAACCTTTTATTTCATAAAAAAAGTTAGCATTAGGGTGATGAATAATCTATAGCTAACATAGTTTCACCAGATAATATAATGGCTAAAAAATCTAAATAAGTTTATGAATAGATTTTTTTTGCAGTGAGTGTATGAATAGATTAATTTAAGTCATTAACATTTATTTTATTCAATTTAATTCATTAACATTTTGAAATTTCCTATACCAACTGAGCATATCCAATCCAATAATTCCTACAAACCCAACCCATCTCAACTTGTGGGTTTGAAATTTGGTCCGCCCATAAAATTAGACATTTACAAATCACTTTAATCTATCCCTTTTTGGAATAACGTAAAAGTCTCCATTAACATACTTCCGGATTCGACCGCCCACCCGACCTACCAGCAAACTAATCTCGATTATTTTGTTGTAGTTAAGGGTTTGTTTTGAAGTCGTGGGAAGAAAAGTTTAAAATTTTTCAAATGTATATTTGTAACCCTATTGGGCTCAAGAAATCTAATACTTGTGAAATTTTAAGATTTAAGAAGGGAAAAATATTAATATAAAAAGATCAAATATTAATTTTTTTCAAAATAGAATAGGGAACCTCAAAATGTTAAACGAAATATACTAAACCTACTATTACTATAACTTACTGTGAAAGCAAAAAACAATCATGTATGATCAATGGGACTAACAAGTACGATAAACCTTAGTTGTTTATTTCGCGTACTATTGTAAAATTAAGTAACAAGTTATTTTTAAAAACTTATATAAGCAATACAAAATGATTAAGAGAATGTTCAATAAAATAAATATGATATATTTGAAAGAAATGAGCATGAACATGGGAAAAAATTATTTTGGCTTAAGCAAATATGTAAATGGAGGGAATTGTACAATTAAATTCTAAAAAATTATTTTTAATTATAATTAAGTCTCCAATTTTATTTTATTTATCAATTTACAATTTCATTCAATTTTTTCAAAATTACATTTTAGCCTTAAAATAATATTTTATCAAATTAACCTATTAAACTCGATTAATATTCTCCTTTCATGTTGCTAATAATCTTCACGATTATTTTAAGATTTAAAAAGCTTTATTTGTAATTTTGAATAATTTTATTTAAATTACAATAGGAACTTATATGTTAATTAAAGAAAACATAGGAATATAAGTAAAAATGTCAGATAATTAATGGATCTATTATTCGTGATCATATAAGTATGAAAGGAATGTCTTTTAACTACAATCGTAAATCTAACCCGATACATCAAAAATTAATTCGAGATTAACAAGTCATGAATCTCAAGTGAGTGAGATTTTTTGTATAGGGTCTTATTGGACTGATGACGACGCATTACTTAAAACTATGCTTACATAGAAAACCCTATTTTTCCAAAAATATAATCTCCTAATGTGTGAAATGGCTCAAACCATTTTAGAATTTTATATTTAAATTAAGCAAGAAACATGATAATAGGGCTACACTTAAACGGTGTATAAATATAATTAAAGGGGAAAGATCTAGTTCTAACGTTCGATGTAGGGAATGAGCGAGATCCATAGTCGAAATAAGGTTGAATAGATCTAGTTACGTGAAAAAGGGACAAAAGCCACAATTTTTAAAAAGTGAAGTGGAAACAAAGTCATGTTTTAAAAACTCGTAAGAATGGGTATGTCACGCCCCGACCTGGTTTAGTCGGATCCCCGTAATCAACCCGCCACTCTCCTATTTTATTCTATTTCACAAAAAAGGGATTAATTTTCTCAAATTTCCAATTTGGTTCTCCAACTTTTCCAAAATTACCATTTGGCCCTTCATTTACAAAAATGGTAAGTTTTGCCCCAAAAATTCCAAAATTTCTCAATTGGTCCTCCAACATTATTTTCATGCCCAATTGGCCCTCAATTTCATAAAATTTTATTTTGGTCTTTCGAATTTCGAAAATCCCCAAATTTTCCCCAATTTTAACTTTTTAACACTGCCAAATTTGATTTCATCAAATTGATCGATCAAATACTTCTAATGGTTGAAATTGGAGTTGAAATTGAGTTCCTATATGTTCATACGATTCTAAGGAACTTTGAATCGCAGATTTTAACGCTGGAACGAGCTCAAACGGAGCTTAATCAGAAAATAGACTATAGAGAGAGAAAGCTTCGATTTCTCACCGGTGAGGGCACGACGGTCCGAGCTTTTGATCTGGGCAGATAGCTCTCATCTTGATGTTCATTCTAGAATTAAGAAGCGCATCAATTGATGCCGAATTGAGTTAGAATTTCATCATTGAAATTCTATCGGTTCTCTCTCTAGCACCGGCCGGAAATTGCAGAGAAGAGCTAAATTGGCTTACCTTTCAGTTCTAATTCGGCCGTGGGAGTGCTAAGGAAGTGTTGGGAAGGCTTGGTTTGGCTTGAGGAGGGCTTGAAATGGCCAATTTCAACTTGGCCGAAATAGGGCAGCTTCGGTCCGCCGGAGCTACTTCACTATTTCATCACGTCGACGACTCTCATAGTGAACGGAGACTACCGACGTGTAGTTGACTTCTCTCCGGTTCTAAAGAACCCGACCTAGCCTTGTTTGGCTCAGAAAAGACCCCATGTCGGAGCTCTGGTTTGAGTTTCACCGGAAAATGGAGCAATTGAGAGAGAATGAAGTTTTTAGGTGTGGAGAGGATGAATGGGGAGTGGCTCTTTATATAGGGAGCTTGGAGACCCTTTGGTCGTCCGTTTGACACCGTTATTGCTGACATTGATGACTAGAAACGCCCCGAACAGAAGCGTTTCTTCTTCACCGGCGTTTCTTCAGTTTCTCGGCAAGTGAACAGTGATGTCATCTTGAGGAAGAAGATGAACTGTTCCAAATCGGATCGAACTGGTCCGAACCGGGTTCAAAGCTTAAACCGGTCAGTTCACCCCCCATTCGATCGAGTTTTTCAAATCTAAAAGTTTCTAAATTCATCTAAATTCATTCTCTATCCAATGGTGGCCTCAAATCTCCAATTTGAATTATTTAAGCCACCTAGAAAAATGAATTTAGGATTCGGTTCAATAGTGGTTCAAATTGGTCCGAATCGATTCGAATCCAGTTCACCTGAACCGGTTTGGTTTTCATCCCCAATTCCTTCACAAGTCCATTTTCATGTCTTTTGTGACTTTTTGGGTCACTTAGGGTCCATAAAATTCCCGGTTTACCATCTCTTTACCGATTCGGTTCATTAACTGGCAGTTTTCCTTAGCTCAAAAGGGTGGGGTTTACAGGGTACAAGACCAATGGAAACAGGTTAATCCCCTAAATAAGTTTTGATTTAAGAGTGTGATAATATTATTACAATTTGATAATGTTTGCTTAAACTGTTGAATCGAAGCGGGGTCGAAGTATGTTGGGCTAGCAGCGCAAATAGAAATATCTTAAATCAAAAGACATGTTTGTGATTGCAATTATGTTTAACCAAAGAGACTCTGTTAAGTGGTAGTATTGGTTCTAAGGGCTACTAGACAGTAAAGTCAGCACAAGGGAAGTTATGTTATTTCAGTATGTTATGAAAACTTTAGAAGATTCGTGCGCTTTGAGATCGAGGAAGAAGGGAGAGAGATCTCATCTCTCAATAGTAGACAAAAAAATCGATAATATCTGGGAGTTAGAATATCGTGCTCAAATAGATAATATGGTGGGGGTTGTGTTCTCTTATCAGGGTGGATGGTATTTGATCAAATAGAGTGTGTTATACAACTATTAGATTCTTTTATTAATAAAAAATGTTTATATATTTGTGTGATACAAACCTATATTTTGTTTATTATAAATAAATCATGAAAATATTTACAATTAGGAAGAAATCTACCTTAAACGAAGAAAGAACTTATATGAGAATTCTTTTCTAAAATATGAAACAAGTGGTAGATTATTTAGGAGATTATATAGACTATTTGTTTTAAAATAGAATAAAAGTTCTATTCGAGTATATATTGAATTGTGTCAAAAATAACGTTAAGAGGACGAGTTAACCAACCTAATATATGATAAGTTTATTTAAAATATTTATTTACTACATAATTTATTACGATAAACTTTTGAAAAATTTATATTATACATTATTTTCTTTTTTATTTTTAATTTTATTTTTGTCAATAATCTATTATAGTATTAAGAAAAATGAGAGATTATTTATAATATTTCATCCAAATTGGATAGTAAGAGATAATTTTAGAAGTTCTATTAGAATTTTAGGAAGAAAAATGAGAGTTGGATTCCAATATATCAAACATGATGGTTTAGTCTATTAATAATAAATATTTTCTTTACATTTGACATGAGTAACATATTTAATATAAATTGATTTTGTATGAATCATTTTATCCTATAAACTTATAATTGATAATAAGTTTTTATATTAGGGTGATTGTTAAATTTACTTAGAAACAAAGTAAAATGTTAACTTACCATAATTATGTGATATATAACTTGGTAAATAAATAATTAATGTAATATTAATAATATCCGTAAAATATCATATATTAAAATTATTACACAAATACTTTTAGACAATAAGTCTTAAAAGTTTTGACCCAAAATTTAAAAGTTTTATAAATTATATATATTTTGGAGTATTGGCCCTCCTGAGAACGAAAATTCTCGATTTTAGTTATTTCTGCTCACCAGTAATAAACTAACTTTTCACGTACCTTAGTTAACTTACTTGTCTTGTCCACGTTTTGTCAACTTGTATATTTATTTTTAGTATTATACTATTACAACATGCTTATTAACATTATTTTTTCATTTTATTCAAAATTTATATTTTTAAAAAGTTGAAATAATAAATTTTAAGTCATTTATTATTTAGTGATAAAAACGCTCATGAGAGTATTTAACATGTTATTTACATTTACCATAAGTAAATTACGTAGGGTGTGAAAAATAATGATTTTTTATGTTAAAGTTTCATAGAAATTATTAGATTGCCATACAAGGAGTATGGAGAAATATGAAATTTTGAGATATTAATGTCAATAATTTATGTTGTGGGATCACTATTTTAGTATATATAATATCATTGCCTCCGAGCCTAAACAACCTAGATTGTGGTTTTGTAGATACCGGCATATGGTCTATCGTGGCTTACTGGTCTGGTCGTGGAGTGTAAGGTCACATATTTGGTAGTTTGTTATTACTTTTAAAATGTAAAACGAGAGAGACGTTGAATGAGACTGAAAACCTTTACCCGCGTTTCATATGGAGCAACCAAATAGGAAACACATGACCCACACAAATCATGCACATACAACTTCGAGATTAGCAATAAAAAATATTATAATTACGATTTAAATTATAATATTTTTTATATTTCTTATTAATTATTATAAATTTATATTTAAGTTATTGTAATTAAAAATAATAAAAATATATCGACAAAACCCACGGACAGGATGACCCATAGAGACAGACGCGCGCACGGTCACCGTGCCCACCAAAAAAACTACAAAAAAGAAATTATTAAACGTGTGTACCGCGTAAGAATGGCTCACCACCGCCACCTTGTCTGTGCCAGCTTTGCTTCAACTGTCTGGTCTGTATGGCGCCTTCAGTTCCCACTGTGCAGCTTGCTGAGGGCGCTGCTTCCTTGCGGTCTCCTCTCCACCACGAATTCAAAATCAGCCAGCTTGCTCCATTTCATAGTTCTCAACCTTCTGTCGCTGCAATGGCCATCGGTACACTATTACCATGCGATACATCTCCTCTTCTGCATATAAAGGCCCTCGCGAAATCCCCTAAACTCAATCCATCAATCGCTTTCTTCCCTCTCTTCGACTTCAAGCATCTTCTCGCACGAAGCAAGCAAGCATGCGAGCCTCGGCGCTGCTCGTCATTTCCGCCGCCGCCGCCGCCGCATTCCTTGGTGCTCTCGCCGTAGCCTCGGCTGGAAACTTCTACAGTGACTTCGACATCTCCTGGGGCGATCAGCGGGCGAGGATACTCAACGGCGGCCAGGACATCGCCCTCACCCTCGACAGGGCCTCTGGTTCCGGCTTCCAGTCCAAGAGCGAGTACCTCTTCGGCCGGATCGACACGCAGATCAAGCTCGTCCCAGGCAACTCCGCCGGCACCGTCACCGCCTACTATGTAATAATCGATCGATAAATCAGGCCTCTAGTCCGATCTAGTGCACATTGACATTTTGCAGTTGCAGACTTGCAGTGTTCTGCTAGCTCATGCTGATTCTTCCGAACTTCTTCTAACTCTAGAGATTATTTTGCTGTGTGATGCAGTTATCTTCGCAAGGACCGACGCATGACGAGATCGACTTTGAGTTCCTCGGAAACCTCTCAGGGAATCCGTACACTCTGCACACCAACGTGTTCACGCAAGGGAAAGGTAACAGAGAGCAGCAGTTCCATCTCTGGTTCGACCCTACCAAGGCCTTCCACCTCTACTCCCTCGTCTGGAACCCTCAGCGTATCATGTAAATACACACTCCTTACTGATAAATAACCTTCATGCAGTTGATCTTCATCAACAGAGTAATTTGCTGGTGCATTTGGCATCAAGAGCTTTTCATTAATCTCCAGCTGCTAACACCAACCCTTGTTGCTTGTATGTGTCAACACAGATTCATGGTGGACAACATTCCCATAAGGGTGTTCAACAACTTGGGTTCCGCCGGGGTCCCGTTCCCCCAGAGCCAGCCGATGAGGCTCTACGCCAGCCTCTGGAACGCGGACGACTGGGCCACCATGGGCGGTCGGGTCAAGACCGACTGGTCAAACGCCCCCTTCACGGCCTCCTTCAGGAACTTAAACGCAAACGCCTGCATCAGAGTCCCTGGCTCGTCCTCCTGCACCCGCACGGATCCCAACCAGGATAGCACGTGGCAGGACCAGGCACTGGACGCCGCGGGCAGAAACCGTCTCAGGTGGGTCCAGCAGAAGTACATGGTCTACAACTACTGCGCCGACGTCAAGCGGTTCCCTCAGGGCCTCCCTCCCGAGTGTAACCGGTCCAGGTTCCTCTAGAGGAGCAGCTGTTCCCTAGCCCCTACTACCACATTCATATATATATATATATGTATCATCATCACACTACAAGTTGAAATTCATCATTCTTTCTTGTAATTGATGTAATTCATGGATGGCTCAACAAACAATCACATTCAAAAATATCATTGATCTTGCAAAATTGAAACAAGGTCACTTATTCACTGCAACTCTTTCCTTCAAAAACTGATCTGGGCAGCTTCTTCTCCCAAGCAGAGAAACTTGGCTAATTCCTAGCATGTCTAACATAGCATATATAGGCCATTGCAGCCACCACAGCCACCGCTCCAGTAGAACCAACCGCCACAAGTGGCCATTGAACCCTCGATCCTTTATCATCTGCATCAGTGATCCCTCTAAGTCCATTGATGGTTCCATTAATGTTCTCTATCGCACGCTCCTTCATCTCACTAATAACCTTCTCAGCCTGCTCCAACTCACCCTGCAGATCAAGCAGTTTAGATCCCATCTCATTTTCTTTCTTCTGTGACTCCTTCAGCGCATTGTCCGCACAACTCTTGTCTTTCTTCCACTTCTCCAACTGTAGAGCTTCCCTCTTAACAATCCACTCCAAGCTCTCGATTTTGTCCTTCAATTCACCAACCTCTTTCTCCTTCTCCCCAATCTTCTCCTCCAACTCCATCTCAACCCTCAACTTCTCCCTCTTCCCCTCTGTCTCCCTCACCTCGAGAATCCCAATCTTCCTCTCCAAGTCCCTCGCTTTCACCTCACTCTCGGTCTTGTCCTTCTTCAGAATCTCAATCTCTTTCTCCAACCCAACTACCCTCTTCCCCTTCTCCTCCTCCAAAGTCTTCAACTCAGCAATCTCCTTATTATACTCCTCTCCCTCACTCATGACAGAGATCAAATCGTGCTGCAACCTCGAGACCTCAGTCTCCAATTCAGCGGCTCTCTTCATTATAGAATCCATCGCCCTCTGGCCCTCCTCGGCCAATTCGATCTCTTTCTCCATTCTCTCAAATTTGCCCACAGAAACTGCCGCCTCACTCTTCAGCCTCTCAATCTCAACCAAAAGCTCCTGAATTCGCTCCTTGCTCTCATCGTTCCCACGAACCAAATCAGCCCTATCGAGCTCCAGGGACTTGATCTTCTGCGTCAGCTCGTTGATCTTGCCCTCATTCTCAGCGTCAAAGAAATCCTCCGCGTCGCAATCCTCAACACCATTGAACGCTGGCCCATCCGCCATTTCCCACAACTACAAAGCATCGAAAAAAAACACTGAAACGAAGTGAAGAAGAAATTGGAAATCAACCGCTGGATAAATAAGAGAAAAATCATACCTTTACGGGACCCTTTTCCCCAATCGAAGGAAGGGGATATCAAACAAACGGAAATGCGAGAAGGGCAAAAGCAGAGAAGCAAAAGATAAAACCCCTCTTTGCCGGGAGAGAGCGATGGCGATGATGGAGATTAGATGCTTATACAGCAGCAAAAAGGGAACCCAGCTGTCTTTACTCTTTAGGGTTTCAGATTCTGTGACTACTCGGATGATTCGATAACAAAGGATCAGGCCGACAGCTGATTGATGCAGAGAACTTTCTCCTTTGGCTCCAAACTCGAACTCAGATGCAGTTTATCTGTAAAATACAACATTTTGTGCATTTTCTATTTATTATTTAATAGTTCGTTTCTTTTACAAATATAGAATATATTTTATTATTTATTATTTAATAATATAATATTTTTATAAAATAATTTCTGATAGATTTATTTCTCATTTGTAATTTTTTATAAAATAGTCTTAAATTATATATTAATTTAATTTTTGAATTGTTAACTTTTATTTATTAAATAGTTCATGGAAGCTTTGACCCCATGTTTTGGTCAAGCCCACTAAATTTTGAGCATAGCATAGTACGGCCCACTGGATCTTGACTATATTTTGTATGGAAGCTTCATCATTATTTTTTATTCACTTGTATTTTGTTGAAATCTCAAATAATAAAATAAGGTTTTATTATTCTTTTTTAATCAGATAATACTATAAATTTTGTATAATAACTCTAATAATATCATAATATTTACATAATAGTTTAAATAATACTATTTTATGTATTTATAAAATGTATATCCACTGGTCTATTAACTATTGCAGCTTAAGATTTAAGGTTATATCTCCCACTGATCAACCAAAATTCAATCATGCAACTGTTCATCTCATAAATATCCCAAAATTTTTAGATTTTCATATTTAATAAATAATTTAATGATCGGTTTTCACAATAATTATTAAGTGTTGCTTACTCATTTTTCAATATATTTTTTTAGGAATTAGAGAAGATACTAATATTTACACAGTAATCAACTAAAACTAATTCACTTGTTAATAAAACGTGTTCATATCATGAATATTTCAGAATTTTTTAGGTTCTCACACTTGATAAATTATTCGATAATCCATTTTTACACTTGTTAAGTTGCTAACTCATTTCCCAATATATTTTTCAGGGATTAAAGAATAAACGAAAAAAAATAATAATTATCAAAACACAACTCCAAACAATACAAATATTTAAGTATAGATAAAAAAGTATATGAATTTTTTTTATTCACTCATATATGTTTTTTCAAGATTTCTCATATTATACTTATTTATTTTTACTCAAATGAGTGAAAATGTATGTGTTTAATATTTTGAATATTTTATTGTAAAATAGACAGCAGGCGTTATTATTAGATCCCGACCAAAATAATCGGACGGTAGCTTGACACTTTATATTATCGCACTATCATTTCACATTAACTTCTACTATGAATCAAGTAATGGTTGACCTCTTAGCCATTACCATCTCCAACACTTCAAAGTGTTACTTACATTTTATATTTTAGTATCAAACATTTGATAAATTAAATATTTTTTATGCAAAATTTAACTTTTCTTGAATACTTAAGTATATTTAACAATTTTTCATATAAACTGTAATATTATTTTTACTCGCACCAATAATTCTTAATAAAATAAATAATTTTAAAATAAGAATATTTATATAAAAAGTGGCACTGATATATCTTTGTTATTTAGTTTACGTGATAATATAATATTTTCGTTATTAATATATATTTTAATTTATACATAAATATTTTATTTAATTTAAATTAAGTATATATATTTAAAAAAATATACATTATATATTTTTTTAATTATAGTGTAAAACAAAATATAAATTTTAATTAATAAAATTATATACAATTAATATTTTGTTTAATTAATTTAAAATAATAAATTTAATATATAATCTGTGTTTTATATAAATTTATATATATAATATATATGATATAGTAATTTATATATACATATTTTATTTAAATAACTTTTATTAATAACTCAAAATATATATACTTGTATATTATATTTGTGTAAAATATTTAATTTATTATTTTAAAATTATACACAAAATATTAATAATATATAGTTTTATTATTTCAAAATTATATATAATTTATAATTTTTAAATATATACATAATGTTAAATATAATATTAATTTATAAATTATGATATCCTACAAATTTATATATAATATAATTTTATAAAATAAAATTTATATAATTTATATTTAAACATTATGGTAATTTATAAAAATATATAACTTATTATACTATTATAATTTATATATAACAAGTATAATATTATTTTATTTCATATAAATTATATATACTTTATATTATATTTGTATAGGATATTTAATTTATTATTCCAAATGAATTAAATATAATTTTATTAATTAAAAAATATATAATATATTTTAAAATATACATATTTAATTTAAGGTAAATAAAATATTTATATATAAATTAAGATATAAGTTAATTTAGTGAAAAATATGGATTAATAAGTAAAAATAATATTAAATTATCACGTAAACTAAATCATATTGACCATCCATTTGAATTTGACGAAGAAAAGTACTATTTACCTTCTCATATATAAATTGGTATCTTTTTGGGCTTCAAATCATAGGTCGTTCATTCAATTCCCAACTGAGCTTTTGGACATTCCCAACTATGTGAAGATGATTGAGTGTGCTTCAAACCAGGCATGCATGTGGAAACCCTCCCTCCCTAGCTAGCTAGCCAGTTAGTGGCTACTGCATGCGAGCCCACCATTACTCTTGAGCCGTAGCCCTTTGGCATGGGTTCAACGTGGCACTCTTCTTCTTCTTCTCTTTGGGAATGTGACCCCCCTCCAAATATTTGTTTCATTGAATAAAACTCAATAAATGTTAACTGTCCATGCCCATGCCCGTATCCACATGCAACTATCTTTCTCCATCGATCATCATGGTCATCTCTTCCTCTGCAAATATCTTTGCTCCCGTGAACTCCAATACAAGCAAGTCCTTACAAGCTCCATAAATGTCGGTATGGCAGCGTACAGTACAACCACGGACAACAAGAATCATCATTTCTTGAAACTGGAAGCACCTAATGCATGCACTGGTAACCATGTTTTACACGTATATGTAAAATATGCAGCTGAACCGGTCAGTGCAAGCCTTCATACTCATGAGGCTAACACTTGAGAAGAAACTGCCCCGTGAGCCCAAGAGCCACCATAAATGATGCACAGCAAAGGTGGGTCAGATGGGTCAGATGTAAGAGCGCCTGCAACTGCAATGGATTCATCAATTATAGGGAATGATGCTATGCACAAATGGCATAGCCCAATAGCTGTTAGCTATCCCATGGAAGACTAGATCACATCATGTAGAAGATCATCACCTTGTGCTGATACTACTAAGTGCATATGAAATTCCTTAATGTCAATTCTTCTCCTACCATTTTTCAATTTGTGTAAATTATGATATCTTGACAACCCTTCGCCTACTTTAATATGTACATATTATAAGCTCTGAAAATTCCTACAAATGTTGAATTCTTCCACACGAGCAACATATAGAATCTATTAAATACACGTGGTTGGTTGCATAAGTTGATAGGTTCAATCAGTCATATAGATTATGCTAATAAATGTAAAGGAAAATAAACGCATAGCTGTTCACATCTCATTCTCATTATTTTTTAGTTTTGGGCAAATGAATGCACCATAGAAGATGCATGCAAATAGTTTTGACTTGGTAGGATCTCACCGACCCATCAGCAATAAGTAACTCATGATCTTGACCGCTCCCATTAAATCTTACGCTCATGCATATGCTATGTCCAATACTATTTACCAAGAATCTTAATAGTACACACCTCGGAGTACTAAACAATTTATATTTAAAAGTTATTAATTATAATTAATATAATATTTACAAGTTTATAAATTCACCACATCTTTTTTACGCGATAATCTATAACGTCAAACTAGTACTTAACAACTCAATACGAAATGTATATTATTATTTTAGTATTATATAATTAAGAATAATTAATTCGAATTAAGTATTTTTACCCAATAGCCCAGAAGCCGGTTTACAGTTTTTAGTCGGATATAAAGAAGCTAAAATACTATACAAAAATATCTATATTTATTTTTTCTAACCTTATAAAATAATAACAAATTTCTATTTTATCAGATATATAATTATATTTTCAAGTGATTAGATCATCCAATCGATCTAGCGTCTCCCGCCCACGGACTCCTAACGCGCTCCATAGACAGCTCCATGTGGTGGAGGGATGATAAGTGATATGCAGTTACTGCACTTGCAATGTCCAAGGAAGAAATTTTGAGGTGATGAATTCAAGTAATAGTTTTTTTTGGAAATATAGAAATAAATTATAAAAAAATAGAGCATTAAATTTAAGGAATTATTTAATAATATATATTAATATTAAATGTTTTTATATCATTATACTACACACATAATATATTGGATTGGATGGATGTGTACAGTGACATTTAATGCAACAAGTAGTGGTTAACGAGATTCATTTACGTGGTACTGTATACATGGAAACTTGTGTGCTATGATGGTCAACTCTTTGGTGCTAATGAATACCCAATGAAGGGATCCCCTGCCTCCTCCTCCCACTTAAGTCCTATATATACTATGCATGCTTCCATTTGCACATCACAGCCAAGAGTGCTTGGACGCTCGGTTTCCACCATTAAAGATCTCTCTCAATAAGCTTCAGAAGCTATGGTCTTCTTCCCCGTGGTGATTCTTAAGCTAGCATACTGGCTACTGTGCCAGCTTCTTCCCAGCTCCTGCCATAGAGCTGCTAGGAAGTTCAGCAACCATGGCTTCTTACTCAAGACCCCTGCTTCCTTTAAAACCCAGATATTCAGTAACGTGTCCAAGTTTTCCCTCGACGCAAAGTCATCGGAATCATCTGACACCGCCGCCTCAGCATGCGACATCTCGGCCGCCCTGCTTCGGTCTGGTTCGTTATTCCCTTACTTCATGCTGGTGGCTTTTGAAGCCGGTGGGATCATAAGGGCATTGCTGTTATTGCTTTGTAGCCCTATCCTACCGCTCCTGCACTTCGAAGGGAGGCTCCGGTTGATGATCTTCGTGACCTTCTGCGGGCTCCGGGTGAACAATGTGGAGAGCGTTGCTAGGGCTGTCATGCCGAAGTTCTTCCTCGAGGACCTCAGCGAGCAGGCCTATGATGCTTTGGCCTCGGCAAGGGGCGGCAAGTTCATCGTCACGGCCATGCCAAGGGTGGTGGTGGAGTGGTTCTTGAAGGACTACCTCAGTATTGAAATGGTTACTGGAACCGAGCTACACCGGATCTCCGGGCAGTACTTCTCGGGGCTAGTATCATCGCCCGGCTTGGCCGCTCTCATCCACCGCTGGAGGACCGATGTTAGCCTCAGATGCTCCGGCAGCCACCCAGGAGATCCTATATTCATGCATCTCTGCGTGGAGGAACCAGTCAAGCGTAATGTCACTACAACAACAGCTAGTACCAACGCAACTCTTCTTCCAAGAGACAAGTACCCGAAGCCCTTGATCTTCCATGACGGGCGGCTGGCGTTCTTGCCGACCCCTCCGTCAATGCTTGCCATGTTCATGTTCATGCCGCTCGGCGTGATTCTGGCCATCTTCCGGCTCTCCATCGGAATATTCCTTCCCTACAAGTTATCCATCCTCCTCGCCGCAATGAGTGGCCTTAAGATCCGAGCAAAGGGCTTCCATAATATGGCAATTAGGTCATCGACGGCTGGCGACCCGGCCCGAGGTGGGGTCCTATACGTCTGCACACATCGCACCCTTCTCGACCCGATATTCCTCACAACGTGTATGGCCCGGTCACTAACCGCCGTCACCTACAGCCTCAGCCGGTTCTCGGAGATCATCTCACCCATCTTGACCGTGAGGCTCACGAGGGACACGACTCAGGATAGCAAGACCATGAGGAGGCTACTCTCCGAGGGTGACCTCGTGATCTGCCCCGAGGGGACCACCTGCCGCGAGCCGTACCTTCTTAGGTTCAGCTCGCTTTTTGCTGAACTGGCCCACGACATCGTACCAGTGGCGGTCAACGCCGAGGTGACCATGTTCTATGGCACAACGGCCCGCGGGCTCAAGTGCCTCGACCCAGTGTTCTTCCTCATGAACCCTAGGCCAGCTTACTATGTCAATCAACTAGGGAGGATCCCGAGGGAAATGACATGCGAGGGCGGCCGGTCGAGGCATGAGGTGGCTAATGGGATTCAAAAGCGGCTGGCCGATGCGCTAGGGTTCGAGTGCACCGACCTTACTAGGAGGGATAAGTATATGATGCTTGCGGGCAATGAAGGCATAGTGAAGGAGCCAACCAAAAGAAAGTTATTCGAGGCTCATACCACTTTCTAGCCATAGCCTAGCTTGCAAACAATGGGGAGTTCATTTGTTTTAGGTTGGTCCATGTGCACCCATCATTATTTGTTAGTGAAAGCATATGCTATGTTCCTATAATTAATATTTACAGCTCCAAGTATATTATAGCCAATAATAAGATGAATAACCTATGCATCTCACATATAAAGTACAAGAAAGCAAGTTGGTCGAGAAAGACATAGGCAACCTTGTACTAAATGATGTTCCCCACCTTTAATACGAAGAGGTACGATGAACTTGCCAGGGGAGAGATCAGCTCAGGAAGTGATGCGAACCTCGCCAATACGCTGATGACATTCTATACCAAATATGGCAATGATCCCAATATTTTCACGACGCAAGTAAGAAAATATGGAATATACCTTGTTTATGTGAGAAATAAGGTATGGGATAGGTGGACGTCATACCCAAATTCTCTAAGAAAACCTCGGGTGATAAGTTTTGATTGGTTGAACGCCACAGATAAAAATCTGATAAGTTCAAAAGCTATTTTAAGATAGGAAGAAGACAAAACCTCACAAGATATAAATTATAAAATGTGTGTCTCCAATGCTGTGGAGTATGCATTTTATAGGCTTAAAAAACAATCAAATAACCCAAATAATGAGGAAAATATCTATTATGGTTATAAGCTAACCTTATCTAATCTAGCTACCTAATATTATCCTAAAAGATTTATTATATTTATAAATCTCTCCTTATTAATTAAATCTGAATTTTATCTTGGGCTTTTTATTTGATCTTCTATTTTAATATGCAGCAATCTCTTTAATCAACCGATATGAAGCTTTTTTGAATCTTTTAGCAATTGATCTTGTAATTGGGCTCTCTTGAAGTATCAAGTGATCATTTATACCAATTGGTGAAAAAGTGTTCGGCTCCATTTCAAGTATGGTTTATTAAACTTGTGAATTCGTACTATTGGTAATCGGATTCAAATCAGGAGAGTAGCAGAAATTGAATGCCTTCAGGCATGCTTTGGTTCGGGCGATCCATGCTGGTAGACTTGAGAAAGCGCGTTTGTCTCGCCAGCAGCGGAAGAGAGTGGGCAGAGATTCAGCAGAGACCAAACAGTCAAAGCCCGGCAGGGTTTACCACTATTTGTCTTGTTGACCAATTACGTTCTCTTCCGTAACCGGTAATTATTCACTCCACCTGGTTGTCTTCATTATATATAACATTTTTCAACCTGACATAATATTTAAAAAGAAATTATTATTTATGAAAAAATTTCAATTTAGCCTATTAACGTAATTTTTTTATTTATTTCTTATTTTAGCAGATATTTTTTAATTTAATATATTTCTTATATTTAGTATATAAATTAAAATTATAATTAGTTTATCAAAATTTAACTCAATTTTTTTCCAAAACTTAAAAAAAAGATCTATTCTTTTATATATATATATATATTTTTTTTCTTCCTATTTGACTTATTCTATTTTTTTAGCGTACATATTTTTTTTATTTATATTCCATATCAGGTTTAATTACTACAATTGAGTTAAATTTGTTAGAGTAATAGATAATAAATTAATTATATTTTTTTTATTATTTTTTTAGCATACATATTTTTATTTATATTCCATATCAATTTTAATTACTATTGAGTTAAATTGGTTAGAGTAATTATATTTTTTTATCATTTTTTAAGCATACATATTTTTATTTATATTCCATATCAAGTTTAATTACTACAATTGAGTTAAATTTGTTAGAGTAATAGATAATAAATTAAGTTGAAACTAGAACTTATCACAAATCCAACGAAAACCCGTGGACATAAATAAAAAAATAAGTCTGCATAAGTTAATACACACAAGCAAAAACAGGTATTATTAAAATAAACTAATCTAATTAGATTATTTTAAAATTTTCTTAAATTTTATTTAAATATTATTATATTATATTCCTATCATTTTAATGAATTATATATATTTATCTTTATTAATAAATATGATTAGTATAAATATCAAATCAAATATTATAATAATATTTATACAAATTGCCTAGTCTATTATTATATTATTTATCTACTTTATTTATTCTTTATTTACAGTACAACGGAAAAACAGTAAACTATTTGGTATGAGTAAATGTCACTGTATTAGTTGGTAGAGGAAAGACTTGCATCCAAAAATATATAAAAGTATTTAAGAAACTTTAATAATAGGTTTATAAATTAACCCGTATAGATAATTATTTTTTAAATATATCCATTATAGTGTACGAATTTTAAAATAATTTTGAAATAAAACTGAGAATATAAAAAAATAAGAAGAAAATTTTATATTAACCATTTTTTTAATAAAAATAAGATCGAGCAATTAATTACTTAATAATTGATTCTCGTATTCAATTAGTATTACTCACCCTAAAAAATCCCTCCCTATAACATATTTTATGTATACCTATAACACATTTTAGATATATATACAGAGTAAAGTATAAGTGAAAAGTAAGTGTGGCGAGAAAAAAAACTTGAAATAAGATACTTAGGTTATTAACATTTGGTACAATATACTTACTCATTTATTTAAATTTAATTTATAGTTCATTATTATCCGTTGTGTAAATTGAAAATTATTTTATTAAATTTTTAGTTAAATTTGAAGAAATTATTGTAATAGTATTTCAACATTTTAGTTTTACTAAAATAAGTTATAACTGTTCTATTATCGAGAGGTAATGATAATTGTGGGTATAACTTGTATATCGAATTAAAGCGTAATATATCACGTATTATATTATTTAGTTTAGTTAAAATTAATATCATTACATACTATAATCTTGACAGGTGTATCGAGTTAGAGTAATATATCACTTGTTATATGAGGTTAATGCGTTTATAAAAGTTTTTAGATTGTATAATATGTGGCGAGACAGTGTGGTATACGGATACGTTGTGCTCACAACATCCACGTTCCAATAAATAAACGGATATTTATATAATTACTGTGGAGTGTATAAGGCGACACATATCCGATTTTGTACGCACATCTTACTTTAACTTTGTGTTTAAATTTGAGATTAAAAACTAGTAATAGGATATACAGTGTGTCAATTATGATCACTCTACTCGTTTCGTTCGAGTCCAAATCACTAAAAATAACTATAGGCAAAAGTACAACTAGGAGTGTGATAAGACTGATTGTTTAATAATTATTGGGTTTGATAACGGGTATGAGATTAGGGTTTAAATCATCAGATTACTCCTTCAATCAACTTGGCTACTTCTACTCGGACCATCTTTTGGTTGTTTATATTGAGATAAGTTGAAAAGATTAGAGAATAGTACTAAAAAGTTGGATAATAAGTCAATTGATTCTGCACTCAGCACATAATGGAGTAATAAGCTCTCTGGTTTACAACAGTGAATTAATTTGCCCATATTTCACCTTGGGGGCGATATGTCGAACAAGATGAGCATGGTTTGTGAGAGTTAAAGCCAACAGCCTTAACTGAGTGTTTGCGTCACAGCTCACTGCTTCATTCGTCACCTCCGGTGGGCCCGAACGAACACGCCCTCTGCCCTCTGGGGTAAGTTAAGCTCCTTGTCTCGAACGGCGATGTTGTGTGCGCTTGATGGCCACCGTGCTGTTCTGTTTCATTTTGTCTTCGTTTCCTTGAAGGAAATAGAACAAAAATATATATTTTTTTAAAAAGTTGTTCTGCAGTGCTTGATTTTGATGCTATTGTTCTTACCCCAACGCTGTTAGCTGTGAGGGTTCTATATCGGGACTTTCTTCTACTGCCATGAACTGGAAGCTAGAACTAGAAGTAGTCGGTGGTAAAGCAGTGTAAGATGACATCGTCTGCAATTGAATTTCCTTTTTCTTTTGGTTCATTCGTGTGTCTAGTCATCTTGAAATGAGTTATTTGGAACCCCACCTTGGTTTTCTGGATAATACTTGAATCCTGATACCTTAAATTTAGAAACTCGACCAACCGAACCTGATACAAGAGGTGTATAAAGAAGAGTCTTTTCTTGTTTCTAATTTATGATCGGAAAGTAGCTGAATAGATCGCATTAAGGCAGTGGTTTCCTATTTCGAATTTAAATATAAAGTCTGTCAACCAATATGATCTGTAGAGGTCTGATCATTGATCCCGGGATGTGGTAAAGTCTTGCTTCAAGGGATTATAGGTCTAAGTAGCCCTCAGGTCCTTAGTAAGAATTTGAATTATCTATGACCCTCGCGATTACATTTAATTGAGGTTGTTCTGAGAAGTTTTTGCCCTGCCTTGTGTTGGAGGAAAGTCTTCTGGCAGTGTTCAGTTTTCTATAGGTGAATGCTCTGAGCATTATTTCACTTATTTTTACAGGTAATGAAAGTGAAATTTTAGACAGTTCTCTGCCTGCTGACCTTTTGCCAAGTTTGGACTGTGAACTATTGAACTGAGACAACAGGAAATAACTATTTCTGGAGGAACGCCATGGTGGATATTGATCTCTGGACTGATGGACTTATTTGTGCTTTTGAATTGATGCAAGGAAGGAGGAAGAGGAGAAATGGAACATGCACTTCGAAGGCCCAGATTGAAAAACAAGCAGCAAGAGAAGCGTCAAAGAAACATGATTTACAATTTGGACAACATAATGCATTTTCCTCTCTGGAAAATGGGAACAAGATCAGCAAAGAGCACCCCACAAACATAACCAAAGCATTGGATAGCCATGACTACGATGGAGCCAGCAACTCTGGCCATCTCCGAGAAATTGGAGAGTTCATGGGAAGGTATTGGGTACCTATTGGCTGGGGTAGAATATCTGAACTCGTCCAGACAATGGAAGCAGATGCTGGCTGGGGTACACAGCCTGTAAGCTTTTCAGAGGAGGAAGACATGGTCACCGTTGCTGATTTAGCTATTCCATACTGGGAACGACCGGTGGGCCCCACATGGTGGTGCCACGTGTCTGCGGAACATCCATCTGTTAGAAAGTGGTTGAGCAATGCTCAGTGGTTGCATCCTGCGATCAGCACTGCTCTGCTTGATGAATCAAGGCTGATCAGTGAGCGTATGAAGCACCTTTTGTATGAGGTACCTCCTATTGTTACTCTCCAGAATCCTTGTTATTTTCTTGTTTGTTGAGTTGAGGAATATGAGTAAATAATCTCCTTGCGCATCTAGAAGGACTGAGTGAAATTGCTGCAACATTGTTTGCTCGATGTTATGTCAACATTCAGTAACATGACCATGATGAGATTTAACATCAGAATCTTTATATCCAAGTGCTTGGCTACTTAAATCAGCGGTTAACAGTATATTTCAGTTGAGACTAATGGTATTTGACTTGACAGGTTCCAGTCAGAGTTGCAGGTGGACTATTATTCGAGCTGTTGGGGCAGTCACCGGGCGATCCTTATGTTGATGAAGATGACATACCCATCGTGCTACGATCATGGCAGGCTCAGAATTTTCTGATCACTTCTTTGCACACCAAGGGATCTGCAACTAACATAAATGTCTTAGGTATTGCAGAAGTGCAGGTTGGTTTTGCTGTTAATATTGTTCTATTAGTCCTTTTCTTTTTCTGTTAATCTTCAATATTATATCTCTGTATTATTCTGTATTAGCTGAGATACCACTGCATGATTTGTTAATAATGCTTGTTCAGGAGATGCTTGCGGCAGGTGGTTCCAATATACCAGGAAGCATCCATGAGGTTGTAGCTCGCTTGGCTTGTCATCTAGCACGATGGGATGATAGGTGATGGATTATCATATGCTGGATAGCCTGTTATTTTGTAAACTGTATCACTAACAAAGTGCACCCATAGTTAGAGATCAATAGTGAGTTATATAACAATCATTTATCCCTAAAAAATAGCAATACAGCAGTAGAATCTTAGACTTTTTTGGTGGAAATATGAGTTTGAATTTTAGTTACAAGGAGATGAATAGTCCATGAGTTGAGAAGTATGGACTCTCGTACTATTCAAGAGGTGAATTTATCTTAAATACCTTCCTTGATCACTTTATGAGCTCTGGTATTGAGGGTGGCTTATAATATGGTTAGAGAATGATTTCTTTATCTCTAATCCATTTTGCATTCATTCTGTAGGTTATTCCGGAAGAACATATTTGGTGCTGCCGATGAAATTGAATTGATGTTTATGAACAGGTGCTGTTCTTTTTTTTTATCAGGTGTCCTTAAACACAGTAAATTGTCTCATGTTGGTAGTCGAAGTCATAAAATATCCAGTCTACTTGTACTCATGATTTCCTTTTCCCATTTTAAACTTCAATAGGAGAACCCACGAAGATATGCACTTATTCAGCATAATATTAAATCAGGAAATCAGACTGCTGTCGGCCCAGGTATTGTCCTTAAATCAATTGTTTATCTTAAGCCAAAATTAACAGCCTCAAGAGAAACTATAGTGGCTCCATGTACTGAGATAAATCATCCTTCTGGGTGCTGACAAGGTCATAAGAGTGAAATGGTCACTCCATGCAAGGGAGGAAATCGTGTTTGAACTTTTGCAACACCTGAAAGGAAGTGAATCGAGAGCCTTCTTAGAAAGTATAAGAAAGAGCACAAGGGAGATGATTGAAGAGCAAGAAGCAGTTCGAGGTCGCCTTTTCACAATCCAGGATGTCATGCAGAGCACAGTTCGGGCATGGTTACAGGTGCATAGGCTCGCTATTTTAAAGCTGCCTTCAATATTTCATTCTCTGAAGTTTTGCATAATCTTTACATTTGTACTGATAGTCCATCCATCCTCTAATTTTACTTTAGGATAAAAGCCTCACTGTGACACATAATCTCGGAGTGTTTGGGGGTTGTGGGCTCATCCTTTCCATAATTACCGGGCTCTTTGGGATCAATGTGGATGGAATACCAGGAGCCAAGGATTCACCATTTGCATTCGTTCTATTCTCGTCCATCATCATGCTCTTAGGGGCTGTATTAATTGCAATAGGACTGATCTACCTCGGGCTGAAGAAGCCCATAGCTGATGAGAACATGGAGGTTAGGAAGCTTGAGCTCCAAGGGCTGGTCCAAATGTTCCAGCAAGAAGCAGAATCTCATGCCCAAGTTCGTGGGACTCTAGCACGTAACAATATGCCCCCCACTGCTAGAGATCTCTTACCAGGGAGTGGAGGCTATGTTCTGGTCGGTTGAGCTGCACCAAACTGAGGTAAGCACAGAAACATCATCTTCTGTCTATAATCGTAATGGCATTTACAACATCTGCAACGTCGCCTTTAGAGAAACTGCAATTGCCACACGACTGCAAATGGTAGGTCAAAATTTGGAAGAGATCCATGTACAGAAGCAAATAGTTTCTCAAGAATTATGCAAAGTTAATAACTCTCCGAGTTAGAAAAATGGATCGGCCGTTTTTTTTTCTGTGGCATTGTCTGTCTTCATTTTCATTTTTTGTGAGTCCAAAGGTATTTTACCTTGTTTAGAACTGGAATTTAGAGATTGTTCCCATTTAAGGGTTCTGAAATCAGCCCGTGCTGTTGGGACACTAAAGATTACATTACCCTGACACATACTTCAACCGTGAAATAGCAATTCGTGGTTCAGGCTTCAGACTAAACTCCTAGCCTGAACCCCTACCGGTGTTCATGGCAGTTCGTTCCCCTTTTGAGCCTTGGAGTTGAAAAACAGTTAGTAGTATAATTATCAAATCAATAAATCTAATAGAGTTTGAGAATAAAATTGATCAATTGAATGGTAAAGTATTTTTTATGGATACACTTGTATATTTAGATAGAGAAATGTTGATAAAATACTTAAAATTAATAATAACCGTAAAAAATTGTGATTTAAGTAATTTTAAAACATTATCGGTTGGTATAAAAAGTTTTAAAAAGTTGAGATTAGAGCTAAATTAGAACACAATAAACTTATTTGTTATGTTTTTTTAGTTTAAAAAATACATAAAAATAAATTATAATTCTATTAAATTTAAAAGTATATAGTAATTTTAATTGATTTAATTATACTTTTCAGTTTATATACAATTATCTCTATTAATAAATTCAGATTATTTATTATATTTATTTATTTTCACTTTCGAATAATATAATTATATTTGATTAATTAAAAAAGAGAATCACTATTATATTTTAAAATTTTTCTCGTTAAATTCAATTTAATATAAAAGTTTTTTTACTATTAGAACAAATAATAACATTAAGTATATTAATTAAAAATTTTCGTATCTATCTGATAAAAAAATTATTTATTAGACTGTATGTACAGATATCCTAACAAAACACTTTAATTACAAATTCACTACTCTATTATTGAATTCAAATGGTTTATTATATTTATTAATTATCACTTTTAAATTAAATGATTATATTTAATAAAATACAAATAAGAATTACTATTATATTTAAAGAATTTTTTAGCTATTATTCAAACTCAATTTAATACCAAATTTTGTATTATTAGAACATAAAATGTCACTTAGTATGTGAATCGAAAATTATCGTCTTATTTATCTATTAAAAGAATTATTAATTAAAATATATGTACAAATACTTAACAAAATGGTGTTGTATAGAGAAAAAATCGTTATTTGTTGAAAATTGCTCGTTGTTTTCTTTTCAAGATAAATATACCAAAGTATTTATATAGTGAATTTGTACTGATAACAACTTATTTTATTAATCGGATACACTTGTAAGTGTTGAAATTTATATCACATTTTAAAGTATTGATAGGAAAAAAAATACATACATATTCCCTATTAATGTGTTTGGTTATATATGTTTTGTGAAATATAATCGTTTTTTGGTAAGTAAGCTCGATTCTCGTATATTGAAATATATTTATTTGTGTTATTACAGTACATAAAAGGGATATAAGTGTTGGAATAAGAGTGAGAAAATACTCTTTTTTAGTATGGATTTAACTTTTTGTGAGAATAAACCCTTTATATAATAAATCAATATAATTTACAACCATATTATAAAACTTGTCAATTCTCGTCAAATAAATGAAAAAATTGTTAATAATTAAAGTGTTAAAACTATTATTGTAAAAGTGAATATGTATCTTATAATTTGTAGTAACAAATATGGAAAAAAGTATAAGTTTCAATTGAAGGTATATAGAGAATAAATAAAGACGGTGCTAATGGGAGAAATATGAGTTAGGTGATGGTGAGACAATTCCAAATATTAATTAACACTCTAATGGTTTATCAACATCACCAAAAATCAATAACTCGAAACAATCTTCATCAACGTCACTAGAAAATAATAACTCTATACAACGTTCTAATAGTTCATCCACATCATCGGATGGTAATTATTCATTATCTATTGTCATTAGTAGAGAATGTAGCGCTAATGTAGGGAAACCACTAATTAGATATGGTTTTGATAATTATATATCTAATTATGTTTCATATGCATCTGTTCCACATGCATATAAGTCATTTATTACATCACTACAATAAGTACACATACCAAATAATTGGCAAGAACCTAAACGAGATTCGAAGTGGCTTGGAGCGATGCATGAGGAGATGAAGGCACTAGAGAAGAATAAAACGTGGGAACTTACTCAAGTTACAAATGAAAAAAAGGCTGTAGGATGTAAGTGAATATTCAATATGAAATAAAATGTCGAAGGAGAAGTTGTGAAATACAAATCAAGATTGGTGGAAAAAGGTTATAGTCAAACATATAAAATAGACTATCATTAGACTTTTACACTAGTAGCTAAGATGAGAACTGTTATAATCCTTATCTCATGTACTGCTAATTTCGGGTGAACATTGCATCAAATAGATGTAAATAATGCATTTTTGCATGGAAACCTACAAGAGAAAAGTATATATGGAGATTACACCTGGATTTGGTACGATAAATACTGTGAGAAAGGTATTTATATTGAATAAATCTCTTTATGAACTCAAACAGTCACCTAGAGTATGGTTTGATCGATTTCGACATGCAATAATCAAAATGGGTCACCGACAGTATAACGAAGATCATACGGTTTTCTATCGACACTCTAATGATCGAGTTGCTATTCTCGCAGTATATGTGGATGATATCATCATCATTAGGGATGATAATATTGAGATATTGCAGTTAAAAAAATAACTAAGTAAAGAATTTGAGGCAAAATACTTGGATTCTCTAAAGTATTTTCTCGGTATTGATATTGCAAGATATAAGAAATGTATAGTATTTTCTCAGAGAAAGTATACATTAGATTTACTTACTAAGACATGGATATTAATCTGTCGAACTGCTTCGACACCAATATAAGCGAATAATAAGTTATGTGCTTAGTCAGATGACCTAGTGGATAAATAACAATATCAGAGAATTGTGAGATAATTGATCTATATATGTCATACAAGACCTGATATCACATATGTAATAAGTATTGTGAGTAGATATATGCATGTTCCCAGAACAAATAATTGAGATGCTACCATAAGTATATTGAGATATTTAAAAATGAGTACGGGTAAGAGACTTTGGTTTAAGCCTCGGAGTCACACTAGAGTAAAATGCTTTTGTGATTCAGATTAGGGTTGTGTGGATGATAGGAGATCTACATTTAGTTATTGTGTATTTGTTGGAGGTAATCTTTTATCTTGGAGGAGTAAAAAATAAGAAGTAGCCACTTGATCATCAGCAGAAGCGGAGTATAGATCTATGGTTTAAACGGTTTGTTAGATAATTTGGATAAAAATCTTACTAATAGAGCTTCGTATCTTTAGAAAATAATCTATAAAGTTGTGGTGTGATAACAAGTTTACTATAAATATTATAAACAATCCAGTTCAATATAATAGGTGTAAATACGTGGAAATTGATCGATTTTTTATTAAATAAAATATTGATATGAAGATTGTGTAACTGCAATATATGAAGACTAGTGGATAATTAGTATATTTTTTAACTAAAGCTTTAGGTTCTAGATAATGATATGATATTTGTAATAATATTGAAATGGTAGATATTAAGTTAGAAATATATTTGTAAATATTGAAAATATACTTATATATATTATGAATATAATTTATTATAACAATATTATATACCCGATTATGGATGAAGTAGGGAAAATACCCAACTTGATACAATTGTCCTCCCTTGTATGAGACCGAAAAGGTAATACTGGCTTGTAGACAATTGTTGAGTGCGGGTGTTGAGAATTATACTTGACAAGTGTATCCGATTGAGAATAAAATCTTATATTTAATAAAATAAAAAAGTGTTATAGATTATAAGGTTAAAATGGTTTAAATACTTACAAATCATAATTTTTAATTAGAGATGGATCTGAACACTTATCGGCAATATTTTATTACAGAAAATTTATAAATTTACTTTCCAACTTATTGGTATACAATACATTATTACGGAAAATTTATAGGTTTATTTTTTCGAACTTTAAGACATATAAAACTTACTCGACTTATAACATTCTTATGTGGCAGTGAGCAACCTTCACTTGGATCATCAGGATTAAGTAAAGTATGTTTCCTCGTGAAGGCGATCCCTCCCATCCAAAATATCATGAAATCTAGGCTGTGCATCTATTTTGTTGGAGCTGCACTCTCTCTTATGGCAGATTATTGGGTGTTCATAATCAGAAGACAACTTGCTGTAAAATAGCAATCCTCACTCTCCTTCCTTTAGGAGGAGCCAAAGCTACAAAGCTTTTTGACTTCAAACCACTGGTGGTCGTGGAATGAATTGGCGCTCTACTGTATATTTTGACTTCTGGTTTAGAAAGAAAGAAGGCTGCAGAGCTGGACATATATTGATATTGACTTTTCTACGAGAGTTATGATTTGTTTGAATTGAGGGGACATTATTTGGAGGGGAGTAGTGAAATATTAGCAGGTTTTACAAATTTATTTAAATTAATGGTTTGTATTGATGGGAGTATTTGTTAATAAAAAACATTAAAAACTCAAATTTAACTTTCTAAATTAAATTAAATTTAATAATTTATTAAGTAATATATAATTAAATTAAAGTATATAATATGTGCTATATAATAAAATAATAATAATAATAAATCTATATAATACAAGTAACTGTCTCACCTGCAACTCTTGATCCACCTCCTACAAGTTTGAGACCACATGCAGATTTTGTGGTTACGTACACTTTTATCCACTAGTAAATCATGCTTGTATTTCTTGATTATCCCTCTTCGTTATTTCGAGGTTCAATCCTACCATCAGTTGTATTTTTATTTGTTGCACCATTCAGTTTCATAAATTTATTTTTCCCTTTACACGTCTCCTTATACAGTAGGTAGTACATCTTCACCTTCTCCGGTAGATAATCCCTCCCCTTCCCTTATTTTTCATTCTCCTTATCTCTCATTCTCACGTATTCCTCTCCAAGAAGCACGCGACTCGTGTATATCCACTTCTTCTTCCTCAAATATTGATAATTGTTCCTCATTATTGGTCTCGAACTCAACCAAGACGACTCAACTAGTCCCTCCAATGCTTCCTACTCAAAGATATCACATGGTCACTTGTTCTTAGAATGTTTATTTACCTACTCGATATTTTCGTGTTGCTATGCGATAGTTCTTTTCTACTGTATTTGAGCTTGACTGATTCTATTGCGTACTCTTCTATTTTTATTTATTGCACAAATACTTCTATCATATTTTTACAGATATAGGTAGATATCATCCTCACATATTCTCATGGTAACTCTTGATTTCATCCTCTCCCCTCTTCGTCAAAAGTTCTCCTTAAAAAGAATTGTCTCATTTACCTCGTCAAAAGTTCTCCTTAAAAGACTTGTCTCATTTACATGAAAGGGCTCACCTCCTCCTTTTATCTATTCACGTTACAATATCAAAATTAGAAAATTGCACTTAAACATGCGGGTAGTATTATACAGGATCGCCTTTCTGGATAATTCTTACTCTTCAATTCAAATGTTTCACCTGAACCTTCTGCTCCACCTTCTATAAGTCTGGGACGAGAGGCAAGAATGTATAAAATAGCATAATTGTATTGTTTTCTATTAAAGCACGTTTATATAAATATAATGTAAATGAATATAACATAGAAAATTCTACATACCTCAACTTTATCTTCTTCTCAACATATAGGAAAATTGTTGTTGAAAACCCATATATGATTTAGGGTGGGAAGGCTCATGGGCCCTCTGGACCGCCCACTCCAACCAGTCCATGAGAGGGCTGATCACCCTTCAACCTGTGGCAACCCCTACCGGTTTCAAAGAGGGGAGGCGGGGGAACCTTCCCTTGTCACCCCCATTGGATAAAAATGTGCGTTAGACTTAAAAAATTGTAAATTACTTTAAAAAAACTGAGTTGCAAAACCTTTGAAAAATTTTCAAAATTTTCATTACAAACAGTTAAATTTTGAAGAATAGTGAAAGGTTAGCTGATGTGATAGAGCAGTTTTCTATTGGAGATAGATTATGGGAGTATCAGCCGTGTGATGAATATCAGCTCAGACGGACGGCTGTAAAGCAGAGTGCTATATGAACGCCTTTCTCCCTGGCCGGGAACTGAAAGGGAAGTAAGTTGCAACTTGCAACTAGCAACTAGCAACTACCAGCATTTAACTAATATTAAGAGCGGTTGATAGGTGTATGCGAAATGACGCATTTGCCACTCCACTCACCCAACTAATTATCATCGGCCGTCTTCTGGAGCAGAAGGTAAGAAAACCTCACGTCGCTCTTGACCAGCAGTTGGCTCCTTCCATCCTCTTCCTCACTCTTCACTCCACGAATATTGCTCTGCTTGAGATGCGGATTACCCAGCATGGACCTTGATGAGCCTCTTCTCTGGCGGAGCCCTGAATCCTCCTTCAGCCCCTCCACCAGCGCCAACACAGGCACCGGCAGCAGGACCCAAACCAACCGGGACTTCACGCCGGGCTTCCTTGACCTCCCTCTCCCGATTCCCAGGGGTCGCCAGTCCGCCGCGCACCTCTTCAGCCCCAATGTCAAGGACGCCATCATCCCCATAATTGCTTCCGGCCGGCCAAACTCTGGCTCCTACATCAACCTCATTGCCAGCCTCAACAAGCGGCAGAAGCTCACCCAAAGGTCCCACTCGGCCCCTTCCGTCTTCACCGATGAAAGGGAGCCTGCGGATCCGTCCATCTCACCCCACAAAAAGAACCGTTTCATCGTGCGGCAGGCCTTCATCGGGCTGGTCCTCTATATGATCATTGGCATTGTGGTATACTTGGTCAGCGGGAACTTCAAAGGCCACCAGACTTACAGGCCCATCGATGCCCTCTACTTCATGGTGGTCACTCTCTGCACAATTGGTTATGGGGACATCGTGCCGGACACCACTTTCACCAAGCTATTCACCTGCGTGTTTATAATAGTCGGTTTTGGGTTCATCGATATTCTCCTCGATGGGCTGGTGACCTACGTCTGTGACAGGCAGGAGGCAATCATGCTCAGCACGGTGGACGAGAGCCGATTCAACGCAATGGTCAGGACCTACATGATAGACACAGCAAAGGGGAGAATGAGAATTAGAATGAAGGTGGCATTTGCTATGGCAACTCCCATCTGTTGCATAGCCATAGGGATGATAGCAATACACTACTTGGAGAGCTTGAGTTGGGTAGACAGTTTCTACATGGCGGTAACTTCAGTTACGACTGTTGGGTATGGAGATTACTCCTTCACAACCATTCAAGGGAGGATATTTGCAGTAATTTGGCTGTTATTGAGCACATTGGTAGTGGCTAGGGCTTTTCTGTTTCTCACTGAGCTAAGGATCCAAAAGAGGAACCAGAGGATCACGAAGCTGGTTCTGCAGAAGAAGATGACTCTGGGAGATCTGATAGCTGCAGACCTTGACAATGATGGGTCCATCAGGTAATCAACTTTTTTCCTTCACCCTTCTAACCTTGGGCATGACAAAAATGCTACTAAAAAATGTAAGATAGGAATGCATAAACTTTATAGTAAGGTTGTCCACTAGTTTCTAACTGCTATAGGAAGGAACCCCCCCTGAAATGGCCATAGACTGACTAATATGGGTGCAATCGAATTGACATTGCTCTCACTTGTTCATAACTGAATGATGGTTCAGTCAAACTGTGCTAAGACTATCTCGGGTCTGGAGAGTGTCCACACTCACCAATAGGATGAATCTAGCAGCTGAAACGGGCTTTAAGCAATACTAGAGGTATTTCATTTTTTGACTTGCCCCATTTCAGAAGAAAGCGCACCTGTTCATTTGCCATGAGTTCTGTTCCTTCAAATTGTTAAGATGCTTCTTGGCTGGTCTCTCATCTGGTCAAAAGAGACACCCAGGTACATAGAATGTGTCATCAACAGTCTGACATCATGAAAGTCGAAGGATTAATACACGAGAAATCTCCTATCTCATGAATATATGGATCTCTTCTGTTATTCAGACAAGACAAGTCTTTTACCATGTCACCTGATCTCGACTAGCATAGTCCTAGAGGATATTTTTTTGCTATTTCCATATGGTAAAGCAGAGAGGGGTTTGGTGTCCCGAGGAGTTTCAGTTAAAGACTAAACAATGCCCAGACTGAAAGAATCAACTTAAGAAACATATTTCATGGTGCACATCAAGTATTCTTATAGGCACTTTGTGAAACTCACGTACAAGCAGCAACATTATATTGTTTGAGCTCTACATTAGATCAATATCAGTTGAAAACACCATCTCATTGATGCAAGCAAATTCTGGTTTCGAGGAGCTGAGAGGTTAATATGACACAGGAATTGGCCCAGACAAATGCACACATAGCAATGAAGGAGACACTTTTGAGTTCTTTTTTTTTTTTATTTATAGCATAGTCGACCATGTTGAAACTTTCTGTATAACTTAACACTAATTATATGAACATGACAGGACAGCGGTAAATTGCCTGAAATTAGCTGCGGTTTATTGGGCCAAAATCATGTAAGAAAAATAACGGAAGGGAGATATGTGCACCTCTGCCTGTTGGGCAGATTGGACATCCTGATCAACCCAGCTTGTTTTATCACATGCCTTAAAATTTTCCAGTTCTTCAGGTTGAAGTAATTATCTGTTGGATCTTGTTTCTGCAGTAAAGCTGAATTTGTCATATACAAGCTAAAGGAGATGGGAAAGATCACACAGAAGGATATCAAGCAGATCAGTGAACAATTTGATATCATAGACCACTCTAGAAATGGAAAGATAACTCTGGCTGATCTGACAGATGGAGATTGACTCTGATGAGAACTCAGTTTTGACATGAGATTTGTACCTGGAAAGTCTCAAGCTCTGGTCTCTTCACTGGGCAAACTCATAGAATTGACAAGGCAACTCTCACCCTGCAGGCGTCCAAATCTCATAGATGAAACATATTTCTATGTATGTGGTTGGGAGAGCCAGTCAGAAAATTCTTACAGATAAAATTATGCTTAGCACTATTTTATTTTGGCCAAAATGCTTAGCACTATTGAAGTACACCAACTCATGTAATTTGAAAGCAATACGAGTGAACAGAGCAGCTTAGGATACGTTGTTCATCATTCTGTATGTAAATATAAATATTATTTGATACAATCTGGCATGTTGCTGAAATAGTAGACAACTCAGTGCCATGATGATAAAAATAGTATTATTTCAATCTGAGAAAATAAATTAATTCTCATTCGTTTGTATTCATAGTAGCAGTTAGATTGCACATTTTTTGCAGTGAATGCATACCGTAGAAATGCAAAGACAATGATAATTTACAAAGACAAATATATCAGATGTCCATTTTTTGTATTTTGACACAAGCTTTCGTGCTGTAAAAGATTTATACAAAGCTATTACAAATTGCAGTTCTGAGAATTTATCATAAAGAACTGCAGAATGCCAGATTAGAGTCTTCTCCTTGCAGCTCCTGCTGCCAATTAGCAGCACCACTGATATCCCCTTTAGATGCAAATACAGCACAAGTACAAACACTGCTATGTGAAATTACATCAAACAAACAAAAGCCAAAACTGTTAGCTTTTCCACATTAGCAACTTCAAATAAGTTACATCAAAGGTCATGAGAAGAAAAGGAATAATTGTATGACTATCAAAACTTCAATTAGCTAACACCATTTCCAATTTCACCATTCAAGCAGCTTTGAGAATCTCATGTTCAAAGAAGATTTGCAAATTGGGAAAAGTCTAGAACTCTCTAACATCATATGGAAAAAAAAAAATATCTAAAACGGAATCAATCATTCATGTCAAAGGGGCAATCTTGTCAGGTTATATGAATACACTCTACAGTCCTATATCTAATGTATATGTTTCATGTGTTGCATATAGTACTTGAACAGTAGCAAATATGTACCATAGCAAAACAAATCTTACCTGTAGATTTGACACACTTCAGCTATCATTAATTATATAGTCTCTATCATTTGCTGAGTGATACTTGAGATGCTAAGATGAAGAAGCAAAACTTGTATTTAGCAAGCAATATAGCTTGAGAGAAACACTTTAAAACTGAATATACATTGAACAAACAATGACTTGCCTCTTTCGAATGCCTCTAATACTCTCAAAGAATTCCAATGTCTGCTGGATCTTTGATTTTTCTGAATTTCCCGCATTATCCAGTCCTAAGGCTAAGAATCTCAGCAAAGTGATTAATTCTCCTTCAATGTTCTTTAGTTGACCATCAAGTCGTTCTAGGAAATCCTCATAAGAGGAAAATTCTCTCACGTTGTTGAGATCACCATTGCTCTTGCCACTGATGTCCAAAGATCCTTCTGAACTGTACATGTCCTCATTTTTACCCGGATCTACCGGACTGTCTAAAGTAGAATCATCTTCATACTTATCATTGTTATTGGATCCAATTGGAATTTCTGATAAATCCTTTGGAGACACTATATGAATTTCATTTGGGTTGTCATCCCCACTAACTTCAAGATCCATGGCAATATTTCCAATCAGCTGAGTTTCTTTAATAGATATTGCCTGAAAGAAGAATAGGTCCAGTTATAGTAGAGACTTGACAATCAAGTTTGAGCCAACAAAACCTGTGCGCAAAAACAGAAAATAGAATAGAAAGGGACAAAAATTAAAACAATCTTGAGGTAACAATTGGCATAAGAAAATGGGTCGCCAACAGCACAGTGGAAGAAATAAACTTTACACTGACTACATTAAGGGCAAGACTGCTCATGATATTGTCTAGAATGAAATATGAGAGCTTATGTTTAACACTACCTCATTTAACTTCAAACAGAGTTCATCGAACAATTCTATGCGTTTCTTCGACTTCTCCAGGGCCTCCATTATCTTTTTCTTCTGAACAAGCAACTCCCGAGCATCATTTTCCTTTCCTTTTCGGATACTTAGAGCAGCCTGCCGGCGGAGCTTCTCTGCCGCCTCAGAAAGTCTCAAGAGCCGGACTCTAGTACTGTTTGCTATATAAAGACAAAAAAATCTCAGACATACAACTAGATGACCGGGTAGATTCACATAAGAAAAGAGGAGAGCATGAAGCCGTAAGAAGTTCGAGCAGGATGAGAGAAACAGCAACTTCCGCCGGTGAGAGGAGCCAAACTAAATCAGCCAATTGGATCACGAACTACAAAATTCCGAACCAGAATTCCGAATCTGCTGCTGCGGAAGCAATTTCCGGAGCAAAATTTTACTAGAAGAAAGAGTACCTTTCGATCTGGCGCTCTTTGCCTCCGCGTGGAGATGATCGAGGTCAGTTCTCAACTGCTCCGTATTAATGTTAGTTGAAGCAGAGCATAAAGGTCTCATCAGAGGCCTTCGAAGAACAGACATGGCATTACAGTTGAGATTCAGATTCAGCATATTCCTCCTCTTCTATTCGGCTCCGCGTCTCTCAAGCCTCACCTATTCGCCTCCATTTGCATGTTCCGCTGACCCGACCACAAGTTTCGGGTTCGGAAAAAACTCAATTTCAGATCGACCCGACTGTTCAAGCACATCACCACCATACAGAGGTATACTTTTAACCGTTTATCTATATTCTTCACTAAATCTGAACCTCTCAATTCTAAAGCTTTCTGCAAGCTACAATCAAATTTCTACAACAATTTAATTAATTACTTGATCAAGTTACCAGCAGCATCCATATATTTACCTTCATTATACCACTTGTAGGGTAATTCATCCTTACACTCATTCATATTCTTCACATTTGTTACTTCAAGAAACTCTATCAGCATCCTTCAATCGCCATCCTTGCACATCATCTATGAGAATAATCACCAACAATATAACAATGTAAATGTGAAGATTCTCGTAGTACGACTTGAGTCGTGTAATAATTATGCATCAGGATAATTTGGGTGACTTTTTATTTTTATATAGTTTTTGGAGTTAACTCGAGATTAATTTTTGCACAATTAATATTGATTCAGATAATCTTGTACAGTAAAAAAATTAATTAAAATTTTATCAAAAATTTCCGGATCGAAATAACTTATAACTTAAATTGTAAAATAGTGATTATTGAGTAAAATTAATATAAAATTGAATGAAAAATTTTTAGAAAATTAATTTGAGTAAAGATGAAATAAAAGGTGAATCAACAAAAAAAATGACTAAAACTAATCGAACCATTTTGAAGCAATAAAATCACCGTTTTTTTAGAAACGGTTATATAATTCTATCGTAAGTCAAATTTATAGAAAATTGGATGAAAAGTTTTTTAAAAAATAAATTGGGTTAATAATAGGATGAATTTGAGGTGAACCGACTAATAAAATGTTAAAATCGGACGAATTGGAGGTAAACCGATCAAGTAAAGGCCAAAATTGGTCGAATTTACTGATTTATTTATTGTAAACCAGTTCATTACAATGAGAATTGGATGGTGTGTTACATTGGACACACACGTGTCACACACATATGATCATTTTCATTGCCCAAATTAAATCAAATAACCCGACCCAAAACTTGTAAATAACCCAATCTGAGTGCAATTTCTAGTATACTGCCGAATTAAATGAAAAGTGTGGTATATGGAGTCTCATGTGGTCAACTATTGACATGGTCTAATAGACCCTTTGTCTCATGACCTAGCAATATAAAACTCGACCCCTCTTTCGCTGGTTTGGCTGAAATTCTCTCTAAAATCCACGTACCTTAGTTTTTCGGTGATCTCACTACCAAATACTACAACTTTCATTTACAATCACCAAACTTAGTTATTTCAATAGCCTTGGAACCACGATGAAGTCAGTTTTCCAACAACACCTCTATCCAATTATGATGTGCTCTCTATCAGCGTGATCAAATAATAACACATCTCCCTCGACAAAAAAGAGAGAAGAGACTTTCCGACCTTACCCCATCCAACCAACAACCAAATATGGCCCAAAATAATTATGTAGACTCCTTTGACTCCCCTTAATCCTACGCCATCGACCATTCAAGCTAAAAGTAAGCCACATGGTCATGATAATTAATTGAAGCTCCGAAAACATCTCTGTCGTAATGATCCTATGTAAATTGTGTTTTTCATGCCCCTACCCGATTCACGATCAACGATCCTGTGCAACCCGCCAATCTACTTGATTTTATAGTGGTGGGTACATTAACCAAGGTAAAACTAGAGTAACTAAGGCTTAGAATAAAAATGACTACCTCAATTTTCAATGGAAATTTAAAATTTTTCTTTCAAAATGCATAGTGAACCCAAAACTTAATGCAATACTTAATAAATTACAACAACTAATAAGAATAAGTTAAAAATCTTTGCCATGTTCGCACACTAATTGGTCACGCGTGCTCACTGGGCATTGACCTAGCAGGCGGTTCGTTGACCGGTTCGGTCGGACCGGATTCGGTGACTCGAAATCGAAAATCGGCAGGTTCGGGCCCGATTTGACCGATTTTGTCAAAATTAAAATTTTCTAAATTCATTTTCTACAAATTGGTGACTTCAATTTTTCAAATTGATATTTTTAATTCTTTTAGAAAAATGAATCTTTGAATTGAGTTTTTTCGGTTCAACCCGATTCAGGTCTAATTCACCTTCAACCGGTCCGATTCTCACATCAAATTTGGTTAATGATCTCTTTAAATTATTTTTGGATCATCACTGAACACTTGGGATTGTCCAATTCCCATTTTGGTTTTCTCTTTGCCAATTCTAGTTCGCTTTGAACCACGGATTTCTCTAAAAAATTTTCGGTTTACATTTTTGGATTTCTTATTATCTGGAAACAGGGCGTACAGTAAGTCTCGTGGCTATAAAAAATCTTAAAAGCTTTGGTAGCTCCCTATTTTTTATTGAGCTCTATAAATCGGGTGTTACTTGTGACTCTAATCACTATAGGGGGTGATAAAGGTGTCCAAAAAGTTATGGGGAATCCAACTTCACTTGTAAACCCCGCACTTTTAAGTTAAGGAAAACCGGGAAAAGAACCGGTTAAATCGAGCAAGAAAATTGAGTCGTTTTATAAACCCGATCATTTGGGAACAAGCAATTTGGAAATTTACAACTTTCGGGTGATACAAAGGGTTTATTAAACCTTGGAAAAGAAGATTAAGATAAATTCGAAAAGAAAAACCAAATTGGTTCAGGTGAATGAGATGTTATAAGAACTCTAAAGTTAAGCGTGCTTACTTGAGAGTAATGTGTGGATGGGTGATCTCTTGGCCTTATCATAAATAGTAATAAATTAATATATATTTAATTATTGTAATTAATACTAATAATTTAATACCAAAAATATATTATTAGAATTAATACAAATAATTTAATACCAATAATTTATGGCAATATTAATACTACTAATAAATCTCTCACATTTAATACACTATTTTAGAAGAGGTCATCCCCATTCATTCTCCTTACACTCGAACACTTCTCTCTCTCTACTGCTCCATTTCCCGGTGAAGCTCGAACCAGAGCTTCGACTTGAACATTTTTCTTAACCTTGGAAGGAGAGGTTGGGCTCTTTAAAACCAATGAGAAGTTAGATATCTAATAGTAAACTACAGTCAATCCGAGAATTGATAGAGAAGCGCCGACATGATGGAACAGTTAAGCAGCTCTAGTGAACCGAAATTGCCCTATTTCGGCCGAGTTGAAATCGGCCAATTCGAGCCCTCCTCATGCCAAACCAAGCTCTCCCAACACCTCCTCAGCCCTTCCACGGCCGAATTAGACCGAAAGGAATAATCTCTAGAGGAGATCTACCTGCCCAGATTGAAAGCTCCGACCGCCGCGCCCTCACTGGAGAACGAGACATCGGGAACGCCAGTCGAGGTCCAGCTTGCTAAGGACGGAACCCGACTAAGTGGAATTTCAGTGTACTATCGGGTGAGTGGGATTATATACCATACTCGGTTGGGGATTATAAGTACCTCGGTATAAAAACACACTATTTTGTGGTATTTTAATCATCACCACTTAGAGAGAGTGATGTAAAAATTATGCGAAAAAACTAATTATCGGTTGTAAGTAGATCAAACCCGGTTGGTATGATGAAACTTTCTCGAAGGAAGTTGAAAACCCGTTCATCGGTTATGAACGGAGATGTCCTTATACCGGTCGGTATAATGGACAGTGAAAACCTATTTTGTCGAAAGTGTTCTCCCCTAACTGTGTGCCAATGCTTAAACTATTTGGGAGACCTTCTCGACGGGAGCTCGAATAGCTCTCAGAGGTCGGGGGCCTCGATTTTGGAACCTAAGGGCTAATATGCCCTATTTTTGAAAAACTCGAACAATGGGCCATAGGCCAATGGAGACGAGCAGGAGCTTGTAAAAGAAGATGATATATATATATATATATATATATAAATGTGCCATTAAAACTTAATAAGTGGATTGTTTGGTTATGGTACCAAGGCAGGTCCGACATACTCAGTCAACTAGTAGTAGTGTGAGACCGGTCTCCGTACCAGTCAAGACAAACAGCTACAGGTTGACTGTTGGTACAAATGGCACCATATATTACATGGTAATTTAAGGAAACTTTGTTTGTGCATGCACTATGAGTACGAGATCATCAAGATGCCCATGAGGGGGTAGTGATGTGTCCTAAGGGCCCTGGACGGCTCGGTGAATATAAGGGCAGATCGTCGTTCCAGGTGTCTGTGCGAAATTTGGAATAGCACCAAGCGCATGAGACCAGGGTGGCAACGGGATGAGGTCTCTCCCTCATACAGACACGAAGAAGTGATTTCGGGATTGTGGGTCGAATGTCGCGTACATTCACTCATTCCCAAGGTAGAAGTGGTCGTACTTCTATCCGAATGGCAGTAAAAGTCGCTCTAAAGCCACTAGCGGGTTCAATAGTGATACTGACTTACGAATGTGTGTAACCATCATGATGAAGGATGTGTGTTGGGTGATGACACACCAATAACTAAGAAATAATGGAAAAACCCAAATTTTTTTAAATGAAGAGATTTTTGAAAAGAAATGAGTCTGTCACACTCTATATAAATATTTTTCTTGAAATTCAAAAAATTTGAATCCCATTCATTGAGTAGTTGATGCGAACCTCGCCAATATGTTGACGACACCCTACACTAAATATGGCAAGACCCCAAGATTTTCACGACGCAAGTACGAAAGAATGGAATATACCTTGTTTATATGAGAAACAAGGTATCAGATATCTAGACGCCACACCCAAATTCTCTAAGAAAAACTCTTAGAAAACCCTGGTGATAAGTTTTGAATTGCTTGAACGCCACAGGTAAAAATCTGATAAGTTCAAAAAGCTCTCTTCAAGAAAAGAAAGAAGACAAAACTCAAAAGATTGAAATTCCAAAGTGTGTCTTCCAATGCTGTGGAGTATGCCTTTTATAGGCTAAAAAAATTACTAAATAGCCCATAAAATAAGGAAAAAAATCTATTATAGTTATAAGCTAACCATATCTAATCTAAATATCTAGGATATTTAATAACTAATTTAAAAATCTGAATTACCTAATATTATCCTAAGAGATTTATTATATTAATAAATCTCTCCTTATTAATTAAATATGGACTTCTCTTGGGCTCATCTAGGGCTCTTCATTTGGGCTTCTATTTGAATATTCAACAATCTCTTTAATCAGCACATATAAAGCTTCTTTAAATCTTTTAGCCCTTAACCTTGTGATTGTGCCCTCTTGTAGTTTCAAATGATTATTCATCTCATTTAGTGACAAACTATTCAGCTCCATTGTAGGTTCGGTTGATTGGACTTGTGAATTCGTAATCTTTTTAGTCGGATTCACATCATTCTCCCCCTCTTGAAAATGATTTGTCCTCAAATCTTCTGTTTCTTCATCACCTACATCAAAGGGCATTAAATTAGTAACATTGAAGCTTTCATTAACGTTATACTCACCAGGTAACTCTAGCTTGTAAGCATTATCATTAATGTGTTCCAACACACAAAATGGTCCATCTCCTCTAGGAAGAAGTTTTGATCGCCTTTGTTCTGGAAATCGTTCTTTCCTCATATGAAGCTAGACCCAATCACCAGGTTCAAAAATAAGACTTTTGCGGCCCTTGTTTGCTTATTTTTCATAAACTTTAGTCATTTGTTCAATGTGAATCTTTGTCTTCTCGTGCAGTTCTTTCACAAACTCTGCTTTTCTCTTTCCATCAAAATTCATCAATTCACCTACAGGAAGTGGAGTTAGATCTAGAGGGGTTAATGGATTGAAACCATAAACAATCTCAAATGGTAAAAACTTAGTTGTAGAATGAATAGAACGATTATAAGCAAATTCAACATGTAGTAAGCAATCTTCCCATGATTTCAAATTCTTTTTTATTATAGAATGTAATAAAGTACCTAATGTCCTATTTACTACTTCTGTTTGACCATCAGTTTGTGGGTGACATGTTGTTGAAAACAGCAGTTTGATTCCCAATTTACCCCATAGGGTTTTCCAAAAGTAACTCAAGAATTTAGAATAACGATCAGAAATAATAGTTTTAGGCATACCATGCAATCTGATAACTTCTCTAAAGAACAAATCAACAACATTTGATGCATCATCAGTTTTATGACATGGAATGAAATGTGCCATTTTCGAAAACCTATCAACTACCACAAATACAAAATCTCTCCCCCTCATAGTTCTTGGTAATCCTAAAATAAAATCCATGGAAATATCAATCCAAGGTGCATTAGGAATCGGAAGAGGAGTATACAAGCCATGAGGTTGTTGCCTAGACTTAGACTCCTTACATGTAATGCATCGAGAACAAATTTTCTCAACATCCCTTTTCATGTGGGGCCAAAAAAAGTGCTCATGCATTATCTCCATAGTCTTAGCTACCCCAAAATGTCCCATAAGTCCTTCAGCATGTGCTTCCCTAACAAGTAACTCAGGTAAAGAAGACTGAGGGATGCATAATTTGTTTTCCCAAAAAAGAAATCCATTTTGTAAATAAAATTTCCCAAACTTACCACTTCGACAACCTTTAAACACTTCACAGAAATCAAGATTGTTTGCATATAAATCCTTGATATAATCAAAACCAAGCAATTTAGAATCAAGCATTGAAAGCATAGCGTACCTTCGTGATAGAGCATTTGCAACTATATTTTCCTTACCTTGTTTGTACTTGATCACATATGGGAATGTTTCAATGAACTCCACCCACCTTGCATGACGTTTGTTTAACTTGTGTTGTCCTTTGAGATGCTTAAGAGATTTATGATCTGTGTGAATCACAAACTCTTTCGGCCATAGATAGTGCTGCCATGTTTGAAGAGTTCGAACTAGGGCATACATCTCCTTATCATAGGTAGGATAGTTAAGGGTTTCTCCACTCAACTTTTCACTAAAATATGCAATTGGTCTTCCTTCTTTCATTAATACACCTCCAATACCTACTCCTAATGCATCACACTCAATTTCAAATGTTTTCGAAAAATTAGGCAATAAGAGCAATGGGGAAGTAGTTAGTTTTTCCTTTATCAATTAAAATGTATTTTGTTGCTCATTACCCCATTTAAAAGGTACATTTTTCTTTATAACAACAGTAAGAGGTGTAACATAACTACTAAAATTTGGAACAAAACATCTATAAAAACTAGCTAATCCATGAAAACTTCTTACCTGACTTACCGAATTAGGTGTCGGCCAGTCGCGAATTGCCTTAATCTTTTCCTCGTCAACTCCAATCCCTTCTGAACTTATAATATATCCAGGAAACATAAGTTTATCCGAAGAAAAGACACATTTATTCAAGTTGGCAAATAACTTATGTTGCCTTAATGCTTCTAACACAACTCTTAAATGTGCTACATGTTCATCCATGGTCTTGCTGTAGATTAGAATATCATCAAAATATACCACTACAAATCTCCCAATAAAAGCACGTAATACATGATTCATTAATCTCTTGAAAGTGCTTGGTGCATTAGTCAATCCAAAGGACATAACTAACCATTCATATAATCCTTGTTTAGTTTTAAATGCAGTTTTCCATTCATCCCCTTCTGTCATTCGAATTTGATGATATCCACTCTTAAGATCTATTTTCGAAAATAAACAAGATCCATGCAACTCATCTAACATGTCATCCAAACGAGGAATAGGGTGGCGATACTTTACCGTGATGTTGTTGATGGCTTGACAATCCACGCACATTCGCCAAGTTCCGTCCTTCTTAAGTACAAGTAGCACTGACACATCACATGGACTCATACTCTCTCGAACATACCCCTTTTCCATAAGCTCTTGGACTTGGTGTTAAAGTTCCTTTGTTTCCTCAGGGTTACTTTTATATGCTGGTCGGTTGGGAATCGTCGCTCTAGGGATGAAATCAATTTGATGTTCAATTCCTCAAATTGGTGGCAAACCTGGTGGTATCTCATCAGGAAAGACATCGATAAATTCTTGCAAAATAGTAATAATATTGCTCGGCAAAGATCTGACAAGATCATTAGTACTTAAAAATGTGTCATTTTATGTAAGTACAATAAGAGCCTGATGCGAAAGTAAAGCTCGCTTGATCTCACTTTTTCTTACAATGAAATTGCTTTTACTCTATTTTTTCCACTTCTGGCTTTTCCCTCTTTTTTTTTCAACTCTAATATTTCTCCTTTCTTTTTTTCTTCTATTTTATGTCCATTTGCCTTTTTCTTTTTCAGTTGATCCTCAAAAACTTGCCTTGTAGTCAATGGTACAAGAGATATTGGTCTCTCATTAATCATAAAAGAGTACCTATTAGTGAATCCATTATGTATAACTTGACAATCAAATTGCCACGGTCATCTCAAAAATATATGGCTTGCGTGCATTAGTACCACATCACATAATATTTAATCTTGATATTTTCCATTAGAAAATGCAACCAACACTTGTTTGGTTACCTTGAGTTCATCTTGGTCGTTCAACCATTGTAGTCGATAAGGCTTCAGATGCTTTAACGTTGGTAATGCTAATTTCTCCACCAGCTCAGTGCTAGCTACATTAGTGCAGCTTCCCTCCATCTATAATAACATAGCAAACCTTATTTTTCACACAACAACAAGTATGAAATAAGTTCTCACGTTGATTATTTTCTTCTTCTTGGGCTTGAACACTGAGAGTTCATTGTGCAACAAACAATTCCCCTTCTTCTGTATATTCATCAGCATCTTCAAGTGTTGGCATCCTCGGATCGATATCATCTTTTTCATCATCGGTCTCAATATCACCATTAGCATTGATCACCATTGCCCGCTTATTTAGGCATTGACTTGCAATGTGACCCCTACCTTGGCATCATAAACACTTAATATCACGAGTTTTAGGAGTTGTGATATGGGTGTTACCTTGATTTTGGGCCACAACTTGCTTGGTTGTCTCTTTTAGTGGAGCATGCTGAGGTTGAGTTGATTGACTCTCAAATTGCCTTGAGGATGGTTTCCATGAGTTCGAGGAACCATTGTTTAATCCCCTTTTGTGTAAACTCTTTCTCTTCAATTGTTGTTCAACTTTGATAGCTTGATGTACCATATCTTGGAGCTCAACATGATATTGCATTTCCACTACGTCAGCTATCTCATGGTTTAGACTATGCAAAAATCTCGCCATTGTTGCCTCTCTGTCTTCCTTCACATTTGCTCGAATCATCGCAATCTCCATCTCCTTAAAGTATTCGTCGACGCTTTTTGATCCTTAGGTAAGCCTTTAGAGTTTATTGAACAACTCCCAGTGATAGTGGATAGGAACAAATTGTCGTCGCATGATCGCTTTCTTTTCATCCCAAGACTCCACAAGGCGTTCGTTTCCTTTCCTTCACCAACTGATCCCACCATATTATAGCATAATTAGTAAATTCAACAGCAGAAAGTGGTACCTTTTTCATCTCCGAGTAATTATGACAATGAAAAACCATCTCCATCCTCTTTTCCCATTCAAGATTCGCTTATGGATAAGTTTTTCCTTGAAAAGAGGGCATCTTCAACTTGATATTATCCAGGTTGTCATCAACTTGGGGTCGTTCTCTATTAGCATCTCGATCGAACTCCTTGAGTTCTTGTGGATTAAAACGTCTTAACTGAAAGCTTTGAGGTCGCTGTTCAGTAGGGGTATGTTGACGCAAACCCCTCACTCCTTCTTCCAATTGATCAATTCGCTCATGAAGCGGTTCCAACTCAGACTTCAACATTCGTCTCATTTTGCTTTTTATAGCTTGCATTTGTAAATTTGGAATCGGTTGTTGGGAATCTTCTTCATTTGGAATCGTTGTGCCATGAGTTCCTACAAATGATAAAAATAACAGAAGAACCTTGCCAACACTCCCTTACGTATTTCTCTCAATCACTCATGTTTTCACACTCAATTGGCTTTTTCTTATAGATTCAAACACTCTTGCCTTTTTCCTCTCGTATATCTTCTTTCAATCTGAATTGAACTTTAAAAACAAATATTTTTATGAAGCAATTCAACTTGTGGAACAATCAAGACAAATCAATAAGGTTTACAAAAAACCAATTTCAGAAGAATTTAAGTGTGGTGTACGAATAGACTCAGAGAAAAATAAAATTTAGATAAAGAAAGAAATTAAGATGAAATGAAGTAGACTAGATAGAGCATAATGAAATTCAAGCTAGAATTGTATGCCTATTTTTTTAACCTTTTTTTTACGAATTTTTTTTGCTCTTTTTTTTAGCACGATTTTTTTTACTTTTTTTTTCTTTTTTTTTACCGACTGAAGAGAAGATAGATAGAAGAAGATGAGAATTTTTTTTCTTTTATAGAGAATAGAAATAGGTAGAGAAGATAAAAAAGAACAAGATAAAAATATGGAATAGAACTTGCCGTGCAACCGTGTGCTCTGATACCAACTGATGCGAACCTCGCCAATATGTCGACGACACCCTACACCAAATATGGCAAGACCCCAAGAATTTCACGATTCAAGTACGAAAGAATGGAATATACCTTGTTTACATGAGAAAAATGGTATCGGATATCTAGACACCTCACCCAAATTCTCTAAGAAGAACTCTTAAAAAACCCTGGTGATAAGTTTTCAATTGCTTGAACGCCACAAGTAAAAACCTGATAAGTTCAAAAAGCTCTCTTCAAGAAAAGAAAGAAGACAAAACTCACAAGATTAAAATTCCAAAGTGTGTCTTCCAATGTTGTGGAGTATGCCTTTTATAGGCTTAGAAAACAACCGAATAGCCCACAAAATAAGGAAAAAAAATCTATTATAGTTATAAGCTAGCCATATCTAATCTAAATATTTAGGATATTTAATAACTAATTTAAAAATCTGAACTACCTAATATTATCCTAAGAGATTTATTAATATAATAAATCTCTCCTTATTAATTAAATATGGACTTCTATTGGGCTTATCTTGGGCTCTTCATTTGGGCTTCCATTTGAATATTCAATAATCTCTTTAATCAACCCATATAAAGCTTCTTTGAATCTTTTAGCCCTTAACCTTGTGACTGAGCCCTCTTGTAGTCTCAAATGATTATTCATCTCATTTAGTGACAAACTGTTCAGCTCCATTGTAGGTTCGGTTGATTGAACTTGTGAATTTGTAGTCTCTTTAGTTAGATTCACATCAGTAGTTCTACTCACCCCCTCCCTTATACCCCTTTCAGGAAGTCCCGGAAAGTCGAACCTTAAAAGACATGCACGATTAAATGCCTAGAAGACATGCATGATTAATTTAAATTACTATGCAGTTTTGATTTATGATATTCCTAAAAAAAGGTGCAGGTTAAAGAACGCCTTACTCTTTATGGTTTATAATATAAGGGGAAACTCTTTAGTAAATCGGGAGAGTGGCGGGTTGATCACAGGGATCCGACCAAACCGGGTCGGGGCGTGACACCACTAGTGGTGGCCATCACCACTTTCTCTCCAATGAGTTTCTGACTAAAACTCGACTTTGTATCTATTTTTTGGTGAGAGTCTGATCGGGGCCAAAATGACATTATTTCGATTGAGGGTAGTTGAAACATGACTGTGTGAGGAACTAGAGAATAATATTAGGGATCTAGAAAAGTATTTTGAAAGATTTATGGAGTCATTTTTGAAAAGTTTAGGAACTAAAATGTAAAAAAATGAAAACTTAAGAATCTAAGTGAGAAACTTAGAATCCTTAGGGCATTTTGACAAATGTGAACCAACATGAGTATAACTCTAGATTGGTGAAAAAAATAATGGATATGAATTAGTAATGACGAGTTTATTGACACACATGAGTCGAGCAAACATAGCCCGATGGGAAAATCGTAATTATTGGAACAATTACGAGGTAACATGTGAAGACTAAGTTAAAGTCGAGGCTAACCAAAAAATACTCGTTAATTTATGTATAGGAATTCGATAACTAGTATGCGTGAATCATGTTTTCCACAATGAATAGAAATACCTTTGGGGCGAACAAATCCCAACTACTACGGAGAGTGTGATTTCTGACTTCGCATCTGATTGGACCAATGTTGTCTATGCTCTCATTTTTACGAAATACTGATGTGAATGTTTGGAAAATTTTTCTGGAAAACCAAGGAAAGCTAACACAATATATTTTATCAAATGACAAAAAATATCTCGAACGATTTTGAAAAGTGGGTTGAGAACTAGTAGTATAAATGGACAGGTATGAACCCAATGGTAGAGAGAGATGAGATGCTGGCCCATTACAATGTTCATGAAAAGAGACATAGAACCCATGTATTACAAATGAGGCTAAATTTAGGGTAAATATGATAAAATCTTATCTTGGAAAATGAAACTAATACATGTTCATAAAATAGGTTTAAAGTCACTAATTTTAAAAGATGGGACATGAGGCCCTCAAATTATGAAACATGACTAGATCCTAGTTTTAGGAATGGTATAGACTGATACTTAAGAATGGAACACTAGATAAATTGTTATGAAAAATAGATAAAAGTTGTGTTTATGAATAAACTTAGACCACATGTTTACAAAAAGGAGTCTAAGGTTGTGAAAGGGGGATAAGGCCCATAATTTACAATTCATTATCTCCACTAGTTATGAAATGTGTATAATACCATATGTAAACCCCGCACTTTTGAGTTAAGGAAAACCGGAAAAAAACCGGTCAAACCGAGTAAGAAAATCGAGCCAGTTTACAAACCCGATCATTTGGGAATAAGCAATTTGGAAATTTACAACTTTCGGGTGATCTAAAAGGTTCATTAAACATTGGAAAAGAAACTTAAGATAAATTAGAAGAGAAAAACCAAATTGGTTCAGGTGAACGAGATCCCATAAGAACTCTTAAGTTAAGCATGTGCTCGAGAGTAGTGTGAGGATGGGTGACCTCCTGGGAAGTACGCCTTATCATAAATAGCCATAAATTAATATATATATATATATATATTTAATTATTGTAATTAATACCAATAATTTAATACCTAAATTAAATTATTGGAATTAATACCAATAATTTATGGTAATATTAATACTAGTAATAAATTTCTTCCATTTAATACACGGTTTTACACCTATATAAAGTGGTTATACCCATTCATTCTCCTCACACACGAACACTTCTCTCTCTCTCTCTACTACTCCATTTCCCGGTGAAGCTCAAACTAAAGCTTCGACTTGAACATTTTTCTTAACCTCGGAAGGAGAGGTCGGGCTCTTTAGAACCGGGGAAAAGTCAACTATCTGATGGCAAACTCTAGTCAATCTGAGAATCACTGGAGAAGCGCTGGCATGATGGAACAATGAATCAGCTCCGGCGGACCGAAGTTGCCCTATTTTGGCCAAGCTAAAATCGGCCATTTTGAGCCCTTATCAGGCCAAACCAAGCCCTCCCAACACTTTCTCAGCCCTTCCATGATTGAATTAGGACTGAAAGGTAAGCCAATTCAACTCCCGTTTATAATTTCTTATTGGTGTTATAGAGAGAGTTGGCCGAATTTCAATGACGAAATTCTAATCCAATTTGGCATCAATCGATGTGATTCTTGATTCTAGGATTAACCTCAGGACGAGAGCTATTTTCCCAGATCGAAAGCTTGGACCGTCGTGCCCTCATCGGTGAGTAATCGAAGCTTTCTCTCTCTATAGTTTGTTTTCCAGCGAAGCTCCGTTTGAGCTCGTTCCGGCGTTAAAATATGCGATTCAAAGTTCCTTAGAATTATATGAATATGTAGGAACTTAATTTCAACTCCAATTTCAACAATTAGAGGTGTTTGATCGGTCAATTTGATTAAATCAAATTAGACAGTGTTGAAGAGTTAAAATTGGGAAAATTGGGGATTTTCAAAATTCAAAGAACCAAAATGCAAATTTATGAAATTAAGGGTCAATTGGGCATGAAAATAATGTTGGAGGACCAATTGTGGAATTTTAGAATTTTTGGGGCAAAACTTACCATTTTTGTAAAGGAAGGGCAAAATGGTAATTTGGAAAATTTGGGGGACAAAATTGGAAATTTGGGAAATTAAACCTCTTTGTGCGAAATTAAATAATTTGAGATCCTAAGATAAATTTTAAAAGTTTTGGAACTCAAATTTAGGAAAAACCCGACAATAGGAAATTAAAGTTAAAGAAAAATAACTTTAAGGACCTAATTGCAAATATATGTAAAGTTGGGTTTTCTCATTCATTTGGAATGAATGAGAACTATTAGGCCAAAGAATAATGAACAATTATGTTCATTTCATGTAGGAGAACGAGACATCAGGAGCGCCAATCGAGGTTCAACTTGCTAAGGACGGAACCTGACTAAGTGAAATTTCACTGCACTATCGAGTGAGTAGGAATTTTATATCATACCCGGTTGGGGATGATAAGTACCTAGGCATGAAAACCTACTATTTAGTGGTATTTTAAACATCACAACTTAAAGGAAGTGATGTGAAAATAATATGAAAAAACTACTTATCAGTTGTAAGTAGATCATACCCGGTTGGTATGATGAGACTATCTCGAAGGAAGTTGAAAACTCATTCATCGGTTATGAACGAAGGTGTCCTTATACCGGGGCGGTACAATGGATAGAGAAAACATATGTTTTTTCGGAAGTACTCTTCCCTGACTATGTGCTAATACTTAAATAATTTGGGAGACCTTTTCGATGAGAGCTCAAATAACTTTGATAGGCTAGGGGCATCGGTTTTGGAACTTGGGGGCTAAATGCTCGATTTTGAAAATCTCGTACACGTGCCTAAGGCCAGTTGGCACAAGCAGGGGCTCGTAAATGAACATGATATATGTGCCATAAAACTTAATAAGTGAATTGTTTGGCCATGGTACCAAGATAGGACCGACATGCTCAGTCAACTAGCGGCAGTGTGACATGATAGATCGATGGACTAGTTAAGACAAACAACTGCGAGTTGAGTTGAGAGTCGGGGCCGTTGGACTAGTGGCACCACAGATTATATGGCATAATGAGAAAACATTGTTTGTGCATGCACTATGAGTACGAGATCATTAAGACGCCCATGAGGGGTAGCGATGTGTCCCAAGGACCTTGGACGACCCAGTAAGTATAAGAGCAGATCGTCATTCCAAGTGTCTGTGTGAAATTTGGAGTAGCACCAAGCGCATGAGACCGGGGTGGGGATGGGATGAGGTCTCTGTCCTCATATGGACATGAAGAAGCAATTTCGGGATTGAGGGTCGGATGTCACGTACATCCACTCATTTCTAGGATATAAGTGGTCGTACTTCTATCCGGGTGGCCGGTAAAGTCGCTCCGAAACCACTAGTGGGTCCAATAGTCATATTGACCTGCAAATATGTGTAACCTTCATGATGAAGGATGTGTGTTGGGTAATGACACACCGTAATAACTAAGAAATGATGGAAAAACCCGAATTTTTAAATGAAGAGATTTTTGAAAAGAAAGGAGTCTGTCACACTTTATATAAATATTTTTCTTAAAAATTAAAAGTAGACCTTTGAAAACCCATTCACTAAGTAGTCGTACTCACCCTCTCCCTTATATCCCTTTTAGGAAATCCCGGAAAGCATACCCTTAAAGATCATCAACTAAGATACCTGTAAGACAGATATGTAAAGTTTAAAATTTCATGCAGTTTTAATTATGCTATTCTAGGAAATGGTACAGGTTTAAAGGATGCATTACTCTTTACGGTTTATAATAAGGGGTTTCCCTCGGAAGAGTGACGGGTTGATCACGGTGATCCGACCAAACCGGGTCGGGACGTGACACCATATGTGTATGAACGTGGTTAAGACCCATGGTTTATAAGATGACCTACTTCACTATTTATAAAAAATGAGCTAAGGTCCGAGTTAGAACATGGAGTAGGGTACAATAAAATAGAAAATAAATTGGGACCACTAATTTAGGTGACCGGGTGAAGGCCCAAAATAATTTATGTGAAATAAGCTAAGACTTAGGACCGTGGATTGAAATATAATTTAAATGCGAGAATGGACAACGATTTGTGAAATTCATGAAATGTTAGTATAAGTCCCAATGAAATTTTAAAGAGAAAACATAACTAAACACCTTGTAAAATATGACACATACATTTGTTTTCTATAAAAAATGAAGTAGGGCTTGAATATCTATTATAAGTTGTATTTTTCATGATATCCTTAAATTGTTATAATATGTTTCATAACATCATATGTATAACATTTGCATCGATTGGGGTACGGGAAAGAATTATATTGTATATCCAGTTGGGATGCGAGTGAGAGATAATACTTATAAACTAAGAATGGTAAAAAATGGTGAATGTATGTTGTTTATAAGAACTAGATATTAGAGTGGAACTTGATATTTTGCATTGTGTTGTTGATTTAGTTCTCTTGCACTTGTACTTGGAAATTTGGCCTAATTCAAAAATTAGGGCCGAATGGACAAATATATGTAAACAAAAATGATATAGATATACTATTCAGAGTATTTAGTTACAATAAATACAACAAAAAAAAATAGTAAGATACTCCATAAATGAAAATGATATAAATATAAAATAAGTTGAAATTAGAAAAAATTAATAAGTGATTATATGTATACCTCACTCTCAATTAATTGGTTTAGGAAAATGGCTCTAATCTAGCTATGCTTTAAAAACACTTATTTATGGTTAAGTGAGCCTTTGATAATATGTTATGAGAGTAATCACACTAGATAATAGGTTTAAAAAATACCCATTGACAGGTACGAAACTCTTAAGTAATTTTGGAAAAAAATTGAAAAAAATAAAAATATTATAAAAACTCTATATGAACAACTATTTTTAATAAATATGATATTAAGTAATTAATAACTCAATAATTGGTACTCACTCGTTATCAAAATATTTTTAACTAGTACTAAATAGCAAAAAAAGAATAGAGTAAGATCTTCTCCAATACTATAGAGTTAAATACAAATTAAAGGAAAAGTTTCTATTTGATATAATTGGATTTTTCAAATTTTAGGTATATATAAACTTATGAAGTTATTTTTATAAAAAAATTAATTTATACGAAGTTTAATATTTTGAGTATTAATATCATTTTAATAAAAATATCTATTATTACTAGAGAGAAAATAATGTATTATTATTAAATATATACTTTAAAAAGTGGGTTGTAGCGTTAAATTAAGTGTGGTATAACACATTTTTAGTGTTATAGATAGAATTTATGAGTGAATAACTAATAATATTATGTCGTTCCATCTCCTCTACAAGATGTATCCCTAAAACTAAAGTTGTAGTATCTAATTATTTAAATTAAGATTTCTTATCAGATTGTATATGCTTATTTCATTAGTAATCCAAATATTATCTCTAGAAAGCAAATTCAAACCTTGGGATGCTTCACGGATCTGTATGACCATCTGCACTAGTTTTTTCACCGACCCCATTTGGAAAAGTTACCTGTTTTGTGAATATATTAAAATGAGGCAGGTGAGTTGGAAAAGAGTACGTAGGAGTAAGTTTGCACCAAAAATAATTCATGAGGACAGTACAAAATATCACCTTAGGTGAATGAAAGCAGGGGCTGCCACTAGATAAACGTAAGGTGGGTGAGTTCTCGCAAGAGAGAGCCAAAAGAAGGCACCATTTTAGTTTTCAATATAAATTGAATTTAAGAGCTTATGTGGTATTTTTCAAGGAATCATTTAAGTGAATTTAATATGAACTTGACAGCGAAAGTGAAAGGGGAAATTGACTGCCCAAGAGAGAAGAAAGAAAGAGAGGTAGGTGTGTTTTCACATAGACCCATCAAGGTGACTTGATGTATTTAGCATTATTTTTATATTGATTTGATATGCAAAAATTCATTAATTTCTTATTAATTTTAATCCCATATACTAAAACCAAAGTACTTAATGAGAGTGAAATAAAAAACTCGAAAATTACACAATTACTTATTTAATATTTTTATCCTTTATTCTGTTATATTTTAATATTTAAATGTAGTGTGATCAGCATTTAAAATATTATTATCAATTAAATTATAATTGTTATATCATAAGCCCGGCGCACTCAAAAAGTGAGGCTTTTATTGGATTGGGACAATACAGGTAGAGATAGGGTCCATGGCTCACTCTCCATGCTCCAGTCACCATCTTTACATGGCAGATCTACACCGTACTGTCCCTACACCCTCTAACATTCCCTTCCCTCTCATCAAAATAAATGTGTATGAAATGAATGCTTATTCACTATCAAAAAAATAAATATCTTATTCCACTATAAAAATATGTTATAAATTTATACAGTGATTTTTATTTTAATTTAAAATTTAATAATTCATACATTTAATAATATAATTTGTATTTATTACTACTTTTATCTACAAAATTTAATTTTTATATAATTTAGTTTTTTAATTTGTCTATCATAAATATATAAAGTAATATTTTTATTTTAAATTGAATTTTATAAATATAAAATAATTTAAACTCCCAATAATGAACTAATAGTTAATTTTTTTGTTCCTTGATGCGTAATTATAAATAGCAAGGCTTGACTGCCTTTCATTCATCGCGTGTCTCTCTCTGTTCCATCATCCTCTTCCTCTTCTTTCTCTCTCTCCCTTTCTACGTTCTTTGTGATTCTTCTCCATTCACTTAATTCTATTTCTTTCTTTTCCATAAACACTCAAATCTATTTCTACGGAAAATTCTCCTCCTGCTCCTCTCCATCGGCGATCTGCACGGTAAGTAGTATCCTTCTTTTCTTCATTGGACTTGATCTTCCTTGAGACTAATTGATTGATCTGCAATTGCACCGCATTTTATGATTACTGATCCTTGCTCTGCATTCCGGTTTGTGTCCTATACTCCTAGTAAACGTGGTGTCCTTGGACATTTGATGTCCCTGCGAATGACTCTTCTGCATTAGGAGAGAAAAGGTAGGTTGGATTTTGCTTGATCGAGATCGGGTTAGGGTATTTCCTTGTTTACATCGGATCTGGTGATTTTATTTTCAGGCTTGTCATTTTCTGTCTGTGTTTGTTGTGACATTCTTTGTTTAATTTCCTGCTCCACATTGGACAAGGGTAGATTTGTCGGCTTGCGAAGTTCCTTTGCTGTTTGCATCAATGTTGGCGAGAAATTCTGTTTCTCTTGTTTATTGGTGTAATGATGCACTCCAACGATAGCGAATTTTCTAGTGCATAATGAAATAGTGATTTGTACCAATGGTTGCTGTTTTTACTGGTGATACTATTATTTAGTTTTCATGCATTTATGTTGTCCTAGATGAAGATTTCTCTCTGTGGTCCTCTTTGCTGCTGGAAGTTTGGTTCTCTTGTTTATTCTGCAGACATTGTTATCTTTCTTCCTATTGTTATACTGCTATGACCTTTTCCTTTTTGCATAATTTCTTATTCATGCCTTACATGTTTGACAGAAAAGAAACTGAATATGACTAGTTCTTACATTCCCAAGAACATCCTCATTACTGGGGCAGCTGGATTCATTGCATCCCATGTCTGCAACCGGCTTATTCGGAACTACCCTCAATACAATATCATTGTCCTTGACAAGCTTGACTACTGTTCAAACTTGAAGAACCTGAATCCTTCAAGGGAATACCCAAATTTCAAGTTCATCAAGGGAGACATTGCCAGTGCTGATCTTGTCAACTTCATCCTCGTTACAGAGTCCATTGATACAATCATGCATTTCGCAGCCCAGACGCATGTTGACAATTCCTTTGGTAATAGCTTCGAGTTCACCAAAAACAACATATATGGTACACACGTTCTCCTGGAAGCTTGCAAAGTCACTGGCCAAATCAGGAGGTTCATCCATGTGAGCACAGATGAGGTCTATGGAGAAACCGATGAGGATGCTGTTGTTGGAAACCACGAGGCCTCTCAGCTGCTGCCGACCAACCCGTATTCAGCAACAAAAGCTGGAGCGGAAATGCTAGTGATGGCATATGGGCGATCATATGGATTACCTGTCATTACCACCAGAGGAAACAATGTTTATGGACCCAATCAATTCCCAGAGAAGATGATTCCCAAATTCTTGCTCTTGGCTAAGAGTGGGAAGACTCTCCCCATTCATGGCGATGGATCAAATGTAAGAAGCTACCTCTACTGTGAGGATGTGGCTGAGGCATTCGAGGTCATTCTTCACAAGGGCGAAGTAGGACATGTTTACAACATTGGAACGAAGAAGGAGCGAAGGGTTATTGATGTTGCCAGGGAGATATGCAAGCTTTTTGGTCTGAATGAAGACACAAACATCAAATTCGTCGAGAACAGACCTTTCAATGACCAGAGGTACTTCTTGGATGATCAGAAGCTGAAGAACCTTGGATGGTCCGAACAAACACCATGGGAAGAGGGACTTAGAAAGACTATGGATTGGTACGTCTCCAACCCAGACTGGTGGGGAGATGTTTCAGGAGCACTGCTGCCACACCCACGAATGCTGATGATTCCAGGAATCGAGAGGAAGATTGATGGCCCTGATCTCAACAATTCTACCTCCTCTTTTGTAGCCAATGGCCCTCCTTCGAAGGCAAAGGCACTTCAAGAACCAGAGAGTAACATCACCTCGCTTGCAGGAAAGCCATCTCTGAATTTTTTGATTTATGGAAGGACTGGGTGGATCGGTGGTCTCCTTGGGAAGATATGCGAGAAGCAAGGGATACCCTTTGAGTATGGCAGGGGGCGCCTCGAGAACCGCTCCTCTCTCATGGCAGATATCCAGAACGTGAAGCCAACTCATGTGTTTAATGCTGCTGGAGTCACAGGCAGACCAAATGTCGACTGGTGTGAGACTCACAAGCCTGAGACAATCCGCGTGAATGTTGCAGGCACCTTGACCTTGGCAGATGTCTGCAGAGAGCATGGGCTCTTGATGATGAACTATGCCACTGGGTGTATCTTCGAGTATGATGATGCTCATCCACTGGGGTCGGGCATAGGCTTCAAGGAGGAGGACAAGCCAAACTTCACCGGTTCCTTCTACTCAAAAACAAAGGCCATGGTAAATTTTGTCACCTATCTTTATATTCTCCTGAGTTCTGATTCTGCAATTGTTTTTTGAATATTTGAAATTATCGACATTGAGAAATGGATGCACACATTTGGATTAATTATGTTTATATATGAAAGAGATTTTGGTAATTTGATTGTATCAACAGGTAGAGGAGCTTCTGAAAGAATATGAAAATGTGTGCACGCTGAGAGTTCGAATGCCGATATCATCTGATCTGAGCAACCCCAGGAATTTCATCACGAAAATCTCTCGATACAACAAAGTGGTGGACATCCCAAACAGCATGACCATATTGGATGAGCTCCTCCCAATATCCGTGGAGATGGCAAAGAGAAACTTAAGGGGCATCTGGAACTTCACCAACCCTGGAGCCGTCAGCCACAACGAGATCCTTGAGATGTACAAGGCCTACATCGACCCGAGCTTTAAGTGGGTCAATTTCACCCTGGAAGAACAGGCAAAGGTAATTGTGGCCGCCAGAAGCAACAACGAGATGGATGCATCCAAGCTCAAGAGTGAGTTCCCAGAGATGCTGTCCATCAAGGAGTCGCTCATTAAGCACGTCTTTGAACCCAACAAGAAGACCACCAATTGATGCGGATGCTTATTAGCTATGATCAGGATCTGCAGCTGCAGAAGCCAGGTACCGAGATTCCGCATCCCATTATTCACCCCATGGCCATGGACTCCCTACTGCATGTTTATCTACTTCAACTAGAAAGAATAATCCCATGTCTTGAATTAAGATTATTTCATTGTTGTAGCTTATGTTGTTTCAGTGTTAACACGTCGTCTAAGTATTTTTTATCTGTTATGTTTTGGTTCGGTTGCTTGTTGTTCGAGGGAACAAGTAAGGCTTTGCTCATCATATCTTTGATGTAATTACTTTCCATGGCTAAAGCTATTTTGTGTTATGTATGTCAAGTGAACAGCTTGCACTTTTCTGTCCTAGTTCTATCCAATTTCTATTCCAATTCATGGGCCGTGTGTGGCCTAGTGGGTTTGATTTGATTTTGAAGGATGGTATCGTATTATCTTCATTCTTTCCAACTTTGGGAGACCAGTGTGTTTTTTCGTTTGCATAATTTTGTTTACATCACCTAACTTAATAAAAATTATCAAAACTTATATTTAGTAAGCTAATCTTGAAACATTTTATACTTATTTTTTACCCTTCTTTTATTACGCCAAATAATACTTCATTCTAAATCAAAACCTGGTCTATAACAAATTTGGTAATGAAATGGTAGTACCTAACAAACGCCTCTCCCTTTCTTTATCCTATCATTTCTATTAGACCACATTAATGGAACACTAAGAATAGATAATATTCCAACTTTGGAGGAATATTATGTATTCCTTTTAAATTTCTTGATTCTTTATTTAAGGAAATTAGTGATTACATGCGGGGTCTAACTAATTGTTTATGTCGTCATTTGTCAAGTTCCGACTACATATCTAAGGCTCGTGAGCCAATGACAACCCATTATTTTCCATCGATATTAATGTCGGTAATTTTATCTAGTAAAATTAAAAAAAATAAAGCGTTATACTAAAATATATAAATTTTTACAAAAATTTAAAACTTTATAAAAGCATGTAGTAAGCCCAATATATTTACAAACTCCCACTCGATAATTAAGTATATGATAAGTAAAGATAACCTTCATGCACACTTCTCGAGTATCGTACATTGATTGCATATGTATATGAGTCGAGGTTGTATGTCCGTGCTCCTTGTATGTCCCTGAAAAGAGTTAGGGGAGGGGTAAGTTTACAAATTAGTGAATGTGTTTACCAATATCGAGCAATAACATGACTTATAACCTGATCCCTATCTACTATTTTATTAGGGTTATTATTTTATATCGATTTCATTGTTTCATTTATCTTATTAGTATTTTATCTCATATTCACAACCTCATAAATTTATTTCTCATTTCATAACTTCACACATTAAATACATAAATAAAATCCTTGAAGTTCTTTCACAAATGAACTCGAGTTGCGAGTGGTATGTGCATTATGCGCATTCTCATGGAGTAACTCGAGATGATTGTCCCCCTCATATAATGCGGATAATGTGTCATCCGACATCCTGCATCCTTTGACTTGAACTGATTTGACTCCCGGATCACAAGTGATGATTAAACTCCATCCATAAGCCTCCATAAGCCTCATTGGGTTAGTAAAAATATTTTGTAGCCACTCTTCCCTTGTGCTCCCACTTCAGTCGTCCCTATTTCGCTCGGTTTCACTTCTATTACTAGGTGTCATACTGACAACATAAGCATACTTTCAATCATATCATAATGATATGCACACAGTACAATGCTCATTATTAATCAGGTGTGTTGTATGCTATCTAACGGACTCGCTATTCATGTTATCAAACAAGAATTTAATAATAAAACAAGCAAATAGTCTTTCTTTAAATTCCCTCGGTTCAACATGTTAGTCTATCCACCCCATCCCTTATTATTCACATTTAGAAACTTGTAACATAAGGGTATCTATTTGCATTAAATGGTTATAAAATTAGGTCAATTCCTTCATTTCGGCTATTTAACCTTACTGGTGAGAGTCAATTACACCTTTAAAAGATAAATCTTAGCTTCCTCATGTGCAACATGGTTTTTAGTTCTATTACGGTGACATCATGCTCATATTTTCTTGTGTACCATTTGGTTCTCCTATCATTCTTTTGTATCTAAATCTAGATTATGAAAAATTAGATAAGAACCACGATTGATCAAATATGAATTGTCGTCTATAAATTCACTCACCTGAATATCCGGATATGTGTTCATTCCAGTTTAAATATGAGTGTCTCTAACCGATTTTTTCCATGTGACCAATTACAATAATAAGCTACAATTTTATATAATAAATAACACATGATCAAGTTAAGTTCTAAATAATATATCATGATATAGTACCACAATTTCTCAAAATTAGATTTTGCCCCTCTAGACCGAGTTTGTTCAAATCTTATATTTGAAACTCCTTCATCCGACTCTCAGCCTTAGGTTCTAAGTCCCCAATATTATCTCATTCTTTCTAGTTCATTTTCTTGCTAAGGACTTAAGTATATCATCTTCCTTAAATTTCTCAAATTTTCTACTTATTGCACATTAATCCCTAACTTTTCTAAAATTATATTTTGGTCATTCTACTTTCTTTTTACTCATTTTAGACTAAGATTTTAGATATAACCCTTTTCCTTAGGTCCTCTAATTTTTTATCTTCAGTAATGGCCCCTAACTTCTCATATATTTCATTTTGGTACTCTAACTTTTAAAAATTACATTTTAGTCCCTTAAACTTCTCTAAAATTTACACTTGGGTCCTTAGCCTATTTTAAGCTACCATATGTGAGCTCCAATCTTTTTCAACTTTCCTTTAGGTCCTCATACTTCTACTAAACCTCATTCTGGTCTCTATATTTATGAAAATTGTAGTTTGGTTTCTAAACTTTCCAAAAATTACAATTTGGTTCATAAACTGTCATATTTTCAAAACAACTCTAATGACCCTTCAAAAATCACATCTAGATTTCTTATCATCTTCCCTAGGTCCCCATGATCACTTTGCGACCATCCTTAATCAGAATAGTGATGTTTTGACCACGATCATACGCTCTTAGTAATTAATATAAACACAAAATTGGGTTTTGGTCTGAAGTTTACCGACTATGAAATGTCGATGGTCGAGAGTAATCGAGTTGTGTAGCTAACTCTCCCACGAGTATGTGCACACCTAGGTCTCACTCTGTGGTGGCCGAAGCTGCCTATAAGGTCCAATTTACAAAGGAGTGTAAAAAATGGAGAGCTAACTGAGCTTCTAAGATTTTTCGTGGTCAAGAGGCTTACCTATAGCAAAGATCACTCTGGTTGGCAAGAGGGAATCGATAAGGTTCTCTAGAAAAAATGATTTGGTCGTGTTGTGCTCTAATTGGTCAGTGCTTCTAGGCGCTGACTAGGCGTGCTTCGCCATGAGTCATGCTCTAATTGGTCAAGCCCGCTGACTGGGTGCTGACCTGTCAGTGACTCGTTGATCGGCTGGACCATTGACCGGTCCGATAGACTAGGTTCGGTGACACGAATTCAAAAATTGGAATGTTCAGGCCCGATTCAATTGGTTTTCTAAAATTTAAAAATTTCTAAATTCGTGTAAATTCATTTTGTCACGCCCTGATCAGGTTTGGCTGGATCCCTGTGAGCAACTCGCCACTCCCCCGATTTATTAAAGGTTTTCCCTTCTCTATACCGTGAGGAGTAAGGTGTCATTTTTACCTGTAGCTTTCCTGGAATAACATTATACTTAATACATTAATCCTTATATACCTATCTTGTAAGTTCAGTTATAAGGAAGTCTTTAAGTGGATTTTTCCTTGGTTACCTGAATGGGGTAAAAGGGAGGGACTGAGTTCTACAACTCAATGAACGGGTGTTGATAGTGAGTTTTAAAAATAGACACGACAAGGTTATCATTTCTTTAAGAAGAAAATTTTCCCTCAAATTTCGGTTTTCCAAAACCTTTACCTTGCCAAGGGTGACATTTACCTTGCCAAGGGTGACATTTACCTTTTAACAGGGTTTCCTCATTTTCAAATTCTTTTCCTAAACATCTTTCCAAGGCTTACCAATTCTTTCCCAAGGATTTTTAAATCCTTTCCAAGGTTTTCAAAACCTTTTTCCCATTTTTATGTTAGGTGTGTTTAACAAACAACACACATCCTTCATCATGAATGATACATACATTCGTAGGTACAACATGTCCACTACACCCACTTGTGGCTCGTAGCGTCTTTACCAGTCGTCACCAAGATAAAAGTCCATCCACTTCTACCCCAGTTCTGAGTGGATATTCTCGATTTTCGATCCTCATACACGAATACCACTCTGTGTTCGTATGAGAACAAATACCTTATCCCGATCTCGTGCGCATGAACCTCAAACACAATAGTTTCGTGGAGTCCAAACGCAGTAACTCCGTGGAGTGCCACACAATAACTTCGAGAAGTCCAAACAGAGTAACTCCATAACTAACTGGTATGACGAGAAACTCAAATGTAGTAGCTTCTCCTTCCCTTGTCGCCACTACTCCTAGGGCGTCTTGATGGTTTTATACCACAAGTGCATGCGTAAATAATAGTTTTCATTTTTAACCATTCTCTTTGATGCCTATGGTCCAACAACCCCGACACTTAACCTGACATGCAGTTGTTTATCTAATTGGTCCGTCGACCTAGCCTTGACACACTACTACTAGCCCATCGAGCCTTGTTGGTCCTTACTTGGTACCGTGGCGAATCACACAGTAAATTCCACTTTTAACGAGAGTTTTATAGCTCTTTTTATTCATGTTTGCTTACAGATTTTTGCTCGTGCCCACTAGCTTTGAGCCCATTGTATGTTCTTTTCCAAAACTGGATATTTAACCCTCCATTAGTTTAAAAATCGAGTTCTGTAACCTATCTGAACTATTCCAGCTACATTGCAGAATAGTGAAAAGAAAAGTTACATCAAATATTGCATTCCAAAAGGCTATCTATCCCATTGGAATTTGAGGCGGAGGACTGACCTGCCAAGGGGACATGCCATAGAAGAAGCTTCAAAGTTCCTCATCCTTGACATCTCTGATAGCTCGAGCATGAGGCGATAACTTCACAACCATGTCCTCTTAAGCATATTGATCCAGAGACCCTTTGGATCAGCGTAGAGGCAGGCGTGCTCTTTAAGCCGGAAAATGGTGTGGTCTTACATTGAGTATGAAGAGAGGGCCATGATAGGAGGAGCAGCATATGCGAGCCCATTGAGAATAGCGTCCCATGAAGGGTTGAAGCCACCCATGCTATCAACTCCAGTCATGAAGCATATGAATCTCCCAGCTAAAGCTATAGGCCCATAGATTCCTGTTTCGAAAACTCAAGTGAGATAAATCCATTCAAGTAAAATCAGAAGAGACCCATATAGGATTGATTGCCTTTAAATCATTCATTATGTTTCCGCTGAACTACTTTCCCTAAAAAGAGCCTCTCAGCTTAGTTAAAGCTAACTTTCATTGCTTCAACTTTCCCAATTCCTTTCATTCCTTTCCCTCTCCCTTACTTATAGTTGAAATCTGAAGCCCGATGATGAAAGCGTGAAAAAGCAAAATCATCCAAGAGTAAATCAGTAGCTTACCCACGCTGTAGCTGAACCTCACAACCGCCCCGATCTTCTCCCAGAGCTCTGCTCTGAGCCTCACATCGGTGTGGTCACCTCAGCTGCATGGCCAAACCTCTGAAACCTCCTGTCGCATCTTCCCCGCTTTCACTCTCTCCCCCTACGTGGATGCCGTCAATCATTTCTCTCGATGGAGGCCCTAATAGTCCTAACAAGAGGCCTGGATTCGATAAGGCTCGGTCGTTAAAGCTGTCTCGTATTTGTCGTGGGAAACTCTTTTTCCTGTACACATTTTTATTAACTTAAACAATTTTGAATATTTTTTTTTACTTTTAAAATTTTAATACTTTCAAAAAATATTTTTTGCTAAACAACATATTCACAATTAAGAAGTATCATTATTAGTTTATAATAAAGATTTATTATATATTATTTGAGCAATATAAATATATTTTCTTTTATATTAAAAATTATTTAAATAAGGGTATATGAGATATATACATATTTTTAACTTCAAAACAATAACAACTACTATATATGGAATTTCATATACATTTTTTTTTGCATATATACACCAACACATTTACAAATAATTATATTATTATATGTCAGCTTTATTAATATTAATATATTTTCTTTTATTTTAAAAAATATTTAAAATAGAGATATATTAAAGATCAAATTTGTATGAATTCTCATATCTCCAATTAATACATGTTTTCTTTATATTAATTATATGAATTCTCATTATAATTTATAATATTCCACATATAGGAGAAAACAATCAATGGACTCTACCCAACATCTTTTATTTTTATTTATACAAAGACTAACATATTTACCTATTTTATTTGACTTTATATTTTCTTTTATGAACAATCTTACAATATAGATATATGTGATCTAATTTACTATTTTTTTCACATATACTCACATATATTTTCAAATTAACAATATTCAAAATTATAAAAAAAAGTAAAAGTAGAAATGTCCATTAAAATTGTACATAAAAAAATATATATTATATTAAAAAATATCTTTTACACTCTAATTTTGTGTATAAAAATATAAATTACATGCTAATTTTTTATATTATATATTATATATTTTAATAAATAATAAAATTAATTATACATAGTTGAACATTAATATTAGTATTTTTTGGTAATAGGTTATTATAAAAATATTTTACGAATTTATTAAAATTTTATTGTTTTTAATTTTTTTATTTATTTAATGTGAAGTACAGGTACATAAATTTGAACATGTATGGGAAGTGCATAGTGATTTTTAATATAAATATATCTAAATTTAAAAAATACTAATAATAAAAATTATTATTAGCGACACTTAAACACAAGACCCCTTCCTTAAAACATAATATATGCATTAACTAATTATCCTATTAATTTTATTGATTTAAAATATTTTTTATTATTAGTGTTATAGACTTATATAATTTACAAACATTTTTTTATATGAGGAAAATGAGTTCGAAGGTTTGATCAAAATATAAAAGAGATTTATTATTCAATTTTTTTAAACGGTAACTAAAACTATAATAACTACTTTTTAGTCAACTAAATTAACAAATTTATTGAGTTTAAATTATTTTTAATATTACTGTTAAATGGTTTCAAAATTTACAAGTAATTTTTTATTATTTACCACGTTAATAAGAATAAATAAAAATAAAATTTATCATACATATATTTATGCAATAATGCTTTAATCACATTATTTAGTATTATTAATCTTTAATTTGATCATAAATAATTAATAATGTTAATTTCTTTGCATAAAAAATGTGACAACTGTATAAAATGCTATATTTATTGACCACCGTTCCGAGGAGAGACTTATACTACTTCCAATGCTCCTTATTGTAAGCATTTGAAGACAGTGTCATCTTATTAGTGGTTAGATTCATCTCATTATCGATGCACATGCTAAAGTGAAGGTTAATTTTAATTTAAATTATTAAAATAATTTAATTAAAAAAATAAAATAAATATTTAAAACTCCGAGTTTCAAGATGGATCTTACTGTACATAATATGGCCTCACCCAAATTAAGTGTGCCACTAATTTATACTATACACCCTTATTTGTTTTATTCATTTAATTTTTCTACGTATTATTTCATTTGCATCAAATTTAGTCCCTTTAATTGTCTATTTTTACATCTCAATTTAACTTTATTAAAATTTATCATAAAAATAAATAAAAGTTTGTTTTAATATATATCATAAAAACTACAAGCAAAAGTATTAGTTTAGGGGTAAAAAAAAGAGGATGATAAAATTTAAGGAGATATAAATTAAATTTTGGGATATATAGAAAGTATACCTACAAGAAAGAGATCCTCTCTTATGTTCTCTATACGGTCAAAATATTGGGAGGGTATGAGAGGAGCCATATGATGTGGATAGTTAATGAATAGTATATTAAGTATGAATTTAGCGAGCCAATCATGTCCTATTACTATTAAATGGCACTATTATTTTTAAATTATAAAAAACTTTTATGTGCAAATTATTTAAAAGTATCAAAATTTAGTATTTCATACCATACGTGGTTATATAATTTAAGGTAAATTAGAATAATTTGTGTATAACATATTTATTATTTATTATATCATAATAAATTATAATTAGAATATTAATAATTATTATATTTATAATTTATATTTTATATTTGGGTTTGAAATATTATTGTTATATTTAGTGGGTGATTGAGGCAACCTCCGTTTTTTGTGTATGCATTCTAACATATTTACATAATAATTTATTATTGTATATCTCTTGATACATGTTAATATACTTTTTATCTTAAAAATTCTCTCATATCTAACTCATGTATAGTATTTTTTAATCGAACAGAAGGCACTCATAACCACTTTTAAAGTATATTGTAACTCATTAATATCTCAATTGAATAAAATATAATGAATACAAATGCACATACTTATATATATATATAATTTTGCTATTATATTAAAATTATAAAAAAATTGATGAACAAATTTATATATTTTAAAACTTTTTATTTGATTAATTATAAAATTAAATTTAAATGATACCCGCACAATTTTTTTTATCTATATAACATTCACATATTTACTATATGTTATTTGATTTTGTTAATATATTTCTTTTTATCTCCAAAATTTTTTGAATAAGAATACTTTTTAACCCAACACATTGCTTACCACTTTTGAGTTAATTTTAATAATAAAGTCTTGGTATTCCATTTATATTTAATATAATTCACTCAAAAGTGAGTATTTCCCCTTATATATCTAAGTTTACTATTATTTTAAAACTATAAATAAAAAATTTGGGTAAATAAAAGATATAAATTTGCTCATTTTAAAACTTTTTTTATTTAATTTAATTATTTTAATATTTTATTACATAAATGATCATAAAATTCGATATGAACTGATAATTCAAGATAAGTGATTAGATGAAAAGTTATTTACCGAACAAAAAATTGTGACTTTCGGAAAGTCGTTTTGGGTGATCTGAAATTAAAAATACATTAAATTGATTCTATTTTTTTTTACCAAATTACACAAAATCAGATTGAGAATGAGTTAGACAACTCTTTTATGGACATTAACTTAAAGTTAATTTCATTTTTACCTTCCCATCATATTGAAATTAATCATCAAAGTTTGATAACTCATTTGTAGAAATTCTCATTACACTCAAAGTTTTTGAATGACAATACTCTTGTACCCAACCATTAAATTTAGGCATTTTAGTATCAAAATACAACTAATAGAGTTCTCTTGAAGTCTGTGGATGGATCTCAACTTGCTAGTGGCTGAAAAATATTGCACGAGTGCTGTTTTGGACGACTCCAACACAATACAGTTAAACAGTGTACCAGCGCTACCTTTTCACGGTCGAATTCGACTAGATCAGTTCATCTCTTCGACCGACACCGGTGCCAAAAGAACTCTATGTTTCTCCTATACCTCCCACTAGTCTTGGACTACCTCTGACAATGTGAGTTTTTACTGCCACAAGCCGATTTCCTCCGATGGGTCTATTCTAGAATGCTTGACCGTCGCCCTTTCAAGGACAAATTCACCCATCTCCAGCGACTACTTGGTCGACCACCATTACATAACAAGTCTAATCTACCTTGATTTCAAAACGCATACCCTCCAGCCACTACTCATGCCCTCTACAGTGAATATTTCTTACTCGACCTCCATTTGCACATTTTTAGTCATTTTTAGAAAATGATCAAATTCAGCCAAATACAACATGTGTAAAACCCCCAAATCCTAAAACGAGCTCTTAGAAATTAAATGATGGTATTTAGTGTGCAATTATAAAATTTGAAATTTATTGGAGATTTATCAAAGTTTGGGGAATAAAGTGCAAGTTTTAAATAATTTGTAAATAAGGAAAAATTTATGAAATGATCCCTAATATTATATTTAAATTGAGTGGTTTGGAGAATAGGTGTTTAGAGGTATTCGAAGTGTAAGTACAATGATATATTTAGAGTTGTTAAATTTTTTTAATAATATTTTGTTTGGATTGAAATTAAGTGAGATGGATGATTATTAATAAAAAAATTTTAAAATAAATTTATAATTTTAATTAAATTAAAATTTTTATTAGTTATTATATATAATTAAATTATATAAAATATACAATATACTATAATATAATATATTATATAAAATAATTAACTTATTATTATAATAAATAATTAATATTAATTATATAATAATTAATATATACATATTTTATAATTATAAAATTTGCCACTATTTTGGCAAAATTAGCATTTTACTCCTCATTTTTCCTAAAAATAACAATTTTGTCCTTAAACTCTCAAAAATCATTTTCAGCACCTTTATTTATCCTAAAATCACCTATTAGCCTATGATACTTCGCTTACTCTGTGTTTAAATTAAGTGGTTTGGAGTGATTTGCAGGGGGAGAGGTTTGAATGGTAGAGTAATATCTTATTTGGTAAAATAAAATTAACTAGTTTGGAGGGGTTTGAAGTGGTGGATATTCAACTCCAAACTTATTAGTTGAGCAACAAAGTTTGGGACTTATATATGGGTGAATAATAAAGTCGCGCTCATCCCCAAGTGGGTGAAGTATGGAACTGCCCTACAAATGTTTATACCCTTCCTGATGAAGTGCGTATATTTATTTACTAAACGCCTCCTGAGGCAAGGGGATGAGATAAGAGAGCTGAACACACCTAATATGGAAATAGAAAAATTTCTGAGATTTGATATTTGAGAAAAATCCTTGAAAAAAGGAATGGTAAACCTTGGCATGATTTTGATAAATAAAGTATATTTTGAAAACTCACTCCCAAACACCCACTCACTAAGTTGTAGAAACTCATCCTCTCCTTTTAACCCTTTTTAGGAAAAAGAGGAAAACTAACATTAAAGACCCATCGCAGTTGAACCATAAGATATGTATGAAAATTTTAATATATTCAATTTTTTATACTGCTATTCCAAGAAAAATAGGGGGAAAAGGGACGCCTGATTACTCGCAGTTTAAAAGAGAGTGAAACCCCTAATATACCAAAGGGAGTGGCGGGTTGCTCATGGGGATCTGATCAAACTAGGTCGGGGCGTGACAACTTGAGTGGTATCAGAGCATGTTTTCTCGAATACATTATCAAGACTATATAAGAACTAAGAGGAATTTCTAAAATTTTTTCAGATGGCTCCCAAGAGAGTAACCAAGAAAACTAGGACTGACATCACCAACACCACCCAACACTCTGTCCTCATATGAAGACAACCCTAAAGGCTCTTCAATGCTCGAGGTATAGTAGAAGTCCCAAAGGACCAAGAGACATTATGGGAAGTATTTAGTACCACCGATGAGTATGGTGTCAGGACCTATTGAGGTCACATTTGAAAAGTATCAAATTTGAAACGACTTTTTTGATACTTCTAAAATTCACTTTGGGCCCTCAATTTACTGAAAATGTTTTATGGGGCTCAAGTTTTTCAAATTTCCAATTTGTCTCCCAACTTTTAAAAAATTACCATTTTGCCCCTAATTTACAAAAATGGCAATTTGACCCCAATTATTTTTAAAAATTGACTAATTGGTCCTCTAAAATTATTTTCATGACCAATTGGCCCTCAATTTTGGGAAATTACAATTTGGTCCCTCAATTTTATGAAATACCCCAATTTCTCCCTTTCAAACTGACCGAATTTGATTTTATAAAATTGACCATTCAATCAAGGTTAATTGCTCTAATTGAAGGTATGGATCAGTTCTTACATTTTCATACTGATGCGAACCCCGCCAATATGCTGACGACACCCTACACCAAATATGGCAACGATCCCAAGACTTTCACGACGCAAGTACGAAAAGATGGAGTATACCTTGTTATGTGAGAAACAATGTATGAGATATGTAGACGCCACACCCAAATTCTCTAAAAAGAACTCTTAGAAACCCTCGGGTGATAAGTTTTGATTGCTTGAACACCACAGGTAAAAATCTGATAAGTCCAAAAACTCTTTCAAGATAGAAAGAAAACAGAACCTCACAAAATTGAAATTCCAAAGTGTCTTCTCTAATGTTGTGGAGTATGCCTTTTATAGGCACATAAAACAACTAAATAGCCTAAAAATAAGGAAAATATATCTTATGGTTACATGCCAACCATATCTAATATAAATATCTAGGATATTTTTATAACCAATTTAAAAATCTAATTTTAACTATTTAAATATCTAATATTATCATTTAATATCGTAGAAGATTTATTATATTAATGAATCTCTACTCATTAATTAAATCTGGACCTTCTCGTGGGCTTTTCTTGGGCTCTTCAATTAGGCTTCCACTTGGATTTTTTGGCAATCTCTTTAGTCAGCCTATATAAAGCTTGTTTGAATCTTTTAGCCCCTTAACTTTGTGATTGGGCCCTCTTGAAGTCTCAAATGATCATTTATCTCATTTGGTGACAAAGTGTTCAGCTCCATTGCAGGTTCGGTTGATTAGACTTATGAATTTGTAGTCTCTTTAGTCGGATTCACATCACATGCAATTCAATTGACCTTTGAACCTTTTGCCCCTAATTTACAAAAATGGTAATTTGACCCCAATTATTTTTAAAAATCGACCAATTGGTCCTCCAACATCCTTTTCATGGCCAATTGGCCCTCAATTTTGGGATATTGTAACTTGGTCCTTCAATTTTACAAAATCCCCCAATTTCCCCTTTCAAAACTGGCCAAATTTGATTTAATCAAATTGACCATTCAATCGAGGTTAATTTCTCCAATTGAAGGTATGGATCAGTTCCTACACTTCCACACGATTCAATTGAGCTTTGTACCGCGTCATTTGGGTCCGAATTGAGCTCAAACGGAGCTTCGCCAAAAAACTAAACGTAGAGAGAGAAAGCTTCGAAAGCTTACTATCGGTGGTGTAGGGATCTGATCTCTCTATTGGGGAAGATAACTCTCTTCTTGAGGTATCTTATAGGATCAAGAATTTCTACAATTGACCCCGAATTGAGGGAGAATTTTGTTAGTGAAGTTCTGTAGTTTTTCTCTCTAACTCCGACTTACAACGACTGAAGAGGGTTGAATTGGCTTACTTTTTAGCTCAGTTGAGGTCGTCTAAGGGGTGTGGGAAGGTTGGGAGAGCTTGGTTTGGCTTGAGGAGGGTAAAATTTTGTCGATTTCAGCTCGACTGAAATAGGGTAACTTCGGTATGCCAGAGCTGCTTCATTGTTTGATTCCGCCGGCATTTCTCCAGTGGTCCTTGGATCGAACGAAGGGTGCTATCAGATCGTGACTTCCCCCGAAATCTAAAGAACCCAACCTTGCCTTTTGAGGTTGAGAAAAATGCCCAAGTTGGAGCTCTGGTTTGAGCTTGACCAAAAATTGAAGCAATTGAGAGATAATGGAGTTTTCAGATGTGAGGAGAATGAATGAAGAGGAGCTCTTTATATAGGGAGCTCGGTGACTCTCTGACCATCCATTTGGCACCTTTATGACACTCATTCATGGCCTGAAACACCTAACGAAGACTTTTCACCTTTGCCGGTGCTGTTCATTTTTCTAGCGAGTGATTAGTGTTGTCATCTGAAATAAGAAGACGACACTGTTCCGAACTGGATTCAATGCTTAAACCGACCGTTCCAGGTCTGATTTGACCGAGTTTTTCAAAATTAAAAATTTCTAAATTTCATTCTCTATCTAATGGTGGCTTTAATTCCCTAATTTGAATATTTTAAGCCACCTGAAAATGAATTTAGAAACCGGTTCAATGATGGTTCAAACCAATTTAATGATGGTTCGAACCAGTTCAATCTGGTTTAGGTCCGATTCACCTGAATTAGTCCGGCTTTCTCTTCCAATTCATCCCAAAGTTCTTTTTCATGACTTTTATAACTCTTTAAATCACTCAAAATTAGTAAATTTCCCGTTTTGCTCTTTCTCTAACGGTTGGGGTTCGTGAACCGATTTGGTTTTCTCACTCGGGTTGATAGGTTCTTTTTCTAGTTTTCCTTATTTTTAAGGGACGAGGTTTACAACTCTCCCCTCTTTTTAGGAATTTTGTCCCCAAAACTTATATAGCATCCTTTGTATAGAAAATAACTTCTCTTGATGTCAATTTGGAGTTTTTTTGACATGCTAACACTTCGGTTATTTTCACTTATCTCCTTTATAACACACACTTAAGGAATTTCATTTCCTTTCCATGGTTTACTCATTCCAGGGACTTTATCCTAGTTAAGCATGTCTTGCCTACGAGTTCAAGGGTATATACTTAGATTCACATTTCCTTTTGCTTAGGGCAAGATTCTTTCCCTTGAAGTTCTTACCCAGAATTTCAGGATTAGGTCTAAGATGCCCAATCATTCATGTGTCTAGTCATTCTTTTTATCGTCAAAACCATTAGCTTAGTTTCTTTTTGAGCATTACATATTTGCTTTCACAGGTCTCGGTGTTATCACCCTCTTTGTCTTATTTTGAACCTTCCCTAATCCGTTGTTTATTATAACTTCGGTTCAAATTCGATATTATTTTTATCATGCTTAACTAACTGACTCTTCCTTACTTGAGTCATATTTTTCCCTCGGGATTGTTAGGCTTACATATCCCTTACAACATAATATTTTCTAGAGTCTATCTCTGTTTATTAGATTTATAGAACACTTACTTGAGGATTGATCTTGACTTTCCAACCTTTTGGGATTGTATAATTTTATCTTTCTTTTTTTCTGTTAGTATTGTTCGACTAACTTTGCCGTTGTTCAATCATCATTCGTCACTTGTTCTATTAATTCTTAGTTTAGATATGTATGTCCATAGGGTTTATTTGAAAGAATCCTTCCCTTTTTTCCTTAAATTCCTTTTTATTCGTCTTTTAGTGTATGTAACCTTAACTTTTCTTACATACTCCCCTTTCCTTTGTTTATGTCCTTAGGGTTTTATTTTTAAAAACATAAGTTATAAATTAATTAAGAATTTTACTAAGATGGATTTAATTTTAAATTTTATATAAATAAACATAATTTATTTAATTAATTATAACTAATTTAATCGATTTAAAGAACTTAAAAAAATAAGATTAAAATTCGAGAAATTAATTGTAGATATAGAAATAAATATAAATATTTATTAAATTGTAGAGAAATTAAATAATATAAAAAATAAATATTAAGTAAAGCTGGACCTTTTTATAAATATCTACTAAACCCTAGCATATTTCTCATTTTTATTTCACAAACCTAAAGTTCACTCTCTTCTCCTCCGTCCTCACCACATCCGTCACCCACGCGTTCTCACGCTCTCCTCTACTCGCTGACAGGGATTTCTCTCCTCTCTTCCCCACCGGACCGCCCGTATGTCCACTCCAGTCTCCGTTGCCGGTAGACCACCGAGATGGGTCTCTGGGAGAATTTTCGAGCAGAATCTTTCAGAACCCCATAAATGCAGGAACTTGGCCCACGTCAAGAAAGATTCTGAAATCGGACCGTAACTTGGATCCACAAATGGCCGCCAAGCTGGTTACTACCTTACTTGCAACGCTATGAAGAGAATATTAGAACTTTTGCCTTTCTTCTTCCTCCGGAGGCCAAGAGTTTATAACAAAGATGCAAACCGCCTACTCTTGCTCTCTCAATCACCAGCCCAGCTAGATTATCACTTGTACCACCTCCCTGTCCTTACACGACTCCAAGATTAGATGTACGAGCTGTCTCTTCTTTGTTTCTTGTCTTGAGTTCAAGGAAAAGGGAGGAGGATGGTTTGAAGGTGAAGGCTGCTGCTTCAGACCCGGGAAGCACTCATGAGGACGATGGCTTTGAGTGGGACAACCAGAACACTGCAACTTGTAGTCATGTTAGGTATCTCGTACCTTCTCAACATTTACTTCAACATCTATAACGAGTAGGTCCTGAAGGTATATATCCATTTCCAACAATAGTCACATCATTCCAGTTTTCCTGTAGGACTGTGATCATCCTACTCATGTGGATATTCAATCTCCATCGAAGACCAAAGATCACCCGCACTCAGCTTGCAGCAATTTTACCTCTTGCTGTAGCACACACAATGGGGAATCTCTTGACAAACATAAGTCTTAGGGAAGTGGCATTATCATTCGACCATATCTTCCAATGAAGGACTGGTTCAGGAGGAGAAAGAGATAGTAGAATACAGGGGTCAGCATGCTGATCGCTGACTTGTTTCTCCTTCGCCTTTTCTCATACTAGAGCGAATGGAACGATCACCCCTTTTGAAAATATGGATTTTTCTTTCGAGGATCGGAATTTGATGTCATGATACTCAAGATGGGAAGCCTGTTCGAAAAAAAAAAGGGTTGACCCCTAATATCGATTCATCTTTCCTAAAGAATCGAAATGGAAACTCATGACAACTATAGAGGTGTACGACTTAAGAAGAAAAAAAATGAGTTCGGCTACAATCACAATTGGGACTTCATAGAAGTTGAAGAAAATTGGACATATTGGAGCATAAACAAGAAAGAAAAATAGAGGAAATAAAAGGTGGGGGAGCTGAAGTTTATATTACGCTAAAGATATCACAAGAAAACCATCATCTAACTACCTAATGTACAATGGTGTCCAAGGTGTTCATATTGAGGCAACTGAGTTCATCAGGGATTAAGGACATGTTTGGCTGCAAAGTAATATAGAAGGGAAATTATCAAAATGCCCCTAAGATTGGGAATTCAGTGGAATACTATCCGACGGACCCCACAATTACCAAAGGGTTCGGTGGGAGCAAAATGGATAACATTCACACACAATGGTACATGAGGAAAAATATATACTTAGGAATCAATCCAGGATGAACATGTCCTTAGATAAAAGGTGAGTTAGATTTCTTATATCGGTATTGATTGGACCGATTATACAATAGTATTCAAAATTTTCTACCTTTTATTTAGTAAAACGTTTTGAGAATATATCCCCACTTGACTGTATGAACCAAGCTAAAAATCTTATTTTAGGAAAAATATATTATATATAGGGATTATAATGTCCCAATAGGCCAATAACTACGGTTTTAAAAAAAAAAAGTAGGCCCAATGCCATGTTTTGGAAATCTCATAAAAGTGGATTTAAGGCTGATGAACACGGGCGTGGACCCGTTCAGAATGAATATGTGATTAATGATAGGTGAACTAAGCTAAAAATCTTACTTTAGGGGGAATATATTATGTATGGGGATTATAATGTCCTAATAGGCCAATGATCACGGTTTTTAAAAATAAGTAGGCCCAATGCCATGTTTTAGAAATCTCGTGAAAGTGGGTCCAAGGCCGTTGAACACAGGTGTGAACCCATCCATAATGAATATGTGATTAATGATGCTAAAAGATTTGAATAATGAGAACTTTGTGTGCTACCCATCGAGCCAAGCTAAGTTGTCGAGCTTGTTGGGCCGAACTGTCGAAGTCAAATCAGCAAACTGTTGCGCTAGAGGGCCAAAGATAAAAGCTATAATTCAAAAGACTATTTATTGTGCTTGCACTATTATGTTCGGGCTATCAGGACACCTGTCATAAAGTAGTGATGGAGCCTAAGGACTACTGGATGACCTAGGGAACATAAGGGCGATTTCATCGGTCAGTAGGTCATGAAGTTGACGAGCTTCCTACGCATAGAGACTGAGGCAGTAGGGGAAATGAGGTCTCATTCCACTAAGTGGACATGGAGAAGAAATGAGACGTTTGATATGTCGGACTATTAATGTTCACTCAAACTCCGGGTAGAGGTAGTATCCCTTTATTAGGGTGGACGGTAAAGACGCTCCGGTTTATAAGTGGCATGGTCGAGGACCGTCCTGCGAAGGTGTGATACCTCCTATGATAGAAGGACAGTTGATTGTGCGTGCTAAACTTAAAATGTAATGTGAAAGGATAACTTTCTTCTAATGAAAAAACGGATTTCAAACTTGTCAAATACAAGGCAATTCTTTAATATCTACACAAGCTTACCCATGGTGACTCCTATTTTTACTAAACCTTCCTAAAACCTTATTTAGAGTATGAGTTGAATGGTGGACATGAAGTCACGATGCCAGCGAAGCCCTCTCACTAAGTTGTTGAACTCATTCCCCTCTAATTATCCCTTTCAGTTAAAAATGGTGAAGATTGATATATGTTGATGGGGAAGGTCAAACCTAAATCAAACATATGTCTTACATTAAGTATATGGTTCCGGTTCATAGTTTTCAAAATTTAATTTCTAAAGATTCAATTTATTAATTTAGAAAATAATTTGAGATATTTTGTTTTAAGCCTTGCACCCTGTCGGTTTTACGATGATGAGGCGCTCATCGTTGTAAGACTGGGAAGATGCGACGGTTGTCTATAGGTCTGACCAGAGAAAACCAGGTTGGGGTGTGACAACTATGGTAAGTACTAGCTATGGTACTAAAATCATCCCATGCTTCCTCCTAGGTAAGGTTGTATACTTGGGTTGGTACCCTTTACATAGTGGCTATGTCTTGTCCTTCATCTAGTGCCCTTGGGTTTCCTTGAGGTGGTCGTAGGGTACTTCGTTGTATATTATTCCTAAGAGTTGGATAGCTCTTTGCAAAGTGGCCAAGCTGTCTACATACTCGGTATGGTCTTTCATGGCTTTTCTGGCACTTGGGAAAATAGGGGCTTCTTCTTTGTGGAGCAATACTTGCCTTCTTTTGGGTATGATAACCTTCCTTCCATTGTCCTAGGGAACCCCATTCTTGTTCCACATTTCTGCCCACCATGCTCCTTTTGTCCTCCCCGACTGTTCTGGCCTCCTTCCTCCTTTCTGCTGCTCTGCTCTATCCAGCGGCAGTCTGTACTAGACGCTCACATTCATGGGCCATGCTGATGATGACAGCTAAATCTGTGGGGCGTCCTAGTACTACCATTAGGTCTCATATGTCCATATTAAGTGCATCTATGAATTGTTGGCAGGCATTTGCAGTTCCGACTAGGTTGGGGGCAAAGGGTCTTAACTCGTTAAACTTGATTTCATACTCTAAGATAGAGTTAAGCCCTTCTCGCACTCGAAGGAAATCTTACTTCTTTTCGTTGATCAGATGCGGAGCTAGGTATTCCTCCGTATACCTCTCATTGAATTGCTCCCAGGTGGGGGTGGAGGTATGTAGGCTCCAGACATTATCCCACCATCTCTTGGCGCTACCCGCTAGGAAAAAATTCTGTCAGGATCACCATGTCCTCTAGTGATATCCTGACTATCCCCATCAGCTTCTTGATATTAGTTAGCCAGTCCATGGTGGCTCCAACATCTTTCTCTCCGAGGAAAGGTTTACACCTAGTTGACTGAGAGTCTTGATATATTTAGGAATGTCAACTGAAGGTGGATTATTAATAGGAGGAGGATGAGATTGTACTTACTCTGGTTCCGCTTGAGAATTGGTGCCCGCCTTAGGGATGAGGTTAGGTCGTCCAAATACTCGAGTGAATTCCTCATACAATCTCTAGTGTTCCAAGCTTAGCCCAGGTGGGGTTGTCTGGGCTCCTCAGGGAGTTTCTACAAGAAATGGTGGTTGGGCAGTGTTAGGGACTACAACTCTGGTTCTCTTTGTTCATCTATTGGGAGCCATCTGAAATTTTAAAAAGTCTTGATAATGTATTCGAGAAAACATGCTCTAATACCACTCAAGTTATCACACCCGACCCGAATTGGTCGGATCCTCGTGAGCAACCCGCCACTCCCTCGATTTATTAAAGGTTTTCCCTTCTCTAAACTATGAGGAGTAAGGCGTCCCTTTCACCTGTATCTTTCTTGGAATAACATTAATCAAAACTGAATACATTAATCCTTACATACATGTTTTGCAGGTTCAGATACAGGGAAGTCATTAAGTGGGTTTTCCCTTGGTTACTTGAAAGGGGTAAAAGGGAGGGGGTGAGTTCTACAACTTAGTGAGCGGGTGTTGTGAGTGAGTTTTAAAGATAGATACCTCAAGGTTTTCCTCAAAGTTCATTTTTTCAAAACCATTACCCTTCCAAGGGTGACATTTTCCTTTTAATAGGATTTCCTCATTTTCAAATTCTTTTCCAAAACATCTTTCCAAGGTTTACCAATTCTTTCCCAAGGATTTTTAAATCCTTTCCAAGGTTTTTAAAAGGATTTTCCCATTTCTATGTTAGGTATGTTTAGCAAACAACACACACCCTTCATCATGAAGGGTACACACATTCGTAGGTGGAGCACGTCCACTGCAACCACTTGTGGCTCGGAGCGTCTTTACCGGCCACCAAGATAGAAGTTCGTCCACTTCTACCCTGAGTTTGAGTGAATGTTCTCGACATCCGACCCTTAGACCCAAATACCACTCCGTGTCCGTATGAGGACAAAGACCTTATCCTGATCTCATGCGCATGAAGCTCAAACATAGTAGCTTCAAGAAGCCTCAAACACAATATCTTCATGGAGTACAAACGTAGTAACTTCATGGAGTCCCAACATAGTATCTTCGAGGAGTCCAAACACAGTAACTTCATGATTAACTAGTATGACGAGAAACCCAAACCTAGTAGCTTCTCCTTCTCTTATCTCCACCATGACGTCCAACATCCCTTAGGACCCATCACTACCCCCTAGGGAGTCTTAATGATCTTGTACCACAAGTGCATGCATAAACAATAGTTTTCATTTTTTAGCCATTCTCTTTGGTGCCTACGGTCCAACGACCTTGACCTACAGTTATTTATCTGACTAGTCCATCAACCTAGCCCTGACGTAGTGCTGCTAGCCCATCGAGCATTGTCGGTCCTGACTTGGTACCGTGGTGAATCACACAGTAAATTCCACTTTTAATGAGAGTTTTCATGGCTCTTCTTTTTCATGTTTGTTTACGAGCTTCTGCTCATGCCCATTGGCCTTGGGCCCACTGTACGTGATTTTTCAAAATTGAGCATTTAGTGTCTTTCACGCCCCAACCTAGTTTGGTCAGATCCCCATGAGCAACATGTCACTCTCCAAGTTTATTAAGGGTTTCCCCCTTTTTTAAACCGTGAGGTGTAAGGCATCATTTAAACCTGTACCTTTTCTAGAATAACATTTATCAAAACTGCATAAAATTTGAACTTACATATCTGTCTTGCAGGTTTAGCTAGTTGAACTATTCATGTAAGTTTTTCCCTCGGTTTCCTGAAAAAGGGTAATGAGAGGGGGGGGGGGGGGAGGGTGAGTTCGACATATTAGTGAATAAATGTTTGAAATATGGGTTTTAGAAAAATAGTTTGAATTGGAGTGTACCAGACTCACTATTTTCTTTAAAACCATTTCTTCCTCAATTTCTCAATTTTCAAAATCATTATTTCTCATTAACCACAGTTAGTGTGTTTAACAATTAACACATGCCCTTCATCATGAAGGGATCACACATTCGCAGGGCAGCCTGTCCACTGCACCCACTTGTGGCGTCGAAGCGACTTTATCGACCATTTAGATTGAAGCCTGTCCACTTCTACCATGGGAATGAGTGGATGTATGCGACATCCAACCCTCAAACCCGAAAAGAAACTCCGTGTCCGTATGAGGACAGAGACCTCATCTTGACCCCACCCTAGTCTCACGCGCATGAAGCTACGTCGAGCTTCCTTGATTGCTGGCACGAAAAACTGCCCTTATCTCTACCAGGTCGTCTAGTAGCCCCTAGGACGCATCACTATCCTTCTTGGGCGTCTTGATGGTCCCGAACCTCAGTGCATGCTCAAAACAATAATTTTCCTCATAAGCCATTTAATCTTTGGTGCCATTGATCCAATGACCCTGACCCTCAACTCGACTTGCAACTATTTATTTCGATTGGTCAGTCGACTTGTCTTGTCGCACTACCACCAGTCCATTGAGTATGTCGGACCTGTCTTGGTACGATGGCCAAATCAAATCATTCATTAAAGTTTTCATGGCTTAACATCATGTTTGTTTACGAGCTCTTGCTTGTGACAACTTGCCTTGGGCCCACTATACGAGATTTTCAAAATCGGACATTCTAGCTCCCAAGTTCCAAAACCAAGGCCTTCGGCCTATTTGAGCTATTCGAGCTCCTGCCAAGAAGGTCTTCCAAAATGTTTAAGTAGTGGAACACAGTTAGGGGAGAGCACTTTTGACAAAAATAACTTTTCATCTATCTATCACACCAACTGGGTGTGAGGACATCTCCGCTCATATCGATAAGCGGGTTTTCTACTTCTTTACAGGAAGCTCATTATACCAAGTGGGTATGATCTACTTACAATCGATAAGTAGTTTTTTCACGTGTTTTCTCACATCACCTCAACCGAGTGTGATGTAAAAATTGCAAATAATAGTGGGTTTTCAATTCCGAGGTACTCATCATCCTAACCAGGTATGATGTGAAAATTCCTACTCAACCGATAATACAGTGAATCCCTCTTAATTGGCTCTTTACCTCCACGCGAGTTTGTGTTTGCTAGCATTCCCAGTACTTCGTGTCCCTACACAATATGAACATCCTTGTTCGTTTACATTTGGCCTAATGGCCTTCATTCATTGCGAATGAATGAAATGCCTAAAATTTTAATTATTTGTATTTAGGCCCCTAAAGTTATTTTTTTTAACTTTAGGTCCCTAATGCCAATTTTCTCCAAATTGAGTCCAGAAATTTCTAAAATTCACTTTGTTACCTCAATTTATTCAAAATTACAAAAGGGTTCGAGTTTCCCAAATTTCCAATTTGGTCTCCAACTCTTGAAAAATTACCATTTTGCCCCTATTTTACAAAAAATAGTAAATTTGACCTAAAAAATTCAAAAAATTGACCAATTGGTCCTTGAACATTTTTCTCATGGCCAATTGGCCCTCAATTTTGAGAAATTGCACTTTAATCCCTCAAATTTTTGAAATCCCCAATTTTCCCCAAAACTTTTCCCCAATTTCTTCCTTTCAAACTAGTCGAATTTGATTTCATCAAATTGTTCGATCGTTCGAGGTTAATTGTTGAAATTGGAGGTAAAATTGAGTTCCTACACTTCAACACAATTCAATTAAACTTTGAATCGTGTCATTTGGACCCGAATTGAGCTCAAATAGAGCTTAATCGGAAAATTGGACTTAGAGAGACAAAGCTTCGAAAGCTTACCGTCAGAGGTGTGAAGATCCAAGCTTTTAATCTAGGCAGATAGCTCTCATCCTAAGGTTTTTCTTAGGATCAAGAATCACATTAATTCATGCCAAATTGAGGGAGAATTTGGTCAGTGAAATTTCTCCAATTCTATCTCTAACACGGATTGAAAATTATTGAGGGGAGCCAAATTGGCTTATCTTTCCGCACTAATTCAATTGTATGAGGACTTTGGAAGTGTTGGGGAAGCTTGTTTTGGCTTGAGAAGGGCTTAGATTGGCCATTTTTAGCTCAGCTGAAATAGGGGAGCTTCGGTCCGCCGGAGTTGCTTCACTATTTGATAACGTCGACATTTCTCCTACGACCCTCAGGGTAAATGGAGACTACCGTTGGGTAGCTGACTTCTCCCCTAATCTAATAAACCCAACCTTACCTTCTTTGGCTAAAAAAAATGCCCAAGTTGGAGCTCTGGTTTGAGCTTCACCAAAAAATGGAGCAGCAGGGAGAGATAAGAGTTTTCAGGTGTAAGGAGGATGGATGAGGAGGGGCTCTTTATATAGGAAGATTGGGAACTTCTTGGACGTTCGATTGGTGATTTCATGTCCACGATTCAGCTCATACTCTAAATAGGGTTTCAGTAAGGTTTAGGAAAAATAAGAGTCACCATGGGTAAGCTTGTGTAGATATTAAAGAATTACCTTGTATTTGACAAGTTTGAAATCCGTTTCTTTCATCAGAAGAAAGTTATCCTTTCACCTTTCATTTTAAGTTTAGCACACACAATCAACCGCCCTCTTATCGTAGAAGGGATCACACATTCGCAGTACGGTCCTCGACCGTGCCTCTTGTGGACCAGAGCGCCTTTACTGTCCACCTCGATAGAGGGATACTGCCTATATCTGGAGTTTAAGTGGACATCAATAGTCTTATACATCAAACCCTAAATTACTTTACTATGTTCACTCAGTGGGACGAGAACTCATTCCCACTACTGAACGATGAAACCGCCCTTGTCACACCCCAACCCAGTTTGGTCGGATCCCCGTGATCAACCCGCCACTCTCCTAGTTTATTAAAGGATTTCCCCTTATTGTAAACCGTAAAGAGTAAGGCATCCTTTAACCTGCACCTTTTCCTGGAATAGCATAATCAAAACTGCATGAAATTTAAAACTTTACATACCTGTCTTACAAGCATCTTAGTTGACTGTCTTTAAGGGGAGGCTTTCCGGGATTTCCTAAAAGGGATATAAGGGAGGGGGTGAGTACGACTACTCAGTGAATGGGTTTTTAAAAGCTTTTGACTTTGAAGAAAAATATTTATATGGAGTGTGCCAGACTCCTTTGTTTTCAAAAATCCGTTAATTTAAAAATTCAAAATTTCCCCCATTTCTTATTTACCACGGTGTGTCATCAGCCAACACACATCCTTCATCATGAAGGTTACACACATTCGCAAGTTAGTATCACTATTGATTCCGCTAGTGGTTTTGGAGTGACTTTTCCTGCCACCTGGATAGAAGTATGACCACTTCTATCCTAGGAATGAGTGGATGTACGTGACATACGACCCACAATCCTAAAATCACTTCTTTGTGTCCATATGAGGACAAAGACTTCATCCTATCCCCACCCCGGTCTCATGTGCTTGGTGCTACTCCAAATTTTGCACAGACACCTGGAACGACGGACTACCCTTATAGCCACCAGGTCGTTTAGTGCCCTTAGGACGCATCACTACCCCTCATGGGCATCTTGATGATCCTGTACTCACAGTGCATGCACAAACAATGCTTTCTTATCAAGCCATGTAATATGTGGTGCCACTGGTCCAACAGCCCCGACTCTCAACTCAACCTGCAGTTGTTTGTCTTGACTAATCCATCGACTTGTCATGTCACACTACCGCTAGTTGACTGAGCATGTCGGTCCTATCTTGGTACCATGGCCAAACAATTCACTTATTAAGTTTTATGGCACATATATCATGTTCGTTTATGAGCTCCTGCTTGTACCAACTGGCCTTGGGCCCACTGTACGAGATTTTCAAAATCGGGCATTTAGCCTCCAAGTTCTAAAATCGAGGCTCCCAGCCTATCAGAGCTATTCGAGCTCCCATCAAGAAGGTCTCCCAAATAGTTTAAGCATTGGCACACAGTCAGGGGAGAACACTTCTGACAAAATAGGTTTTTACTGTCCATTATAACGACCGATATAAGGACATCTCTGTTCATAACCGATGAACGGGTTTTCAACTTCCTTTGAGGAAGTCTCATCATACCAACCGGGTATGATCTACTTACAACCGGTAATTAGTTTTTTTCGCATAATTTTCACATCAATTTCTCTAAGTGGTGATGATTAAAATACCACTAAACAGTGGGTTTTTATACCGAGGTACTTATCATCCCCTACCAGGTATTATATAAAATTTCCACTCATAACCGGTAAGTGGTTTTTATCTTTAAGTTGTGCTTATCATCCCAATCGGGTATGATGTTAGTAAACCCACTCACCCGTTAATGACATGAATTACACTAGACCGGTTCTTGGTATTCACGCGAGCTTGTCCTTGCTGGCGTTCCCGGTACTTCGTGTTCCTACACAATATGAACATCTTGGTTCATTGTCCTTCGGCCTAATTGCCTTCATTCATTCCAAATGAATGAGAAAGTCTAACTTTCATTTATTTGCAATTAGGTCCCTAAAGTTATTTCTCTTTAACTTTAAGTCCCAAATGCCGGGTTTTTCTCAAATTGAGTCCTGAAACTTCTAAAATTTATCATAAAACCTCAATTTATTCCATTTCACAAAAAGGGGTTTAATTTCCCAAATTTCCACTTTGGTCTCCCAACTTTTCCAAAATTTCCATTTTGCCCTTCCTTTACAAAAATGGTAAATTTTGCCCCAAAAATTTTAAAATTCCTCAATTGGTCCTCCAACATTATTTACATGCCCAATTGACCCTTAATAAAATTGCATTTTGGCACTTTGAATTTCGAAAATCCCCAATTTTCCCCCAATTTCAACTCTTCAACACTACCGAATTTGATTTCATCAAATTGACTGATCAAACACTTCTAATTATTGAAATTGGAGTTGAAATTGAGTTCCTGCATGTTCATACGATTCTAAAAAATGTGAATCACAAGTTTTAACGTTGGGACGAGCTTAAACGGAGTTTCGTCGGAAAATGAACTATAGAGAGAGAAAGTTTCGATTACTCACCGGTGAAGGCACGACGGTCCGAGATTTCGATATGGGCAGATAGCTCTCGTCTTGAGGTTCATCCTAGAATCAAGAATCACATCGATTTATGTAGAATTGGATTAGAATTTTGTCATTGAAATTCAGTCGACTCTCTCTCTAGCACCGATCGAAAATTGTAAAGGGGAGCCTAATTGGCTTACCTTTCAGTCCTGATTCGGCCGTGGAAAGGCTGAGGAAGTGTTGGAAGGGCTTGGTTTGGCCTGAGAAGGGCTTGAAATGGCCGATTTCAGCTTGGCCAAAATAGGGCAGCTTTAGTCCGCTGGAGCTGCTTCGTTATTCCATCATTCTAGCGCTTCTCCAACGATTCTCGGATTGACTGAAGTTTGCTATCAGATAGCTGTCTTCTCCCCGGTTCTAAAGAGCTCGACCTCTACTTTTGAGGTTAAGAAAAATGTTTAAGTCGAAACTTTGGTTCGAGCTTCACCGGGAAATGGAGCAGTAGAGAGAGAGAAGTGTTCAGGTGTGAGAAAAATGGATGGGGATGACCTCTTTATATAGGTGTAAAATCATGTATTAAATGAGAGAGATTTATTACTAGTATTAATATTGACATAAATTATTGGTATTAATTTCAATAATTTAATTTCGGTATTAATTTCAATAATTTAATTTCGGTATTAAATTATTTGTATTAATTCTAATAATTAAATATATATTAATTTATGGCCATTTATGATAAGGTGTATGTTCACATAAAAATTTTTGACCGAAATTTCGAGTTACAAAAAAAATCATACTTCCAAAAAGGTCACCCATCCTCACATTACTCTTGAGTAAGCACGCTTAACTTCAAAGTTCTTATGGAATCTCGTTCACCTGAACCAATTTAGTTTTTATCTTTTATTTTATCTTTTCCAAAGTTTAATGAATCCTTTCGATCACCTAGAAGTTGTAAATTTCTAAATTGCTTGTTCCCATATGATCGGGTTTGTAAACTGGCTCGGTTTTCTTACTCGGTTTGACCGGTTCTTTTCCCGGTTTTCCTTAACTCAAAAGTGTGGGGTTTACAGCCCTTATGCTACCAGGATCGTCAAGTAGTTCTTAGGCTCCATCACTAACTCACGCTAGGTATTCTGATGGCCTAAACATCACAGTGCATACACAATCAATAGTCTTTTTGAATATTAGCCTTTATCTTTGGCCCTCTAGTGCAATGGTCTATCGACTTGGCTTCGGCCCACGCGTACTGGCCCAACAGGTTCGACGACCTGGCTTCAGCACTGTAGCGACTCAGCCCAACAAGCTTGATAACTTAGCTTGGCTTGATGGGTAGCACACAAAATTTCCATTATTAAGATCTTTTAGCATCATTCATTACATATTCATTTTGGACAGGTACATGCTTGTGTCCATCGGCCTTGGGCCCACTTTCATGAAATTTCCAAAACATGGCCTTGGGCCCACTTCCTTTTTAAAACTATGGCCTTAGGCCCATTGGGACCTTATAATCCCCATACGGAATATATTCCCCCAAAATAATATTTTTAGCTTGGTTCACATAGTTAAGGGTGAATATATACTCAAAATTTTTTACTTAATAAAAGATAGAAAATTTTGAGTACTATTGCATCATCAATCCAATTACTACCGATATCAGAAATCCCACTCACCTTTTATCCGAGAACGTGTTCATCTCAGAGGGGTTTTTGAGTGCACGTGTTTCCTCCTGCACCATCTATGTAAATATTCTCCCTTCTGCTCCCACTGAACCCTTTGGTAAATCTGGGGTTCGTCAGATAGTATTCACCTGAATTTCTAATATTAGGGGAATTTCGGTAATTTTCCTTCTATCTTACTTTGCAGCCAAATATGTCCTTAATCCATCATTTCCAATTTTCCCAAACATGCTTTTAATGGCAGTCTCAAAATCCCAGCTAGGTAGTGGGGGTAATTTGGTCATTTATATGATGGGGCACTCTTATGATTTAAACTCATGTGTATGGGTAATTTTTTTTGCCCTTTTGTCCACCATCCTTTAGTTGAATAATGGGTTCAGGAAACCCCGTACATTTAAGCCCAAAGTCCTTTCAACTGCAACTAAAGCGTTCTATCTCATTATTTGCTTCAATTTGATTTCTTCCTCTCTTCGACGTCTGACATTTAATCCTTTTGCATATATATTTGATAGAAGTACATAATAACCATAATGCTTTGGCTTCAGCTTAAGAAGGTTGTCTACTACCTAACACCCCACCTTTATGTCACCATGGAGACGACAAGCTTCGAGAAGAGCTCCCCAACATTAGAATCGGGTTCAATTGGAATATCTTTAACAAGCTTAACAGCTTCACCCATAAGACCAGCTCGCCTAAGGAGATCAACCATGCAAGCATAATGCATTGTTGTTGGGCTTGATATTTTGTTTTAGCATCTCATTAAAGTACTTCTCCCTTTTTCAAACAGTCCTCCATGGCTACAAGCAGATAAAATTGCAATAAACTGAATCATAGTCTACACCATCACACTTCATAGCTTCAAAAAGACTAATTGCAATATCCACTTTTCCAATCATTCCATAGCCTAAAATTATAATGTTCCACGAGGCTACATCCTTATTTAGAATGTGATCAAACACTTTCTTTGCAATATCAATTTGCCCATATTTTATTTACAAATCCAACAGGGAGTTGGCAACAAACAGGTGCCCTCGAAAGAGTTTCTTCACTATTAACCCGTGAATCTCTTTTCCTTGCTTGAGTACAGCCAGGTTTGCACAAGCGGAGATAACACCCATACATGAAATAACATCATGCTGCATATCCATAAGCCACATTTCTTAGAACAAAACAAGGGATTCCATGCAAGCACTAGTTTGAGAGGAGCCTATAATCAACGAGTTGTAGGATACTTCATCTTTTTACAATGAGGTCCTAAAAACACTTTCATACTTTAAGCTACCCCATTTTGCATACATGTCCATTAGGGCATTAGAGGCAAATAAATCAAAGACTAACTCCGTTCAAATTACCCTAGCATGGATTTGTTTACCAAATTGAAGAGAACCTATCCTAGCACAAGCTGGAAGAAAATTGGTAAAGGTGACAAGGTTAAGTGTTTCACCATTATCTTGCATTTGTCTTAACAAATCAAGTGCTTGTAACTCAAACATATTCTGAGCAAAATTTACTCCCATGGCATTCCATGAATTTTCCATACATGTTAATTAATGAGTTGGAAAAGAAAATATTTGATTCCATTCCTATTCTTATACTATAGCCATGAAGTTCCTTTGCTAAACTGAAAGTTCCTAGGCCAACTAGCACTGGGAGCATACTTGAAATTGTTACCGTGTTTGGTGTCAAACCCTTAGAAACCATCAAACAGAAGCAGCTCAAAGCATCCATGTAGAACTCCCAATAAGCAAGACTAGTGATAATTGCATTCCATGAAACTTTATTCTTCTTAGTCATTTCATCAAAAACTTGATTTGCGGCCTTCATGCTTTCACACTTCCCATATGCATTAATTAGTGCATTACTAGCTGTTGCGAACCTCGCCAATATGTTGATGACACCCTACACCAAATGTGGCAACGACCCCAAAACTTTCACGATGCAAGTACGAAAAGATGGAATATACCTTATTTATGTGAGAAACAAGGTATGAGATATGTAGACGCCACATCCAAATCCTCTAAGAAGAACTCTTAGAAAACCCTAGTGATAAGTTTTGATTGCTTGAATACCACTTGTAAAAACCTGATAAGCTCAAAAGTTCTTTAAAAAAAGAAAGAAGACAACACCTCACAAAATTGAAATTCCAAAAGTGTCTCTACAATGCTGTGGAGTATGCTTTTATAGGCACAAATTAGAAATAAATAGCCTAAAAACAAGGAAAAAAATATTTTATGGTTACATGTAAACCAACACTTCCCATCTAATGTAAAAATATCAATGATATTTTAATAACCGCTTTAAAAATTTGAATTTAACTAATAAAATATCTAATATTATCATTTAATATCCTAGAATATTTATTATATTAATAAATCTCTCCTTATTAATTAAATTTGGACCTTCTATTAGGCTTTTCTTGGGCTCTTCTATCGGGCTTTCACTTGGATTTTCCGCAATCATTTTAATATGCCCATATAAAGCTTATTTGAATCTTTTAGCCCTTAACCTTGTGATTGGGCCCTCTTTTTGTCTCAAATGATCATTTATCACATTTAGTGACAAATTGTTTAGCTCCATTGCACGTTCGGTTGATTGGACTTGTGAATTTGTAGTGTTTTTAGTTGGATTCACATCATTCTCCCCTTCTTAAAAATGATTTGTCCTCAAATCTTGTATTCTTTCATTACCAAAATCAAAAGACATTAAATTAGAAATATTTATGCTATAGTTAATAGTATATTTATCAAATAACTTTATGTTGTAATTATTACTAATGAGTTTTAACTCTTTAAATAATGCTTCTAATCTAAGAAATTTTGATAGTTTTCTATCCATAAACCATTCATTACTCATATTTAGGCTAATCCCAATCTCTGGATAAAAAACAACATTCTTGAAACTCTTGTTGGCTAGATTAATATTTTCTCGAGTCTACCGTTTTCTATCCAATGCATTAAAACCATAGATAATCTCCAATGGTAATAACTTATTCGCTGAATAAATATAATGATTATAAGCAAATACAACATGTGGTAAACATGCAGTTGAAAATAAAAGTTTAGTATCCAACAAAGTATCCCAAGCAAAACTAAGCAATTTAGTATCAATTATTATAAGCAAAATGTACCTTCTAGATAATGTATCACCAACTATATTTTTTTTATACCTTGCTTACACTTGATCACATAAGTAGATGTATAAATGAATTCCCCCACCTTGCATGACACTCGTTTAGCTTGAGGGCTACTTCGCTGATCTTTTTATTATAATATGCAATTAATCTTTTTTCCTAACTTACCAAATAAGGTGTTTGCCAATCTCAAAATATCTTAATTTTCTTGTCAATGATAAACCCTTCAAAACTTTTAACATATCCAGGAAATACAAGTTTATCTGAACAAATGATAAATATCTTAAAATTCTCAAACAACTTACCTTTACTTAAAACTTCTAACATAATTTTGAAATATTCCACATGTTCATCTAAGATCTTATCATATACTCGGATGTCATCAATATATATATATATATATATAGTCAATCTTTAAAATGATAACATGCAAGATATGGTTTATTGATATCATGATAGTGCTAGAGGCATTAGTCAATACAAAAATCACAACTAACCAATCATATAGACTTGGTTTTGCTTCAAATGCTATTTTCAAATCATCTTTTTCTTTAATTTGAAATTGATGTTATTCACTCCTATGATCAAATATTGAAAATAAACAGTTTCCATGCAACTCATCTACCATAATATTTAATCGAGGAATAGGGTGAAGATAGATTACCTTCATATGGTTGATGATTAAAAAATCAACACACTTTCGCCAAATTTTGTCTTTCTTAGGTATTTGCACAACACCTGAAATCATGTTATCTCGTGAATATACTAGTTTCTTCAAATTTAGGATTTGGTGTTGAATTTGATACTTGATTTCTCGAAATGATGGCAAACCATGAGTTATCTTCTTAGAAATGATATTCTTGAATTCCTGTATAAGAGAAATACTAATGCTCGACAAATATCTGACAATATGATTAGTAAAATATAAATTCTTATACATAAGTACTATAAGGATATGATCTAAAATTATATCTCTCTTGATCTCACTTTTTCTCTTCATAAATTTATTTTTAATCTCTTTTTTTATTATGACTTTTCTCTCTTCCTTTTTAACATTGCATTTTCTCTCATCATTTTCAATTCTGGCTTTTCTCTCTTCAATTTCAACTTTGATATTTCTCTCTTCTTTTTCAATATTGCCTTTTCTCTCTTCCTCTTCAATTTTGGCTTTTCTCTCTTCTTGTTTTTCTAATATTTTCTTTCCATTTGCCTTTTTCTTTTTCAACTGATCCTGAAATGCTTGTTGTAAAGTCAAAGGTACAAGATATATTGGTCTATTATTCATCACGAATGAGTACATATTTGTTAATCTATCATATGTAATTTGACGATCTAACTTCCAAGGTTCGCTCAATAGAATATGGCATACATACATTGGTATTACATCACATAATACTTCATCCTGATATTTCCCAATAGAGAAGGACACTATCACCTATTGGGTTACCTCGAGTTTGGGTTGATCATTCAGTCTTCGAATTTGATATGGATTTGGATGCTTCCTTGTATATAATGACAACTTCTCCGCAAGCACGGTGCTAGAAAAGTTAGTGCAGCTTTCTCCATCTATGATAACAAAACAAACCTTATTTTTCATAGAATAATGAGTATGAAATAACTTCTCACGTTGGTTGTCCAAGATTTGATCAATCCATGGTCTATCCCAAGTAGTAGGTTGATTGAAGAAATTGAGCTTGAGGTTGTCGCGATTAACTTGGAGATCATCAAACTCCAGCAGTTCCTATGGATCGAAGCATCGAGATCGACTGCTCCATGGTCATTTAATGGAAGTATGTTGATGTGAGCGTCGTCTCACACCTTTCTACAAGTGATCCATTCACCTATTAAGTGGCTCAAATTCAGACTTCACTATTTGTTTCATTTGCCCTCACATATTTCACTCACATACTCGTGTTTCACACTAAAATGACTTTTTCTAATATATTCAAAATACTCTTAACTTTTTCCACTCATTTGTCTTCTTTCAATCTTAATTAAACTTAAAAAAAATTATTTTTATGAATCAGTTCAACTTGAGGAACAATTAAGACAAATAAAAATAAGGTTTTCAAAAAGCAATTCCAAAAGAATTTAAGTGAGAGGTACAAATAGACTTAGTTAGATAGGAAAGAATAATAAAATTTAGATAGATAAGAAAAATAAGAAACTTAGTTGGAATGAAGAATAAATAAAAAGGGAACTCAGATAGAGTATAATAAATAAATATACTCAAATAAGAATGAAAATCAAGATAGAGTTGTGTGCCTCTCTCTTTTTTTTTTGCAAAATTTTTTTTGCCTTTTTTTCCCTTTTTTGGCACCAATTTGTTTTGGCTTTTCATTTCTTTTTTTTGCACTTACTGAAAAGAATATATAGAGAAGATAAGACCTTTTTTTTTTTTGTTTTTTAGAGATAGAAATTGGTAGAGAAGAAAAAAAGAACTAGATATAAAAGGTAGAATAAAACTTATTGTGCAACCTTGTGCTCTGATACCAACTGATGCAAAACTCGCCAATATGTTGATGACACCCTATACCAAATATGGAAACAACCCCAAGACTTTCACAACACAAGTACGAAAAAATGGAAGATACCTTGTTTATGTGAGAAACAATGTATGAGATATGTAGACGCTACTCCAAATCCTACAAGAAGAACTCTTAGAAAACCCTAGTGATAAGTCTTAATTACTTGAATGCTACAGGTAAAAACCTGATAAGTTCAAAAGTTCTTTAAATAAAAAAAGAAAATAACACCTCACAAAATTGAAATTCCAAAAGTGTCTCTATAATGCTGTGGAGTCTGTTTTTTATAGACGTAAATAACAACTGAATAGCCTAAAAACAAGAAAAAGAATATCTTATGGTTACATGTTAACCAACACTTCCCATCTAATGTAAAAGTATCTAGGATATTTTAATAACCACCTTAGAAATCTAAATTTAACTAATAAAATATATAATATTATCATTTAATATCATAGAACATTTATTATATTAATAAATCTCTTCTTATTAATTAAATCTTGAACTTCTCTTGGGCTTTTCTTGGGCTCTTCTATTGGGCTTTCACTTGGATTTTCCATAATTATTTTAATATGGCCATATAAAGCTTCTTTAAATCTTTTAGCCCTTAACCTTGTGATTGGACCCTCTTATAGTCTCAAATGATCATTTATCACATTTGGTGACAAACTGTTTAGCTCCATTGCACGTTCGATTGATTGAACTTGTGAATTCGTAGTGTATTTAGTCGGATTCACATCACCAATAGTTATAGGAATACCCAGTCCCGTTTTGACCATATAAGTGTGAATCTTCTTTGTCACTCTCTCATCCTTTAGTCCAACACATACTGGAAGAACACTAATAACACTGACAAGATTGGGACTCAAACCAGTGTTAGAAACCATGTCTCCAAATAGACTGATTGCATCATGATAAAGCCCATTATTTGAGAATATCCCAATTATAGTATTCCAAGAAATAACATCCTCTTAGGCATTTCATTGAAAACATACCCTGTGCTTTTGATATCCATGCAATTCCCCTAGAATGGCATCATCGTATTAACTACCTATACGTCATCGTTGTATCCAAGCTTAAACATGACCCCCATGAACCTCCATCCCTTTCTCTACTTCTAAATGATCATCGGCACACACCTTGAGCACGAACGGGAACGTATGATCGTCTGGTCGAATCCCAGACTGAACCAGTGAGTTATACATTTGGAACCCATCATGAATCCTGCAAATGGACTACGCTCGAACAAGAGTGTTCCACAAAAAGGCCGTGTGACAAAACGATGTTGTTTGCTGAAATAGAATGCAGGAGGACTGCAGGTGACCATTGGCGGTGTAGCTAAATATGAGGGTGGCAAGGAGGGAGAGACTACAAGGAAGAGACCAGAGACTATGGCAAGGGCCTACGATCGCTTGGTCCCCAAGAGGGAATATTGGTTTGAGCAGAGGGGGAGGAGGTCCGATGGCGAAGAGAGGAGAGAGATCCCTCGGTCTCCCATCAGACAACACATGCTGGTGGAATGTGACAGTGTCATCGAGTAGAGGAGAGTGTGAGAATGTGCCATGGCCCAAGCATGAAGGAGGTCGGAGAGCATGGTCTAGAGGGAGAGGAGGGCGGAGGCGTCAATGGCGGAGGTGGAGAGGATGTAGGAGAAGAGAGTGGCATTTAGGGTTTGTGAAATAAAAATGAGAAAGATGCTAGGATTTCATAGGTATTTATAGGGAGGCCCACTTGTGGTATATGTCTCCATCCAACTAAATATATATATATACACATATTTATATTATTTAATTTCTCCTTCACAACTTAATAAATATTTATATTTATTTCTAAAATATTTATTTCCAACTAATTTCTCGAATTTTAACCCTGTTTCTCTAAGTTATTTAAATCGACTAAATTAGTTATAATCAATTAAATAAATTAGGTTAGTTTATATCAAATTAAAAATCAAATCCATCGATTAAAACTCTGAAGTAATTTATAATTTTTTTTAAAAAAAATACTGGTTTTACATTTAGCCCCCCATGAGTTCAAAAACCAAGGCCTCTAGTCTATCTAAGCTTTTCTAGCTCTCGTCAAAAAGGTTTTCCAAATAATTTAAGCAATCGCACACAGTCAGTCGAGAAATATAAACCCTGTCATGTGATAATAAGAAAACCGAGGAAAGAACCGATCATTTTCAAATTGGAAACCGAGTCGGTCTACAAACTTGATGTGATAGAGAAAGAGTAAACCGAGAAATTTATGGATCCCGAGTGACCCAAAGAGTCCTAAAAGTCATGGAAAGGACTTAAGAATGAATTGGAGATGAAAACAAATTGGTTCAGGTGAACCGGATTCGAACCGATTTGGACTAGTTTAAACCACTATAGAAACGAATTCTAAATTCATTTTTCTAGCTTGCTTAAAAAATTCAAATTTAGATTTGAGGCCACCATTGGATAGAAAATAAATTTAGATAAATTTAGAAATTTTTAGATTTGAAAATTTCGGTTGAATTGATGGTGAACCGACTGGTTTAAGCTTTGAACCTAGTTCAGATAGGTTCGGTTCGGAACAGTGTCGTCTTCTTCCTTCAGATGATAGCACTGTTCACTCGCCGAAAAATCGCTACGCGCCGGTGAAGCTAAAAAGTCTCTAGCCAAGGTGTTTCAGGCAATGAATGACCTCCATTAAGGTGCTAATTAGACAACCATGAAGTCTCCAATCTTCCTATATAATGAGCCCCTCATTCATCCTCTCCACACCTGAAAACTCCATTCTCTCTCAACTGCTTAGTTTTCCGATGAAGCTTGAACCAGAGCTCCAATATAGGGTCTTTTCTGAGCTAAAGAAGGCGTGGTCAAGTTCTTTAGAACTGGGGAGAAGCCATCTACATGCCTGTAGTCTCCATTTGCTTTGAGAGTCACCGGAGAAATGCTGGCATGGTCGAGCAGTAAAGCAACTCCGACGGACCGAAGCTACCCTATTTTGGTAGAGCTAAAATTGGCTATTTTTAGCCCTCCTCAGGCCAAAGTAAGTTCTGCCAATACCTTCACAACCCTTCCATAGCCGAATTGGAATGAAAAGGTAAGCCAATTCGACTCCCCACTACAAATTCTGACTAGTGCTAGAGAGCAAATCGACAGAATTTCGATGATGAAATTCTAACTTAATTTGGAATCAATTGATGCAATTCTTGATCCTAGAAGAAACCTCAGGAGAGAGCTATCTGCCCTGATTGGAAGCTCGGACCACCGCGACTTCGCCGGTGAGCAATTGAATCTTTCTTTCTCTACATTGTTTTTTCGGTGAAGCTTTGTTTAAGCTCGTTCTAGCATCAAAACTTACGATTTAAAGTGCTATTGAATTGTATAAAGATGTAGAAACTCAATTTTAACTTCAATTTTAACAATTATAAGTGTTTGATCAGTTAATTTAATAAAATTAAATTCGACTGTGTTAGGAACTTGAAATTGGATAAAATTGGGGATTTTCAAAAATTCAAAAGACCAAAATGCAATTTTATAAAATTGAGGATGAATTGGGCATGATAAAAATGTTAGAGGGCCAATTGAGCAATTTTAGAATTTTTGGGGTAAAACTTACCATTTTTGTAAAGGAGGGGCAAAATGGTAATTTTGGAAAATTTGGGGCCAAATGGGAATTTGGGAATTTGGATTCCTATTTATGAAATTGAGTAAATTAAGGTCCCAAGAGGAATTTTAAATGTTTCAAGAATCAATTTGGGGAAAAACCGGTAATTGGGGCCTAAAGTAAAAGGAAATTAGGAACCAATATGCAAATATTGGAAAAGTTGTGAATTTAGTCATTCATACTGAATGAGATGATCAAGCCAGATGATAATGAACAACGATTTTCATTTCAAGTAGGAACATGAGAAATCGGGAACGCCAGCTGTGGTTAAGCTCGCAAGGGACGAAAATCGACTAAGTGGAATTTCACTGCACGATTGCATGAGTGGGATTTTTATATCATATCCGGTTGGGATGATAAGCACGTCGAAATGAAAATCCACTACTAAGTGGTATTTTAAATGCCTAGGAGGAGTGATGTAAAAATCACATGGAAAAACTACTAATTAGTTGTAAGTAGATCATACCCGGTTGGTATGATAAAACTTCCCCGAAGGAAGTTGAAAACCTGTTCATCGGTTATAAGCGGAGATATCTTCATACTCCATTGGTATGATGTACAGTTGAAAATATATATTTTTTGGAAGTGCTCTCCCTTAACTGTGTGCCACTGCTTAAACGATTTGAGAGACCTTCTTAACAAGAGCTCGAATAGCTCTGTTAGGCCAGATGCCTCAGTTTTTGGAACTTGGGTGCTATTATGCCCAATTTTGAAAATTTCGAACAGCGGGCCCTAGGCTAGTTGACATGAGCAAGAGCTCATAAATAAACATGAATTATATTGCCATGAAAACTTGAGTAATTGAATTATTTGGCCATGGGACCAAGACAGGACCGACATACTCAGTCAACTAGTGGCAGTGCGACATGACAGGTCTCCGGACTAGTTAAGACAAACAGTTACATGTTGAGTTGAGGGTCGGGGCCATTGGACCAGTGGCACCACATATTATATGGCATGATGTAAAAATTTTGATTATGCATACACTGTGTTTATGGGACCTTCAAGACACCTAAGAGGGGTAGTTATGTGTCATAGGGCCCTGGACGACCTGATTGATATAAGGGCATTTAGTCATACTAGGAGGCCTTACGAAGCTCGACGTAGCTTTAAGCGCACGAGACCGGGGTGGGGTCAGGATGATGTCTCTGTTCTCATACGGACACAGAGAATTGTTACAGGATTGAGGGTCGGATGTCGTGAACATCCACTCATTCTCACGGTAGAAGTGGATGTGCTTCTATCTAGGTGGCCAGTAAAGTCGCTCCGATGCCACAAGTGGGTTCAGTGGACATACTGGCTTGCGATTGTGTGATTGATCTTCATGATAAAGGATGTATCTTTGAAAAGCAAGATTTTAAAGCGAAGAAAATACCCATTCATTGAGTCTTGCACACCCCAACTTGAAAGCATTATTTTTTGAAAACTCCATTTTTAAAATACCCATTTATTAAGTTGTAGAAACTCATCCCTCCCTTATATCCCTTTCATAAAATCCCGGAAAAGCCTACTCTAAAGGACCATAAACTAATACGCTTGTGAGACAGGTATGATCAGTGTAAAATTTTATGCATTTTTTATTTATGTTATTCTAGGAAAGGTGTAGGTTTAAAGGACGCCTTAATCTTCACGATTTATAAACAAGGGGGTGACCCTTAGTAAACCAGGAGTGTAGCGGGTTGATCACAGGGATTCGACCAAACTAGGTCGGGGCATGACAAGAACACTTATGACAAAAATGTATTTTTTACTTCATCACACCAACCTGGTGTGATGATATATCCTCTTACAACCAGTAAGTGTGTTTCTCCTTTCCTCAAGAAAATTTATCATACCAACCGGGTATTATCATCTCTACTTACAACTAGTAAGTAGGTTTTCTTTTGATAAAATTGCTCATCACCCTAACCAGGTATGATGTAAATAAGCCCACTCACCCATTAACCGTGGCGTGTTCGTCCTCGGTTGGTTTTCCAAAATTGACGCAAGCTTCTCTTGGTGGCGCTCCAGTTCCTTGTGCTCCTACACGATTTGGACATCCTTATTTATTAATATTTGGAATTATAGCCTTCGTTCGTCACGTATGAACAACTAAACTCAAAATTTCCAATTAATTGCACTTAGATCCCTAAAGTTCATTTTCCTTGACTTTATGTCCCTAATGCAAACTTTTCCCAAATTGAGTCCCAAAACTTCCAAAATTCACTTTCTATCCTCAATTTACAGAAAATTGTTTAAGGGGCTCAAATTTTCCAAATTTTCAATTTGGTCCCTCACTTTTCAAAAATTACCATTTTCGCCCTAATTTACAAAAATGGCAATTTAACCCCAATTATTTTAAAGAATTGACTAATTGGTCCTCCAACATCCTTTTCATGGCCAATTGGCCCTCAATTTTGGAAAATTGCAATTTGGTCCCTTAATTTTATGAAATCCCTAAATTTCCTCCTTTTAAACTGGGCGAATTTAATTTCATCAAATTGTCCATTCAGTTGAGGTTAATTGCTCTAAGTGAAGGTAGGGATCGGTTTCTACACTTCCACATGATTCAATTGAGCTTTAAATCACGTCATTTGGGTCCGAATTGATCTCAAACGGAGCTTCACTGGAAAACTAAATTTAGAGAGAGAAAGCTTCAAAAGCTTACCGTTAGAGGTGCGGTGGTCATATCTCTTTATCGGGGAAGATAGCTCTCTTTCTGAGGTATCTTCTATGATTAAGAATTCGTACAATTGATCCCGAATTAAGGGAGAATGTCGTCTATGAACTTTTGTAGTTTCTTTCTCTAACTCTGACCTGCAATTACTAAGGAGGGTTGAATTGGCTTACCTTTCAGCTTAGTTGAGGTTTTTTAAGGGCTGTGAGGAGGTTGGGAGAGCATAGTTTGGCCCAAGGAGGGCTTAATTTTGCCAATTTCAACTCAACTGAAACAGGACAACTTTGATCCGATGGAGCTACTTCACTATTTGATTCCACCGGCATTTCTCCAACGATTCTTGGATCGAATGGTGGGTGCTATCAGATAGCTAACTTCCACCTGAATCTAAAGAACCCTACTTCACCTTCTCAAGTTGAGAAAAATGCCCAAGTCAGAGCTCTGGTTTGAGCTTCAGTAGAAATTAGAGTAGTTCAGAGAGAATGGAGTTTTTAGGTGTGAGGAGAATGAATGGAGAGGAGCTCTTTATATAGGGAGCTTTGAGACTCTCTAGCCGTTTGTTTGGCACCTTTGTGGTGCTCATTCATGGCCTGAAATACCCTGAACGGAGACTTTTCACCTTCACAGGCACTGTTCATTTTTTTCGGCGAGTGAACAGTGCTGTCATCTGAAGGAAGAAGACGACGCTGTTCTGAACTGGACCGAACCGGTCTGAACCGGGTTCAGTGCTTAAACCGACTGATTTAGGCCCAATTCGACCAAGTTTTTCAAATTTAAAAATTTCTAAATTTATCTAAATTCATTCTCTATCCAATGGTAGCTTCAAGTCCCCAATTTTAATATTTTAAGCCACCTAGAAAAATGAATTTAGAAATTGTTTCAATGATGGTTCAAACCGGTTCAATCCAGTTCAGGTCCGGTTCACTTGAATCGGTCTGGTTTTCTCATCCAATTCATCCCAAAGTCCTTTTCCATGACTTTTATGACTATTTAGGTCACTAAAGATTTGTAAATTTCCTATTTTGCCCTTTCTCTAATGGTTGGGGTTCGTGAACCGATTCGGTTTTCTCACCCGGGTTGATCGGTTCTTTCCTCGATTTTCCTTATATTTAAGGGACGTGGTTTGTAGATTTTCTATCCAATGGTGGCTTCAATTTCCCAAATTGATGTTTTTAAGCCATATGGAAAAATGAATCTATGAACCGGTTCCCTACAGTTCATCCCGGTTCGATTCGATTTACCCTAAATTGGTCCGGTTCTTACACCCAATTTCTTTCACGGTTCATTTGAATGATTTTTGGGTATTTATTAGTCACTTGACATTTTCCAATTTCCCTTTTTGACTCTTAATCACCAATATTGGTTCGCTTTGATCCTCAATTTTGTCTCAAAATTTTTCGGTTTCTTATTTTGAGAGAACGAGGTTTACATCAATTTTCTAAATTGACATTTTTAAGTCTCTTAGAAAAATGAATATTTGAATCGGTTCTTCCTTGTTGAGTCTAGTTTAACCTAGTTCAGGTCTAGTTCTCACATCCAAATTTAGTTCATGATCCAATCCCATTATTTTTGGATCACCATTGAACACTTGGGATTTTCTAATTCCCATTTTGGTTTTCTATTTACCATTTTTAATTAACTTTGAACCATAGTTTTCTCGCAAAATTTTTCGGTTCTCATTTTTTGCTTTTAAAATAGGGTTTACTAGTTGGCTCCTATTTCTCCTCCCTTGAAAAGTCATCTCGTTGGTGTCTTGGGCGTGGAATGTCACAATCTTATCTTGATAATCCACTTTGGCATGGTGCCTTGCCAACCAATCCATCCCTAAAATTACATCCACATTGTTTGGAGATAGGGGTAGAGGCCTGCTTTGAGTATCATTTCCCCTATCTGCACTTCACAAGAACGAAGTATCATATCTCTTTGTGTCTCTTCATCATGTAGTGTTTGGATTATAATTCCTAGGCTTAAGGGAGAGAGGACTCGTGGTACCTTGCATACCAATTCTTCTATTAGATATGATTGATCTACCTATAATCTATTAGAGTGAAGATATCTAATCCACATACCTTTAAACACCATGTTTTAAAAAACTATCTATTAATTTCCATGGTTTATGGAACACATACATTATTTCTACTATAGTCATTTTGTTCTATTACAAAAGGTTATTATTAATTCATTGTTTTCCAAAAGTAGTACATATATCACATCAATCAAGGGTTATGATATATACTTGCTAAAATTTAGGGTCCACCTAGGCATCTTCCTAAGTCAGGTTATCCTAGCTACAACTCTAGGTGGTTGTGGAGGTGCTCCTTGTCCACCATTCCTCAGGCCACTTCCAAATGTTACATTATGTCCTCCTTAGAAACCATAGATAGTCTGAGTTGTAGTTGCTACTAAGGGAGGTCCATCAGCAATGCAACTTCGGGATATATGTCCTGGTTGCCCACATTTAAAGCACACTATGAGGAGACATAACCCATTATGTGTCTTCCTGCATTCTTGATAGAACAGGGGTCTATAATGCATAATACATTACTTCCCATATTAATGACATGAAAGCTTCCAACCTTGTTTAGTCCATGTAAGCTCTTGAAGGTTCTATTGCCCTTAGTTCTAGAGAGTTGGTTTGATATATGAGAGGGTTTTACCATCGAGTGTTTCCCTAACTTCTCATTGTATTCCCATGAAGTAAGTAGGAGTATGTCGCTTTCCTTCCTCTTTCCAGCACACTTGTGTGAGACCTAGACAAGGCGTTCACAGTCATAGGCCATCTCAATCACTACATGTTGTGCCGCGACCTAGTAGCTCACCAATAAGAGGGGGCAGTGGTTGACATAGGCATGGTCGGAAAGCTAACTTCCCCACTAGTCTTTTGCCACCTTGATCACCCCAATTGGTGGTTGAAGTTGCCTACAATACCCAATCTAGATAGCTTGGTTAAAAACATAGCACTATTGAAGCTTCCATGGCAAAGTACGACCATGAAGCTTACCTTTGGCTTGGGGATACAATATGGTTTGATAGCATGATTCGAAAGGAGGCTATGGGAATTTTTAGGCAATGTTTGGCCATGGGGTGGCAGAGAATTTGGCCTCGAAAGGTGTGAGCCACTTTCTAGCGAGTTAGGGTCTCCTACTATGCAGGCCCATAGGCGTTAGTAGTGGAGCAGTCAGTCTTGGGCAGATGTAGGAATGGAAAGTCAATCTCTGAACGCACATAATGACACCAAGATCATCGAGCTTGGTGGTCTAATGGAGGAGAATTTGTGCTCAAAAGTTTGGGTTGTCAAATGAACACTAGAAACTCTCTCTCTATAAACCCTATCCCTTAAAGATAAGGAAAACTGGGGAAGGAAATAGTCAAAACAAGTGAGAAAATTGAACTGGTTCCCAAACCCCAACTGTTAGAGAATGGGAAAATTGGGAAATTTACAAATCCCGAGTGACCCAAAGAGTCTTAAAAACTATGGAAAGGGATTTTGGGATAAATTGGAAGAGAAAACTAGACCGGTTCACGTGAACCGTATCTGAATTGGTTTGGACAGGTTTGAACCATCATTGAACCGATTGCTAAATTCAATTTTCTAGGTGGCTTAAAATATTTAAATTGGGAATTGAAGCCACCATTGGATAGAGAATGAATTTTGATAAATTTAGAAATTTTTAATTTTGAAAAACTCAATCGAATCGGTCCTGAATTGACCATTTTAAGCATTGAACCCGGTTCAGAACAGTGTCATCTTCTTCCTCCAGATGACGACACTGTTCATTCGATAGAAGAATGGATAGTGCTAGAAAAGGTTAAACGTTTTTGTTTAGGGCATTTTAGGTCATGAATGAGTGCCATTAATGTGCCAAACGGCCGGCCAGAGAGTCTCCGAACTCCCTATATAAAGATCTCCTCTCCATTCATCTTCCTCACACCTGAAGATTCCATTCTTTCTCAACTACTCAGTTTTCTAGTGAAGCTCGAACTAGAGCTCTGACATTGAGGTTTTTCTGAACCTTAGAAGGTGAGGTCAGGTGTAAACCACACCCTTTTGAGTTAAGTTAAACCGGGAAAAGAATTGGTTAAACCGAGGGAGAAAAACTAAATTGATTTAGAAACTCGATCATTAGAGAACGGACAATTTGGGAAAATTACAACTCTCAAGTGACCCAAAGGATTCCTAAAATCTTGGAAAAGAACTTTAGGACAAATTGGAAGAGAAAAACCAAACCGATTCAGCTGAACCAGATCCAACTAGATTGAACCAGTTTATGAACCGAGTCAATTCATGAATTGGAGCAAATAGAGAAAGGACAAACTAGGAAATTTATGGATCCCGAGTGACCTAAGGAGTCATAAAAGTAAAAAAAAAGACTTTATAATGAATTTGAGATGAAAACCAAATCCGTTCAGGTGAATTGAATCCGAATAAGATTGAATTAGTTTCGACCGGTTTGAACCACTATTGAACCGAATGCTAAATTCATTTTTCTAGGTGGCTTAAAAAATTAAAATTTTAGATTTGAGGCCACCATTGGATAGAAAATATGTAAACCCTGCACATTTGAGTTAAGGAAAACCGGGAAAAGAACTGGTCAAACCGAATAAGAAAACCAAACTGGTTTACATTTGGGAATAAGCAATATGAAAATTTACAACTTTCGGTTGTTCCAAAGGATTTATTAAACATTGGAAAAGAAACTTAAGACAAACTAGAAAATAAAAACCAAATTGGTTTAGGTGAACTAGATTCCATAAGAACTTCAAAGTTAAGCGTGCTTACCTGAGAGTAGTGTGGGGATGGGTGACCTCAATTAATATATATTTAATTATTGAAATTAATACTAATAATTTAATACCTAAATTAAATTATTGAAATTAATAACAATAATTTAATACCGAAATTAAATTATTGGAATTAATACCAATAATTTATGGCAATATTAATACTAGTAATAAATCTCGCCCATTTAATACATGAGTTTTACGACTATATAAAGAGGTCATCCCCATTTCATTCTCCTCACACCTGAACACTTATCTCTCTCTCTATATTGCTCCATTTCCCAGTAAAGCTCGAACTAGAGCGTTGACTTGAACAAAGGTCGGGCTCTTTAGAACTGGGGAGAAGACAGCTATCTGATAGCAAACTCTAGTCAATCCGAGAATCGTTGGAGAAGTGCCGACATGATGGAATAATGAAGCAACTCCGGCGGACCGAAGCTGCCCTATTTCGACCAAGCTGAAATAGGCCATTTCAAGCCCTCCTCAGGCCAAACCAAGCCCTCCCAACACTTCCGCAGCCTTTCCACGGCCTAATTAGGATCGAAAGGTAAGCCAATTCGATTCCCCTTTATAATTTTCGATCGGTGCTATAGAGAGAGTCGACCGAATTTCAATGACAAAATTCTAATCCAATTCTGCATCAATTGATACAATACTTTATTTTAGGATGAATCTCAAGACGAGACCTATTTGCCCAGATCGAAAGCTCGGACTGTCGTGCCTTCACCGGTGAGTAATCGAAGCTTTCTCTTTCTATAATCTGTTTTTTGGCAAAGCTCCGTTTGAGCTCGTTCCGACATTAAAATTTGCGATTCAAAGTTTCTTAGAATCGTATGAGCATACAGGAACTTAATTTCAACTCTAATTTCAATAATTAGAAGTGTTTGATCGGTTAATTTGATGAAATCAAATTCGGTAGTGTTTAAGAGTTAAAATTGGGGGAAAATTTAGGGATTTTCGAAATTCAAAGGGGCCAAAATACAATTTTATGAAATTGAGGGTCAATTGGGCATGAAAATAATGTTGGAGGACCAATTGAGAAATTTTGGAAAATTTGGGGAAAAACTTACCATTTTTGTGAAAGGACAAAATGGTAATTTTGGAAAAATTGGGGAACCAAATTGGAAATTTGGAAAATTAAACCCCTTTTTGGTGAAATTGAATAAATTGAGGTCCCACGATAAATTTTAATAGTTAGGGACTCAATTTGAGGAAAAACCGACATTAGGGACTTAAAGTTAAAGAGAAATAACTTTAGGGACCTAATTGCAAATAACTAAAAGTTTGGGTTTTCTCATTCATTAATGAATGAAGGCTGTTATGTCGAGTAATAATGAACAAGGTTGTTCATATCGTGTAGGAACGTTAAATACCAGGAACGCCAGCAAGGACAAGCTCGCATGAATACAAAGAACCAGTCTAGTGGAATTCACGGCATTAACGGGTGAGTGGGTTTACTAACATCATAACCGGTTGGGATGATGAGCACAACTTAAAGATAAAAACCACTTACCGGTTGTGAGTGAAAATTTTATATCATACCCGGTAGGGGATGATAAGTACCTCGGTATAAAAACCCACTGTTTAGTGGTATTTTAATCATCACCACTTAGAGAAAGTGATGTGAAAATTATGCGAAAAAAATTACTTACCGGTTGTAAGTAGATCATACCCGGTTGGTATGATGAGACTTCCTCGAAGGAAGTTGAAAACCCATTCATCGGTTATGAACGGAGATGTCCTTATACCGGTTGGTATAATGGACAGTGAAAACCTATTTTGTCAGAAGTGTTCTCCCCTGACTGTGTGCCAATGCTTAAACTATTTGGGAGACCTTCTCGACGGGAGCTTAAATAAGCTCTAATAGGCCAGGGGCCTCGGTTTTGGAACTTGGGGGCTAAATGCCCGATTTTGAAAATCTCGTACAGTGGGCCCAAGGCCAGTTGGCATGAGCAGGAGCTCGTAAACAAACATGATATATGTGCCATAAAACTTTATAAGTGAATTGTTTGGCCATGGTACCAAGATTGGACCGACATGCTCAGTCAACTAGCAGCAATGCGACATGACAGGTCGACGGACTAGTTAAGACAAACAGTTACGGGTTGAGTTGAGAGTCGGGGCCGTTGGACTAGTGGCACCACAGATTACATGGCAATATAAGAAAACATTGTTTGTGCATGCACTGTGAGTACGAGATCATCAAGACGCCCATGAGGGGTAATGATGCGTCCTAAGGCCTGGTGGCTATAAGGGCAGTTTGTCATTCCAGGTGTTTGTGCGAAATCTGGAGTAGCACCAAGCGCATGAGACCGGGGTGGGGACAGGATGAGGTCTCTATCCTTATACGGACACGAAGAAGTGATTTCGGGATTGTGGGTCAGATGTCACGTACATCCACTCATTCCCAGGGTAGAAGTGGTCGTACTTCTATCCGGGTGGTAGGAAAAGTTGCTCCGAAGCCACTAGCGGGTTTAGTAGTGATACTGACTTGCGAATGTGTGTAACCTTCATGATGAAGGATATGTGTTGGGTGATGACACACCGTGGTAACTAAGATATAGTGGAAAAATCCAAATTTTTAAATGATGGGATTTTGAAAAGAAATGAGTCTGAAACACTCCATATAAATGTTTTTCTTAAAAGTTAAAAGCTTTTAAAAACCCATTCACTGAGTAGTCGTACTCACCCCCTTCCTTATATCCCTTTTAGGAAATCCCGGAAAGCCTCCCTTTAAAGTCCGTCAACTAAGATGCCTGTAAGACAGGTATGTAAAGTTTTAAATTTCATATAGTTTTGATTATGCTATTCCAGGAAAAAGGTGCAAGTTAAAGGACGCCTTACTCTTTACGGTTTACGATAAGGGGAAACCCTTTAATAAACCGGGAGAGTGGCGGGTTGATCACGGGAATCCGACCAAACCGGGTCGGGGCGTGACAACTAGAGTGGTATCAGAGCCTGTTTCCTGGAATACATAATCAATACTATAAAATATTGTAACTAATAGGATTTATCCTAAAATTTTCAGATGGCTCCCAAGAGAGGAACCAAGAAAACTAGGAATGGCTCTACTCAACACCTTATCTTCGTAGGAAGACAACCCTAGAAGCTTTCCAAATGCCTAAAGCATGGCAGGAATCTCAAAAAAGCAAATGAGAAAGTATCCCAGAGAATGGTGACAGGACCTATTGAGGTCACAACTCTAAGTATAAAGGAAGCCAAGCGTGAAGCCATAAAATGGGGCATATAACCTTACATAGGAGGATGCTTATCAAGAATCTCATAGCTCACTAGTTATTTGGTGACCATTTTCTGTAATAGGGCCAAAATCCCCAACATACTGTACTACTTTATTAATGAAATACTCCAAATTCCTAAAAACACTGTCCCTCAAATGCTGTGATCTTCAAGGAAGACTCCAAAAAGAAAAAAAAACTCTCACGGTATCCAGACTTAAGGATGAAAGAGCACTAAAACTAACAATTTCCAAGAAAACGCCAGGAGGAACCACTTATGTTCATGTAATTACAAGCATAAATAATAGGGACACTACGTGGAGAAGTGCCCAACCCTACAAAGGACAGGAATCAAGTTAACCTAGAGGGGAATAGAACACGAAGTGAAAAACTGTCCCACATCGCCAGGAGTCAGGACAATATTTTCCAAGAATAAACACCCCACAACTATAGGAAATTCGAAAGGATACCATCTCAAGAAACATGACTCCATTTGCAACCACAAATAAGAGGAAACTCTTCAAAATCTTAGCAAAGTGGTAAGAAGGAAAAAGGGGTAAAGGTAGGACCTCAATAAAACCACAAACGGAACAAAGGATAGCTGAAGAGAATTCCCCCTTTAAGAAGAAAATCCAAACCATTTAGGTGCAAAGAAAGGAGTGCATCCACAAGAGAAGACAAGACGAACATTTGATGACAAACAGGACGTATTGGGATTACAAGAATAAATCACCTTGGAAAAAGCAACTATGTCAAATAGGAAGTTCGAACCAACAGGACAAGAGAAAGCAAGTCGTTACAACAAGATAGTCAGAGGGAACAAATGACACCCTAAGGAAGATTAGGAAGTAGAAGGGACTACACCCTAAAAAGGTCAGTGAGATGGATGTTAAGGACAGGAGGACTCGAGAAATAGCTGCTAAGAAACTTAGACCAAACAAATGGTGGAGGCAAAGCAGTTAACGAACAAATACTCGTGAAAGCCATAATGTAAGTTCTGACAAAGAAGAGAGAGGCAAAAAGGTCAAATACTCGAGAAAAGAAGGATACAAGAAATCCTTAAAAGAACCAAGGGCCAATTAATGACTAAACTCAAGCCAAGAAAGGAATAGGCAAGCCTCTCCCACAATGATCCTGAAACAAGGAAGATTTGTACGCTCCCTAAAGAAATAGACAGGTACTGGGTATGAATAAGGATGCAAATAGAGCATAAAGATATGCCTAAAAGATTTGCGGAGTAATGGTAAATAGGAGAAGACGACATCAAGGGATGTCATTTAAGGGTAGAAATCCCCTAGAGCAAATGTAAGAAAAGAATGTCAAGGGAAAGGCAAAGAATCCTACCAAGGAAGGAAGCCCCAGAAAGACATGTGTATCCCAATTAAGAGGAAATAGAACCAACCCTTATTTAGGAAATGTTTTCCAAGAAAGGAAGTATTGTAATGATCCATTATGACCTATTTGGAGAGAATAGGAGAACCATGTAGAAAGAGGAAAACTAGTAACGGCGGACAGCCAAAGATAATGAACAAAACTGGATGGAGTGAACCTTCCCAAGTAAAGTAATCGACACATAGATCGAAAGCAATTATTGTAGAATGAAGAATCATGAAGTGATTTATGAGCAAGTAAAAGAGGATTAAGGAAAAAGGAAGTCATTGAATAAGGGTTGTCACTAAAGAAGAGAAAGGACATAAGAAGGGAAAAAAAATCCTCGTATGTCAATAATCATCAGGAAACCCAACGATTGGAATTGAAAGGACCCAATAAAAATGTTTGGAAAGGATGAGTAGGTTAGAGAAATCCATGCGATTATGTGAGACATAACTTCAAAGGCATGATGGATGAGAGGATAACGGTAAAAAGGATAGTTGAGGAATGCTATCAAAAGAAAAGAGGGATGAAGTTATATGATCCCTGAAAGGTAAAAAAAAAAAAGCTAAGAGAGACCCTCAAGGAGATGTTCTAGAATGAACCCCTTTTTGTAAAGTAGGGGCAAAATGGTAATTTTGGAAAGGTTGGGGGACCAAATTGGAAATTTGGGAAATTGAACCCCTATTTGTAATTGAATAAATTGAGATACTAAGATGAATTTTATAAGTTTTGAGACTCAATTTGAGGAAAAAATGGCATTTGAGGACTTAAAGTTAAAGAAAAATATCTTTAGGGACCTAATTTCAAATAAAAGAAAAGTTGGGTTTCTCATTCATTTGGGATGAATGAGGGCTATTAGGCCAAAGAATAATGAACAAAAATGTTCATATCGTGTAGGAACATGAAGTACCGAGAACGACAGCTAAGACGAGTTCGAGTAAGGACAACAAGTTGGCTAAAAGGAATTTGACTGAATTAATGGGTGAGTGGAATTTTTATATCATACCCGACCGAGATGATAAGCACCTCGAAAATGAAATTCCACTACTAAGTGGTAATTTAAACATCACACCAAAGAGGAGTGATGTGAAAATCATACGGAAAAACTAGTTACCGGTTGTAAGTAGATCATACCCGGTTGGTATGTTAAAACTTCCTTAAAAGAAGTGGAAAACCATTTTATTGGTTATGAGCGGAGATGTCCTCATACTCGGTTGGTATGATGAACAATTGAAAAATATATTTTATCAAAAATGTCTCCCCTAACCGTGTGCCACTACTTAAACAATTTTGGAGACCTTCTTGATGAGAGCTCGAATAACTCTGTTAGGCCGGAGGCTTTGGTTTTGGAACTTGTGGGCTAATATGCTCGATTTTGAAAATCTAAAACATTGGGCCCTAGGTGGGTTGGCACGAGTAGGAGCTTTTAAACAAATATGATTGATATGCCATGAAAACTTAAGTAAATGAATTGTTTGGCCATGGTACCAAGATAGGACTGACATTCTCTATCAACTTGCGGTAGTGTGACATGACAGGTCTCCGGACTAGTCAAGACAAACAACTGCAGGTCGAGTTGAGGGTTAGAGCCGTTGGACCAGTGGCACCACATATTATATGGCATCATGTGAAAAATGTTAATTGTGCATGCACTGTGTTTATGGGACCTTCAAGACGCCCAAGAGGGGTAGTGATGCATCCTAGGGCTCTGGACGTCCTGCTGGATATAAGGGGAATTAGTCGTACTAGAAGTCTTGCAAAGCTTGACATTGCTTCAAGCGCATGAGACCGAAGTGGGGTCAGGATGAGGTCTCTGTCCTCATACGGACACGGAGATTTGTTATGGGATTGAGGGTTAGATGTCACGAACATCCATTCATTCTCAGGGTAGAAGTAGATGTACTTCTATCTAGGTGGCCGGTAAAGTCGCTCCGACGTGACAAGTGGGTTCAGTGGATGTACTGACCTGCAATTGTGTGATTGACCTTCATGATGAAGGATGTGTGTTGGGTGATGACACACTATGATTAATAAGAAATGAAAGTAAACATTAGAAATTTGAAAAGAAAGTTTTTGAAAGAGAATAAGGAGTCTGGCTCACTCCGAATCAAACATTTTTCCTAAAAAGATAAATTTTGCAAACCCATTCACTAAGTCATTGTACTCACCCCCTCCCATATATATCCCTTTCATGTAACCCTAGAAAGCCTACCCTAAAGACCACCACTTAATAAGCCTGTAAGACATGTGTGTTCAGTTTAAAATTTTATGCAGTTTTGATTTATGTTATTCCATGAAAGGTGTCGATTTAAAGGATGCATTACTCATCACAAATTATAAAAAATGGGCAACCCTTAGTAAACCAGGAGAGTGGTGAGTTGTTCACGGGGATCCGACCAAACAAGGTTGGGGCGTGACAACTTGAGTGGTATTAGAGCCTAGTTCCCTTGAAACATTATCAGTATTATGCCTTGACACTAACCTAACCTTAAACTATTGTATAGGATGGAGAGTCCCTAGGGAATTCATGGTGAAATCCAGTCCTACACCTATAACCCTGAAAGAGACATCCAACCCAAGGGAGGAAGCCGTACAAAGGTTTCTAATGGGCGAGAAACGAGTGCCCAAGGACATGGTGGAATACTACTAGAAACTAGTAGGAGCCTTACTGGAACCCGAAGGCATCATATATCTTCCTCCCAGACAAGAGGTGTAAACCCTGCCCTTTTGAGCTAAGGAAAATCGGGAAAAGAACTAGTCAAACCGAGTGAGAAAAATTGAAGCGATTTACAAAACCGATCATTTGGGAACAAACAATTTGGAAATTTATAACTTCCGGGTGATCCAAAGGGCTCATTATACCTTGGAAAAGAAACTTAAGACAAATTAGAAAAGAAAACCAAATTGTTTTAGGTGAATGAGATCCCATAAGAATTTTGAAGTTAAGCGTGCTTGCCTGAGAGTAGTATAAGGATGTGTGACCTCTTGGGAAGTATGCTTTTTAATTAATATATATATATATATATTTAATTATTGGAATTAATACAAATAATTTAATATCGATTTTACATTCTCCTCACACCTAAACACCTCTCTCTCTCTCTACTACTCCATTTCCCAGTGAAGCTCGAACCAGAGCTTTGACTTGAAGATTTTTCTAAACCTCGGAAGGAGAGGTCGGGCTCTTTAGAACCAGGGAGAAGACAACTATCTTATAGCAAACTACAATCAATCCGAGAATCGCTGGCATGATGGAACAGTGAAGTAGTTCCGGCGGACCGAAGCTGCCCTATTTCGGCCAAGCTGAAATCGGCCATTTTGAGCCCCCCTTAGGCCAAAATAAGCCCTCCTAACACTTCCTCAGCCCTTCCACGGCCGAATTAGGACCGAAAGGTAAGCCAATTTGGCTCCCCTTTCCAAATTTCGATCAGGGTTAGAGAGAGAGTTGACCAAATTTCAATGATGAAATTCTAATCCAATTTGACATCAATTGATGTGATTCTTGATTCTAGGATGAACCTTAGGATGAGAGCTATTTGCCCAGATCGAAAGCTCGGTCCGTCATGCCCTCACCGGTAAGTAATCGAATCTTTCTCTATCTAGAGTATGTTTTCTGTCGTGCCCTCATGATTCAAAGTTCTATGCAATCGTATGAACATGGTGAAACTTAATTTCAACAATTAGAGGGGTTTGATCGGTCAATTTGATGAAATCAAATTTGGCTATTAAAGAGTTGGATTGGGAGAAAAATGGGGGGAAATTGGGAATTTTCAAAAATTTGTGGGACCGAAATGCAATTTCCTCAAATTGAGGGTCAATTGGGCATGATAAAAATGTTAGAGGGCCAATTGAGGAATTTTAGAATTTTTGGGGTGAAACTTGCCATTTTTGTAAAGGAAGGGCAAAATGGTAATTTTGGAAAAATTGGGGGACCAAGTTGAAAATTTTAAAAGTTAAAATTAATCCAATAAACTGAGGGATTCTATGATTAATTTTAAAAGTTTCGGGACTCAATTTGAGGGAAAGCCGACATTAGGGACTTAAAGTTAAAGAGAAATAACTTTAGGGACCTAATTGCAAATAAATGAAAGTTTGACTTTCTCATTCATTTGGAATGAATGAAGGCTATTAGGCCAAAGGATAATGAACCGAGATGTTCATATCATGTAGAAACAAGAAGTACTAGGAGCACTAACAAGGACAAGCTTGCATGAATACAAAGAACCGATCTAGTGGAATTCACAACATTAACGTATGAGTGGGTTTAATAACGTCATACCCAGTTAGGATGATGAGCACAACTTGAAGTTAAAAACCACTCACCGATTGTGAGTGAGATTTTAGATCACACCCGGTTGGGATGATAAGCACATCAAAATGAAAACCCACTACTATGTGGTATTTTAAATATCACAACTTAGAGTTATGATGTGAAAACCATGTAGAAAAACTACTTACCGGTTATAAGTAGATCATACCCGATTGGTATGATGAAACTTCCTCGAAGGAAGTTGAAAACCCGTTCATCGGTTCTGAACGGAGATGTCCTTATATCGGATCGATATAATGGATAGAGAAAACATATGTTTTGTTGGAAGTGCTCTCCCCTGATTGGGTACCAATGCTTAAACAATTTGGGAGACCTTATTGATGGGAGCTCGAATAGCTCTTATAGGTCGGGGGCCTTAATTTTGGAACTTGGAGGCTAAATGCCCAATTTTGAAAATCTCGTACAGTAGGCCCAAGGCCATATTGCACGAGTAGGAGCTCGTAAACAAACATGATATATGTGCCATAAAACTTAATAAGTGAATTGTTTGGCCATGGTACCAAGATAAGACTGACATGCTCAGTCAACTAGCGGCAGTGTGACATGACAGGTTGACGGACCAGTCAAGACAAACAACTGCGGGTTGAGTTGAGAGTCGGGGCCATTGGACTAGTGGCATCATAGATTACATGGCATGATGGGAAAATTTTGATTGTGCATGCATTGTGAGGACGAGACCATCAAGATGCCCAAGAGGGGTAGTGATGTGTCCTAAGGGCCTTGGATGACATGGTAAGTATAAGGGCAGTTCGTCGATCCAAGTATCTGTGCGAAATTTGGAGTAGCACCAAGCGCGTGAGACTAGGGTGGGGATGAGATGAGGTCTCTGTTCGCATATGGATATGAAGAATCAATTTCAGGATTGAGGGTCAAATGTCGCGTACATCCACTCATTCCCAAGGCAGAGGTGGACGTACTTCTATCCGGGTGGCCGGTAAAGTCGCTTCGAAGCCACAAGTGGGTTTAGTTGTCGTGCTAACCTACGAATGTGTGTAACCTTCATGATGAAAGATGTTTTTTGGGTGATGACACACTGTGATTAATATGGAAATGGTGATAAACCCGAGATTTCAAATGAAAGGATTTTTGAAATAAAGGAGTCTGACACACTCCAATAATAAATGTTTTCTTAAAAGTCTAAACTTTTGAAAACCCATTCACTAAGTAGTCGTACTCACCCACTCCCTTATATCCCTTTTAGGAGATTTCAGAAAGCATACCCTTAAAGACCATCAACTAAGACGCATGTTATATAGGTATGATAAATCTAAATTATTATGCAATTTTGTTTATGTTATTCCTAGAAAAGGTGCAGGTTTAAAGGACGTCTTACTCTTTACAGTGTATAATAAGGGGGAAACCCTTTAATAAATCGGGAGAGTGGTGGGTTGATCATGGGGATCTGACCAAATAGGGTCGGGGTGTGACAAGAGGAACCAATATCACCTCCTAGAAGTCTAACCCCTCCTCCTCTAGTCCCACAGCAACTGAAGGGGAATCCAACCAAGAAGGAGGCCTGAGACAATTACTGGGATGCGTATACCACCTTCATGAAGGTCCACCATGTACCTCCACCCACTCAACCTGGCTTCAATCTCTCCCAATGGGTGAAGTGGACTTGTGAGTGTGAAGTTGAGGTACTAAGGTGATACAGATTGGATGCCATCCATGAAATTCATCCTATTAGGGAACACGAATGGAACCCAACCAATTCTTCAGAGCCTTTTGATCAAGAGTCAGACAATCGTTCTAGGGTTAATTCTAGTCCTATGACCCCAAGGGATTAGGGGGTAGAACATTTTTGTAATAAGCCAAGTATGGTTAGAAAAATTTCTAGAATGAATGAAAGTGAAATTTTTTTATAAAACTTATGAGTTTCTTGATATATTCAAAACAAAAAGAGAATGATAATAAAGATAAAGAAAAAGGTAGGGAATCACCTAAGGAAGAAAGAATGCGTTATTTATAGTTAACCTCAACCCTTAAGACTTACCCTCAGAAATACAATAAGGAAGAATCCATCAAAGGGAGATCTAAAGAAAAGGAAATTGGAACAAAGGAAAGCAATCATCAAAGAGTATTGATTTATGGAGAGAAGTTAAAAGATAGACTTAAAGAAATGAGAGTAAGGAAAAACAAGGAGGAGTGGAACATTTCAAAAGGGAACCAAAAGGATGAAAGCTGATCGAGAAGAAAAGGAATTAAGTATGGGAGAAAACTAAGGCTATCAAGACTACCAAGGAAAGATGGGAAGAAAGTAGAATAACACGAAGGCCCATGTATAACAATTGCTTGTAATGAACTAAGATACAGTTCTTCAGGAACTCCATAAGATAGGAGGACTTGTGGAACATAGAGGTACGGACCAAAAAGAGGAAGAAAAGCTGGAGTGGATGAATTACACAAGATCCTCAAGTATAAGTGAAGATTAAAAAGATAGAACATTTAACACAGAATGGAAAACACTAGAAGAAGAATGAGAGTAGGAAGTTGGATCGAGGAAGGAGAAAGCTCCAAGTCAAGACAATTAATCGAGGAAAGGTTGCAAAACCAAAGTCAAAATAAGGTACTTAGTAAGAAGTACGAGTGGCTGAGTGTGTTGAGAGGTTAAGCATGATCTTCTGAAGAAGACCTAGAAATCCAAATAGAAACTTTAGACGAATCTGATTTAAAATAACTTATATGTACCAAATTTGATGCAAACCCCGCCAATATGCTGACGACACCCTACACCAAATATGACAACGATCCCAAGACTTTCACAACGCAAGTGCGAAAAGATGGAATATACCTTGTTTATGTGAGAAACAAGCTATGGGATATGTAGACGCCACATGCAAATCCTCTAAGAAAAACTCTTAGAAAACCTCGAGTGATAAGTCTTGATTGCTTGAATGTCACAGGTAAAAACCTGATAAGTTTAAAAGCCCTTTCAAGATAGAAAGAAGACAAAACCTCACAAAATTAAAATTTCAAAGTGTGTTCTCCAATGCTGTGGAGTATGCCTTTTATAGGCACATATAACAATCGAATAGCATAAAAACAAGGAAACTATATCTTATGCTTACATGCCAACCATATCTAATCTAAATATCTAAGATATTTTTATAACCAATTTAAAAATATAAATTTAACTAATTAAATATCTAATATTATCCTTTAATATCATAGAAGATTTATTATATTAATAAATCTCTACTCATTAATTAAATTTGGACCTTATCGTGGGCTTTTCTTAGGCTCTTCAATTGGGCTTCCACTTGGATTTTTTTTGGCAATCTCTTTAATCATTCCATATAAAGCTTGTTTGAATCTTTTAGCCCCTTAACTTTGTGATTGGGCCCTCTTGAAGTCTCAAATAATCATTTATCCCATTTGGTGACAAAGTGTTCAGCTCCATTGTAGGTTCGTTTGATTGAACTTGTGAATTTGTAGACTCTTTTGTCGGATTCACATCAATGTATGCTATAGCTAACAGTATATTTATTAGATAACTTATTGTTGTAATTATTATTAATGAGTTTTAACACTTTAAATGATCTCTCTAATTTAAGAAATTTTGATATTTTTCTATCCATAAACCGTTCATTCCTTATATGTAAACTAACCCAAATCCCTAGATCAAAAACAACTTTCATGAAACTCTTGTTGTAAAGATTAATATTTTCTTGAGTCTACTATTTTTTATCCAATGGATTAAAACCATAGATAATCTCCAATGGTGATAACTTAATCACTGAATAAATATAATGATTATATGCAAACACAACATGTGATAAATATGCAGTTGAAAATAGAAGTTTTGTAACCAACAAAGTATTCCAAGAAAAATTAAGCAATTTAATATCAATGATTGTAAGCAAAACGTACCTTCCAGATAATGTATGAGCAACTACATTTTTCATACGTTGCTTACACTTGATCACATAAGGAAATATTTTGATGAAATCCACCCACCTTGCATGACACTCATTCAGTTTGAGGGCTACTCCGTTGAACTTTTCATTATAATATGCAATTGATCTTCTTTCCTGACTTACCAAATAAGGTGTTTGCCAATCTCGAATTACCTTAATTTCCTTGTCAATGGCAATCCCTTCAAAACTTGTAACATATCTAGGAAATACAAGTTTATCCGAACAAATGATAAATATCTTAAAATTCTCAAACAACTTATCTTTCCTTAAAACTTCTTTGAGTTTTCTTAGTGTTTCTTAGCATTTCTTAGGTTTTCTTTGCATTTCTTTGAGTTTTATAGGGTTTCTTAGAGTTTCATATAATTTTTTAGTGTTTCTTAGTGTTTGTTGGGGTTTCTTAGTATTTTTTTAGGGTTTCTTAGCGTTTCTTAGCATTTTTTATGGTTTTTTTTAGTATTTCTTAAAGATTCTTAGCATTTTTAGCCTTTCTTGGGGTTTCTTAGCTTTACTTAGTGTTTCTTTTAGTTTATTATCATTTCTTAGGGTTTCTTAAGGTTTTGTAGGGTTTTTGATGCGAACCCCGCTAATATGCTAACGACACCCTACACCAAATATGGCAACAATCCCAAGACTTTCACGACGCAAGTACGAAAAGATGGAATATATCTTGTTTGTGTGAGAAACAAGGTATGAGATAAGTAGACGCCACACCCAAATCCTCTAAAAAGAACTCTTAGAAAACCTTGGGTGATAAGTCTTGATTGCTTGAATGACACAGGTAAAAAACCTGATAAGTTCAAAAGCTCTTTCAAGATAGAAAGAAGACAAAAGTCACAAAATTGAAATTTCAAAGTGTATGTCCTCCAATGTTGTGTAGTAGGCCTTTTATAGGCACATATAATAACCAAATAGCCTAAAAATAAGGAAAATATATCTTATGATAACATGCCAACCATATCTAATCTAAATATCTAACATATTTTAATAACTACTTTAAAAATTTGAATTTAACTAATTAAATATCTAATATTATCATTTAATATCCTAGAAGATTTATTATATTAATAAATCTATACTCATTAATTAAATCTGGACTTTTCTTGGACTCTTTAATCAGGCTTCCTTGTCGTGGGCATTTCTTGGACTCTTTAATTGGGCTTCCACTTAGATTTTCTACAATCTCTTTAATCAGCTCATATAAAGCCTATTTGAACCTTTTAGCCCTTAACCTTGTCACTGAGCCCTCTTGTAGTCTCAAATGATTATTTATCCTATTTGGTGACAAATTGTTCAGCTCCATTACAGGTTTGGTTGATTGAACTTGTGAATTTGTAGACTCTTTGTCAGATTCACATCAGTTTCTTAATGTTTCTTAGGGTTTAGAAGGGATTCATAGCATTTCTTAGGGTTTTATAGGGTTTCTTAGAGTTTCATAGCGTTTCTTAGGGTTCCTTAAGGTTTCTTAGCGTTTCTTAGGGTTCCTTAAGGGTTCTTAGCGTTTCTTAGGTTTCATTAAGGGTTCTTAGCATTCCTTAGGGTTTTATATAGTTTCTTAGCGTTTCTTATGGTTTGAAAGTGTTTTTTTAGAGTTTCTTAGTGTTTGTTAGGGTTCCTTAAGGGTTCTTAGGATTTCTTAGGGTTTCTTAGCGTTTCTTACGGTTTATAGCGTTTCTTAGCATTTACTAGGGTTTTCTAGCGTTTCTTTCCATTTCTTAGGGTTTTTTAGCGTTTGTTAGGGTTTCATAGGGTTTCTTAGCGTTTCTTAGCGATTCTTGGAATTTTTTAGCATTTCTTGGGATTCTTAATATTTCTTTAGGATTTCTTATAGTTTTTTAGCATTTCTTAGGGTTTAATAGGATTTCTTAGTGTTTCTTAGCATTTGTAGGGTTTCTTAGAGTTTCTTAGTGTTTCTTAGGGTTTATTAGCATTTTTAGGGTTTTATAGGGTTTCTTAGTGTTTCTTAGGGTTTTATATAGTTTCTTAGCGTTTCTTATGGTTTGAAAGTGTTTTTTTAGAGTTTCTTAGTGTTTGTTAGGGTTCCTTAAGGGTTCTTAGGATTTCTTAGGGTTTCTTAGCGTTTCTTACGGTTTATAGCGTTTCTTAGCATTTACTAGGGTTTTCTAGCGTTTCTTTCCATTTCTTAGGGTTTTTTAGCGTTTGTTAGGGTTTCATAGGGTTTCTTAGCGTTTCTTAGCGATTCTTGGAATTTTTTAGCATTTCTTGGGATTCTTAATATTTCTTTAGGATTTCTTATAGTTTTTTAGCATTTCTTAGGGTTTAATAGGGTTTCTTAGTGTTTCTTAGCATTTGTAGGGTTTCTTAGAGTTTCTTAGTGTTTCTTAGGGTTTATTAGCATTTTTAGGGTTTCCAATCATTTCTGAGCGTTTGGAAGGTTTTTTTTTAGCACATTTAGTGTTTTTTAGCATTTTTTTGGGATTTAATAGGAGTTTTTAGGGTTTCGAAGCGTTTCTAAGGCTTTCTTAGCATTTCTTTGGGTTTCTTAAGGTTCCTTAAATGTTCTTAGCATTTTTTTGGTTTCTTAGGATTTCTTATTGTTTCTTAGGGTTTTACTAGCATTTCTTATTATTTATTAGGGTTTCCTAGCGTTCCTTACCGTTTCTTAGAGTTTCCTTGGGTTTATTAGGGTTTAATAGCGTTTTTACTGTTTCTTAGCGAATCTTAGCATTTTTTTAGCATTTCTTGGGGTTTCTTAGTGTTTTTTAGGGTTTCTTAGCGTTACTTAGTGTTTCATAGCATTTTTAGGATTTTTTAGCGTTTCTTAGAGATTGTTAGCATTTTTTTAGCGTTTCTTAGCACTTTTTAGGGTTTCTTATAGTTTATTAGCATTTCTTTGGGTTTCTTAGTGTTTTGTTGGGTTTCTTAGCGTTCCTTAGGGTTTTGTAGGTTTTCTTAGCGTTTCATTGGGTTTTGTAGGGTTTCTTAGCATTTCTTTGGGTTTTGTAGGGTTTCTTAGTGTTTCATAGGTTTCTTAGGGTTTTATAGGTTTTCTTAGCGTTTCTTAGGGTTTGAAAGGGTTTCTTAGAGTTTCTTAGCGTTTCTTTGGGTTTCTTAAGGGTTCTTAGCATTTCTTAGTGTTTCTTAGCGTTTTTTAGTGTTTTTTTTTAGTGTTTCTTAGGGTTTATTAGTATTTCTTAGGGATTCTTAGGGTTTCCTATGATTTCTTAGCGTTTGGAAGGGTTTTTTTTAGCACTTTTAGTGTTTTTTTTAGCATTTCTTAGGATTTAATGGGATTTCTTAGGATTTCTAAGCATTTCTAAGGCTTTCTTAGTATTTATTAGCAATTCTTGGCATTTTTATAGTGTTTCTTGGGATTCTTAATGTTTTTTTGGATTTCTTAGCGTTACTTAGCTTTTCTTATAGTTTCTTAGCATTTCTAAGGGTTTCTTAGCATTTCTTAGGGTTTTATAGGGTTTCTTAGCATTTCTTAGGGTTTTATAGGGTTTCTTAGCATTTTTTAGGTTTTCTTTGAGTTTCTTAGTGTTTCTTATTGTTTGTTAGGGTTTCTTAGAGTTTTTTCATGTTTATTAGGGTTTCTTAGTGTTACTTAGTGTTTCTTAGGGTTTATTAGTATTTTTTAGGGATTCTTAGGGTTTACTATCATTTCTTAGTGTTTGGAAGGGTGTTTTTAGCAATTTTAGTGTTTTTTTTAGCATTTCTTAGGATTTAATAGGATTTTTAGGGTTTCTAAGCGTTTCTAAGGCTTTCTTAGCATTTCTTTTGGTTTCTTAAGGGTTCTTAGCATTTCTTTGTGTTTCTTAGAATTTCTTAGGGTTTCTTAGGGTTTTATTAGCGTTTCTTAGCATTTATTATGGTTTCCTAGAATTCGTTACCGTTTCTTAGGGTTACCTTGGGTTTATTAGCATTTTTAGGGTTTCTTAGCGAATCTTAGCATTTTTTAGCTTTTCTTGGAGTTTCTTAGTGTTTTTTAGGGTTTCTTAGCGTTACTTGGTGTTTCTTAGCATTTTTTTTTAGTGTTTTTAGGGTTCCTTAGAGTTTTGTAGGGTTTCTTAGTGTTTCTTAGGGTTTTGTAGGTTTTCTTAGCTTTTCTTAGAGTTTTGTAGGGTTTCTTAGTGTTTCTTAGGGTTTTGTAGGTTTTCTTAGCTTTTCTTAGAGTTTTGTAGGGTTTCTTAGTGTTTCTTAGGGTTTTATAGGGTTTCTTAGTGTTTCTTAGGGTTTTATAGGGTTTCTTAGTGTTTCTTAGGGTTTTAGGGTTTCTTAGATTTTCATAGCGTTTCTTAGGTTACCTTAATGCTTCTTAGTGTTTCTTAGGTTTCCTTATGGGTTCTTAGTATTTCTTAGGGTTTTATAGGGTTTCTTATTGTTTCTTAGGGTTTGAAAGGGTTTCTTAGTGTTTCTTTGGGTTCCTTAAGGGTTCTTAGCGTTTCTTAGGGTTTCTTTTGGTTTTATAGGGTTTCTTAGAGTTTTTTTTAGCATTTCTTAGTGTTTTTTTATGGTTTCTTATTGTTTTTTAGGGTTCCTTAGCGTTACTTAACGTTTCTTAGCATTTTTTACGATTTTTTAGCGTTTCTTAGAGATTCTTAGCATTTTTAGCCTTTCTTGGGGTTTCTTAGCATCTTTTAGGGTTTTTTTAGCTTTACTTAGCGTTTCTTAGCATTTCTTAGGCTTTTGTAGGATTTCTTAACGTTTCTTAGGGTTTTGTAGGGATTCATAGCATTTCTTAGGGTTTTATAGTGTTTCTTAGTGTTTCTTAGGGTTTCATAGAGTTTTATTCCATTTCTTAGGGTTCCTTAAGGGTTCATAGCGTTTCTTAGCATTTCTTAGCATTTCTTAGGGTTTTATAGGGTTTCTTAGCGTTTCTTAGGGTTTTATAGGGTTTCTTAGAGATTATTAGCGTTTCTTAGTGTTTGTTGGGGTTTCTTAGCGTTTTTGATGCGAACCTTGCCAATATGCTGACGACACCCTACACCAAATATGGCAAACACCCCAAGAATTTCACGACGTAAATGCGAAAAGATGGAGTATACCTTGTTTATGTGAGAAACAAGGTATGAGATATGTAGATGCTACACCCAAATCCTCTAAAAAAAACTCTTAGAAAACCTCGAGTGATAAGTCTTGATTGGTTGAACGCCACAAGTAAAAACCTGATAAGTTCAAAAACTCTTTCAGGATAGAAAGAAGACAAAATCTTATAAGATTGAAATTCCAAAGTGTGTCCTCCAATGCTGTGGAGTATGCTTTTTATAGGTACATAGAACAACCGAATAGCCTAAAAAATAATGAAAATATATCTTATGGCTACATGCCAACCATATCTAATTTAAATATCTAAGATATTTTTATAACTAATTTAAAAATCTAAATTTAACTAATTAAATATCTAATATGATCATTTAATGTCGTAGAAGATTTATTATATTAATAAATCTCTACTCATTAATTAAATCTGGACCTTCTCGTGGGCTCTTCTTGGACTCTTTAATTGGGCTTCCTTCTCGTGGGCATTTCTTGGACTCTTTAATTGGGCTTCCTTCTCGTGGGTATTTCTTGGACTCTTTAATTGGGCTTCCACTCTGAATTTCTACAATCTCTTTAATCAGCTCATATAAAGCCTATTTGAACCTTTTAGCCCTCTTGTAGTCTCAAATGATTATTTATCCTATTTGGTGACAAACTATTCAGCTCCATTGCAGGTTTGGTTGATTGAATTTGTGAATTTGTAGACTATTTGTTAGATTCACATAATTCTCATCCTCTTGAAAATGATTTGTCGTCAAATCTTCTTTTCCTTCATCACCTACATCAAAAGACATTAACTTATAAATATTTATGCTATTGCTAACAATATATTTGCTAGATAACTTCCTATTGTAATTATTATTACAAAGTTCTAACACTTTAAACAATCCTTCTAATCTAAGAAATTTTGATAGTTTTCTATTCATAAATAGTTCATTCCTCAGATGTAGGCTAATCCAAATCCCTGAATCACAAATAGCCTTCTTGAAACTTTTGTTGGCTAGATTAATATTTTCTTGATTTTGTTGTTTTCTATCAAATTGATTAAAACCATAGATAATCTCCAATTGTGATAACTTAATCACTGAATAAATATAACGATTATATGTAAACACAACATATAATAAACATGTAGTTGAAAATAGAAGTTTTGTAACCAACAAAGTATTCCAAGAAAAATTAAGCAATTTAGTATCAATGATTGTAAGCAAAACATACCTTCCAGATAATGTATGAGTAACTACATTTTTCATACCTTGCTTACACTTGATCACATAACCGGATGTATAAATGAATTCTACCCACCTTGCATGATACTCATTCAGCTTGAGGGCTACTCCGTTGAACTTTTCATTATAATGTGCAATTGTTCTTCTTTCCTAACTTACCAAATAAGGTGTTTTCCAATCTCGAATTACCTTAATTTCCTTGTCAATGGCAATCCCTTCAAAACTTATAACATATCCAGGAAATACAAGTTTATCCGAACAAACGATAAATATCTTAAAATTCTCAAACAACTTATCTTTCCTTAAAGCTTCTAACATAATTTTCAAATATTTCGTAAGTTCATCTAAGATCTTATCATATACTAGGATGTCATCAAAATATATATAGTCAAACTTTAAAATGACATCATGCAAGATATGGTTCATTGATATCTGATAGTGCTAAAGGCACTAGTCAATCCAAAAATTACAACTAACCAATCATATAGACTTGGTTTTGTTTCATATGTTATTTTCAAATCATCTTTTTCTTTAATTTGAAATTGAGGATATTGACTTTTAAGATCAAGTTTTGAAAACAAATAGTATTCATACAACTTAATAATAATATCGTATAAATGAGAAAGATGTCATCGATACTTTATCGTGATATTGTCAATGGCTCGATAATCGAGGCATATTTGCCAAGTTTTGTCCTTCATCGGTACAACACATGATCGCTTTCTCTTACGTATATATCTCCTTTCCATCAGTTTTAGGACTTGGTGTTGACTTTGATTCTTTTTTTCTTGAATTGGTGGCAAACCAGGAGTTATCTTCTTTGGAATGACATTCTTGAATTCCTACAGAAGAGAAACACTAATGCTCGGCAAATATTCGATAATATGGTTAGTAAAATATAAATCCTTGTACGTAAGTACTGTAAGGATATGATCTGAAACTATATCTCAATTTTTCTTTCCGTAAAATTATTTTTACTTTCTTTTCTTTGTATTATGGCCTTTTTCTCTTCTTTTTCAACATTTTCTTTTCTCTCATCATTTTCAATTTCGAATTTTCTCTCTCTGATTTTTCTATGTTATTTTTCAATATTACCTTTTATCGCCTCCTATTCAATCTTAGCTTTTCTCTCGTGTCTTTCTGCAATTTTCTTTTCATTTGCCTTTTTCTTTTTTTCAATTGATCTTGAAAAACTTGTGATAAAGTAAGAGGTACAAGAGATATTGATCTATTATTAATCACGAATGAGTACCTATCTATTAATCTATCATACGTAACTTGACGACCTAACTTCCAAGGTTCTCCTAATAGAATATGACATGCATGTATAGGTACTACATCACATAATACTTTATCCTGATATTTCCTTATAGAGAATGACACTATCACCTATTGGGTTACCTCGAGTTTGGGTTGATCATTCAGCCTTTGAATTTGATATGGTTTTGGATGCTTCATTATATGTAAAGCCAACTTCTCCATAAGCTCGGTGCTAGCAAAGTTAGTGCAGCTTTCCCCATCTATGATAACAGAACAAACCTTATTTTTCATAGAGCAACGAGTATGATAACTTCTCACGTTAGTTGTCCAAGATATCATCAATCCATGGTCTATCCCAAGTAGTAGGTTGATTGAAGGAATTGAGCTTAAGGTTGTTGCGATTAGCTTTGACATCATCTAAATCCTCAAGTTCTTCTGGATTAAAATATCTAGATTGAAAGCTCGAACATTGTTGTTAAGTGGGCGTATGTTGATGCGAACGCCATCTCACACCTTCCTCCAACTGACCCATTCGGGTATGAAGAGACTCAAATTCAGACTTCACTATATGTTCCATTTCTCTCTTCATTGCTTTCCACTATAGGTTTTGAATGGGTAGTATGGAACCCTCTTCTTTCATTGTGTTTCCTTGTCGTTGGGTCTTGTGATCTTGGCAATTGTTAGAAAGAAAAGAACCTCGTAACTCTCCCTCACATGTTTCTCTCAAACACTCCTGTTTCACACTCAAATGGCTTTTTCTTATAGATTTAAAGCACTCTTGCCTTTTTCCACTCATATGTCTTCTTTCAATCTGAATACAACTTTAAAAACAAATCATTTTTACGAAACAGTACAACTTGAGGAACAATCAAGACAAATCAATAAGGTTTTCAAAAATAATTCTAGAAGAATTTAAGTGTGGTGTACGAATAGACTTAGAGAAGAATAAAATTTAGATAGAAAAAGAAATTAAAATGGAATGAAGTAGACTAGATAGAGTAAAATAAGAATGAAATTCAAGCTACAATTGTGCGCCTCTCATTTTTTTTTTACCTTTTTATTGCACGAATTTTTTTTGCTTTTTTTTTCTCTTTTTTTAACCTACTAAAGAGAAGATAGATAGAAGAAGATGAGAATTTTTTTTTCTTTTATAGAGAATAGAAATAGGCAGAAAAGATAAAAAAAAAAGAACTAGATATAAAAGATGGGATGGAACTTGCCGTACAACCGTATGCTTTGATACCAACTGATGCAAACCCTGCCAATATGCTAACGACACCCTACACCAAATATGACAAAAACCCCAATACTTTCACGACGCTAGTGCGAAAAGATAGAGTATACCTTGTTTATGTGAGAAACAAGATATGAGATATGTAGATGCCACACCCAAATCCTCTAAGAAAAACTCTCAAAAACCTCGGGTAATAAGTCTTGATTGCTTGAATGCCACAAGTAAAAACCTGATAAGTTCAAAAAGCTCTTTCAAGATAGAAAGAAGACAAAACCTCACAAGATTGAAATTCCAAAGTATCGGTCCTCCAATGATGTGGAGTATGCCTAGGCACAAATAACAACCGAATGGCCTAAAAATAAGGAAAATATATCTTATGGTTACATGCCAACCATATCTAATTTAAATATCTAAGATATTTTTATAACCAATTTAAAAATATAAATTTAACTAATTAAATATCTAATATTATCATTTAATATCGTAGAAGATTTATTATATTAATAAATCTCTACTCATTAATTAAATTTGGACCTTCTCGTGGGCTTTTCTTGGACTCTTTAATTGGGCTTCCACTTGAATTTTCTGCAATCTCTTTAATCAGCTCATATAAAGCCTATTTGAACCTTTTAGCCATCTTGTAGTCTCAAATGATTATTTATCCTATTTAGACAAACTGTTCAGCTCCATTGTAGGTTCGGTTGATTGAACTTGTGAATTTGTAGAATTTTTGTCAGATTCACATCAGTTTCTTAGGGTTTTTTTTAGCATTTCTTAGTGTTTACTAGGGTTTTGTAGCATTTCTTTCAATTTCTTAGGGTTTATTAGCATTTCTTAGGGCTTCTTAGCATTTCTTAGGGATTCTTCACATTTTTTTTACATTTCTTGGGATTCTTAATGGTTTTTAGGATTTCTTAGCATTACTAAGCATTTATTATAGTTTCTTAGCATTTCTTAGTGTTTCTTAGGGTTTTATAGGGTTTCTTAGGGTTTCTAAGTGTTTCTTAGAGTTTCTTAGCATTTTTAAGTGTTTATTAGGGTTTCTTATCATTTCTTAGTGTTTCTTAGCATTTTTTAGTGTTTATTAGGGTTTCTTATCATTACTTAGTGTTTCTTAGGGTTTATTAGCATTTCTTAGGGATTCTTAGGGTTTCCTATTATTTCTAAGTGTTTTGGAAGGGTGTTTTCGTACTTTTATTATTTTTTAGCGTTTCGTAAGATTTAATAGGATTTTTTAGGGTTTCTAAGTTTTTCTTAGCGTTTCTTTGGGTTTCTTAGGAGTTCCTTAAGGGTTCTTAGAGTTTCTTTGGATTTTTTAGCGACTATTGGCATTTTTTTAGCATTTCTTGGGGTTTTTTAGTGTTTTTCAAGGGTTCTTAGCGTTTCTTAACATTTTTAGTATTTCTAAGAGATTTGTAGCATTATTTTAGCATTTCTTGGGGTTTCTTAGCCTTGTTTAGGGTTTCTTATCATTTCTTAGGGTTTTTTTAGGGTTTCTTAGCGTTTCTTAGGGTTTCTTAGTGTTTCTTAGTGTTTCTTAGGGTTTTATTGGGTTTCTTAGCATTTCCTAGCATTTCTTAGCATTTCTTAATGTTTCATAGGGTTCTTAGTGTTTTTAGGGTTTCTTAGCTTTTCTTAGAGTTTTTTGGGTTTCTTAGCTTTTTTTAAAGTTTTTAGGGTTTCTTAGGGTTTTTAAGGGCTTTTTAGGGTTTCTTTGTGTTTCTTAGGGATTCTTAGGGTTTATGATGTGAACCCCACTAATATATTAACGGCACCCTACACCAAATATGGAATAGACCCTAAGGCTTTTACGATGCAAGTAAAAAGAATGGAATATACCTTGTTCGATTGAAAAACAAGGTACGGATAGAAGTAGACACCACACCAAATTCCTCTAAGAAGAGCTTCTAGAAAACCCTGGTGATAAGTTTGATTAATTGAACGCCACAAGTAAAAATCTGATAAGTTCAAAAGTTCTCTCAAAAGAGAAAGAAGATATAAGCCTCACAATAAAATTGAAACCAAAGACCTATCTCTACAATGCTCTAAAGTTAGCCTTTTATAGGCACTTGAAAATATTAGCTATTATCTAAATAAGAAAATAAAATACTGTGGTTGACATGCCAACCATATAACTATTCATATAGAAAATATTCCTAATATATTATTTTATTCTACAATATTCTTAAAAATTTATTATGTTAATAAATCTCTCACTTGAAATTCAAATTTAAATTTTAAATTTGAATTATCTTCTTGAGATCTTATTGGGCTCTTCTTTTGGGCTTGAGATCTTATTGGGCTTGAGATCTTATTGGACTCTTCCTTTGGGCTTCCACTTGGGTTTTTTCAATTGCTCCAATTAGTCCATTCAATGCTTCTTCAAATCTTTTGGCCCTTAACTTGTGAATCACATCATCCCCAATTTGATTCACATCATTCTCCCCCTCATTAAAATGATTTGTCCTCAAATCTTAGATCTCCTTGTCACCTACATAAAAAAATATTAAATTAGGAATATTAAAAATGTAATTGATTAGTTTCAACACTCCAATAGATAAATTTACTCTAGGAATAAGTTTAACACAAATTCCTGGATCAAAAACAATTTTCTTGAAGACTTGATTAACTTGATTTTCATATGCTATTTTCTGAATTTGTTTTAGAAACTTATTTTTTCTCTTCAAATCTAAATTTACTAACTCGACAATAATAAATAATATTAAATCTAAATGAGGCAATGAATAAAAAAAATTAAATAATTTTAAATAATGAAAACCTAATCAAAGAAGTTATATAACCAGTATATATGAAGTCAATATCATGTAAATATCCCGTTGAAAATAAAAGTTTTCTTTCCAATTTGCTCCACAAAATATTCCAAAAATGACTCAAGAATTTATAATCATAATTAACTTCAATAATTCTAGGAATATAATGCAATATAACAACTTCTCTAAGTAATAAATAAATAACATTTGATACACTCTTAGTTTTATGATATTGAAATAAATATGTTATTTTTAAGAATTGTCTAACTATGATAAATATAAAGTATCTTCTCTTCTTAATCCTAAGTAATCCATAAATAAATTCCATAAGAATATCAATCATGGCAAATACTCTAAGAATTGAAATAGTAATATACAAAATATGAAATTGCTGGTTAAAATTAACTTCTTTACCTGTAATGAAATGGAAACAAAATTTCCTTATATTTCTTTTCATATATGAACCCAAAGAATACTCATGAAATATTGTAATAACTTAGCTACCATAGATTGTTTAATAAGTTCTAAGACATATGATTTCTTAACAAGTAACTTACACAAATAAAATTGAGAGATAGGTAATTTATTTTCCTGAGACATATACCAATTTTGCAAGTGAAACTTCTCAAACAAGCAAATTATATAACTTTCAAACTCTTTACAAGAATTATAATAATTTGCATACAATTCCTTAATATAATCAAGAAATTTAGTATTAAGTAGATTAAGAAATACATACCTTCGTGATTGTGCATCGATAACTATATATTTCATACCTTGTCTATACTTGATCACATATGGAAAAGTCTTGATGAAAACCACCCACCTTGCATGATGCTTATTCAACCTGTGTTGTCTCTTAAGGCGCAAATCAAATACATGATTCATGTTAATCATAGAATCTTTTGGCATTAGCTGCCTTATTTGTAGAGGTTGAGAAAACACAAATATCTCATTATCATAGTTAGGATAGTTGAATGCTACTTTACTCAACTTTTCACTAAAATATATAATCAATATATCTAAACTGCCTATTTTTTATACTTCACAATTAAGTTTGAATAACTTAGGAAATTTAGGTAATGTAGTAAAATGGAAACTAGTTAACTTATCTTTTAAATATTTGAATATATTTTCTTGCACATCACATAATTTAAATAAAATATTCTTTTCTAAAAAATATAGTGAGATGTATAGGACAACTATTAAATTTAGTAATATAATCCATATAAAAATAAGTAAATTTAAGGAAACTTCTCATCTCACTTACCCAATAAGGTGTTGGCCAATCTTGAGTTGCCTTAATTTCCTTTTTTATTACAATCCATTTAGAAATAGCAACATATATAGGAAATACAATATTATTCCAACAATATATACTTGTACTAAAATTAAAAAATTTCATATATTTCCAAAAAATATTTAAGAAAAAATTTAAATATTCTCCACGTTCAAATAAGAAAACATTATATATTAGTATATCATTAATATATATATATATATATATATATTAATAAACCTTTCAATAAAAGCATGTCATAAATAATTCCATAATATCATAGAAATATTAGTTGCATTAGTTAAACAAAAAATCATAATTAACCATTTATATAAACCAGGTTTTGTCATTAATATATTTTCCAATTCATATTTATCTTTAATTCGAAATTTATTATATTCACTTTTAAAATTTATTTTTGCTATCAAATAAGATCCATAGAAATCATCTAACATATGATTTAAACAAGGAATAGGGTGATGAAACATTATCGTGCTACTATTGATAGTTTGATAATCAGCGCACATTCGCCAAGTTTTACCTTTTTTGGGTATTTGCTCAAACCCATGGACTTGGTCTTGAATTTGATGCTTGATTCCTTGAGTTAGTGCTAAACCACGAGATATCTTCATTGGAACATGTTTGAATTCCTGCAAAAAAGATATAATATTGCTTGGCAGATATCTGACAATGTGATTAGTATTTAAAAATATATCCTTGTACATAGGTAATGTTGGGACATGTAAACTTATAAAATTATTTTTACTCTATTTCTTTTCAATTATTTATTTTTCAATTTTGGCTTTTCTCTATTTTGTTTCAATGTCGCCTTTTATCTCTTTATTTTCAATTCTGGCTTTTGTTTCTTCTTTTTAAGCTTTGCCTTTTATCTCTTCCTCTTCAATTTTAGCTTTTTTTCTTCTTTTACCAAACCTGACTTGATCATAGTAATCTCCATCTCTTTGAAGAATTTATCAATGCGCTTACTGCATTATTCCTAATAGTAGTTGCTAGGAACAAATTGTTGGCGCATAATTACTTTCAGCTCCCTACATGACTCCATGGGGTGTTCATGGTTGCATCTTCTGTCTTTCACCAATTGGTCCCACCATGTAATTGCATAATTTGAAAATGCAAAGGATGCAACTCCTACCTTTTTTGCTTCATAGTAATTGCAATTTTCAAAGAACTTATCCATCTTCTTTTCCCATTGGATATATTCTTCTAGGTCCTCATTTCCATAGAATAATGGTATATTCAAATCATACAGGTTATTAGTCGTTGGTCTTCTTCTTGTTGTATATTGCTCTTGATCCCTTCATTCCTCCAAACAATCTAATCACATGTGTAATGACTCAATTGCGGACTTTACCATCTGTCTCATTTTGCTCATCATGTTTTGAACAGACTGAGCAGAACTGTCTTCTGTCCATGTGTTTCTTCGTTGTTGGGACTTGTAATCCTGTCAATTGTTAGAAACAAAAGAACCTCACAACTCTCCCTCACATGTTTCTATCAAACACTCCTGTTTCACACTCAAATGGCTTTTTCTTAAAGATTTAAAACACTCTTGCCTTTTCCCACTCATATGCCTTCTTTCAATTTTAATTGAACTTAAGAACAAATCATTTTCATGAAACAGTTCAACTTGAGGAACAATCAAGACAAATCGACAAAGTTTCAAAAAGTAATTCTAAAAAGGATTTAAGTGTAAGGTATAAGGATATTAAAAAAATATATAGGAAGAAGAGTAAAATCTAATAGAGTAGAATGAATAAGATACTGAATATACTTTTGTGCTTTTTTTTTCCTTTTTTTTGCCTTTTTCTATGCCTTTTTATAATTCTTTTTTGCCCTTTTTTTATTCTTCTAACTTTTTTGCATGCCTTTTTTCACTATTTTTTTACGCTTTTTTTATAAAAAAATATCTTTGGCTTTTTTATTGCCTTTTTCTATTATAAAGAAAGTAGATAAAAATATGAGATTTTTTTTATAGAGAATAGAAGTAGAATGAAAGTATAACTAGATAGGAGAAAAAAGAGATTTTTTTGTGTTTTTTTATACTGACTAGAAATAGGTAGAAGATAATGAAAATATAACTTCATAGGAGAAAAAAAAAGAGTTTTTTTTGTGATTTTTTTATACTGGATAGAAATAGGTAGAAAATAAGAAAATAGAACAAAAATTGAAAGGATAGTATGGAACTTGCCGTGCAACCGTGTGCTCTAATACCAACTAATGCGAACCCTACCAATATTCTAACGACACCCTACACCAAATATGGAATAGACCACAAGACTTTCACAGCACAAGTAAAAAGAATCAAATATACCTTATTCGATTGAAAAACAAGGTACGGATAGAAGTAGACGCCACACCAAACTCCTCTAAGAAGAGCTCCTAGAAAACCCTGGTGATAAGTCCGATTGCTTGAATGCCACAAGTAAAAACCTGATAAGTTCAAAAATTCTCTCAAAAGAGAAAGAAGACATAAGCCTCATAATAAAATTGAAATCAAAGATCTGTCTCTACAATGCTCTAAAGTTAGCCTTTTATAGGCACTTGAGAATATTAGCTATTATCTAAATAAGGAAATAAAATATTGTGGTTGACATGCCAACCATATAACTATTCATATAGAAAATATTCCTAATATATTATTTTATTCTACAATCTTCTAGAAGATTTATTATGTAAATGAATCTCCCACTTGAAATTCAAATTTGAATTATCTTCTTGAGATCTTATTGGGCTCTTCTTTTGAGCTTGAGATCTTATTGGGCTCTTTCTTTGGGTTAAGATCTTATTGGACTCTTCCTTTGGGCTTCCACTTGGGTTTTTTCAATTGCTCCAATTAGTCCATTCAATGCTTCTTCAAATCTTTTGGCCCTTAACTTGTGAATCATAGCATCCCCAATTTGATTCACATTAGTTTATTAGCATGTCTTAGCGTTTGGTAGGGTTTCTTAGCATTTTAGGGTTTTTTTAGCATTTCTTTGGGTTTGATTGGATTTTTTAGGGTTTTTAGGCGTTTCTTAGGCTTTCTTAGCATTTCTTAGGTTTCCTTAATGGTTCTTACATTTCTTAGGGTTTCTTAGCATTTACCGGGTTTCCTAGTGTTTCTTACAGTTTCTAAGGGTTTCTTAGGGTTTATTAGCGTTTCTTAGGGTTTCATCATGTTTATTAGCGATTCTTAGCATTTTTAGCGTTTCTTAGGGTTTCTTAGTGTTTTTTTGGGTTTCTTAGCATTACTTAGTGTTTCTTGTAGTTTCTTAGAATTTCTTAGGGTTTGATAAGGCTTCTTAGCATTTCTTAGTGTTTTATAGGTTTTCTTAGAGTTTCTTTGCATTTCTTAGCGTTCCATAAGAGTTCTTAGCATTTCTTAGGGTTTCTTAGGATTTTCTAGTGTTTCTTAGTGTTTTTTAGCGTTTATTAGGGTTTCCTAGTGTTTCTTACCGTTTTTTAGGGTTTCTTAGGGTTTATTAGTGTTTCTTACCAATTCTAAGCATTTCTTTAGCATTTCATGGGTTTCTTAATGTTTTTTATGGTTTCTTATCATTACTTAGCGTTTCTTATAGTTTCTTAGCATTTCTTAGGGTTTCTTAGTATTAGGGTTTTATAGGGTTTCTTAGGGTTTTATAGAGTTTCCTTGAGTTTCTTAGTATTTCTTAGGGTTCTTAGCGTTTCTTAGGATTTCTTAGTATTTCCTAGCGTTTCATACCATTTCTAAGGGTTTCCTAGTGTTTATTAGATTTTATTAGCGTTTCTTATGGTTTCATAGGGTTTCTGAGTGATTCTTAGCATTTGTTTAGTGTTTCTTAGTGTTTTTTAGGGTTTCTTAGCGTTTGTTATAGTTTCTTAGCATTTCTTAGGGTTTATTAGTGTTTTTTAGGGTTTCATAGCATTTGTTAGCATTTTTTTAGCGTTTCTCTAAGTTTCTTAGTGTTTTTTAGGAGTCGAAATCCGATGTCTCTACTCTTTCAAAAACGGACTAAGAGGGTCAGCTACCTAGCTAATCTTCATAATGAAATATCGTTACTGTATAGGTAGATCTTATTGTGAAAGACCTATGACTAGATAATTCATGGGTAGAGCCAAAGAATTTGAACTGTACAAGTTCCCGCATTGATAAAATGAAGTAAAGGGCTCCGGTGTATAGAGAGGACCTCACCGTTTAATTAAGACGTAACCATAGAAACGATGGAACCCACTCTTTATTTATTCATTTCTATTTATTACCCTTTTATGTTTTTTTGATACCCGGTATCAATACAATTTGAGGCGCAATACCTATAAAAAAGACAAACTGTGGTCGGGAAGGTTATAGTAGCAAAAGCCATTGAAAATTTTATTTTATACATTGGAAGAATCCATTTTGTTATTAATAAACTAGGAAATAGGAAAAGAATAACTGAAAGAAATCTATTAGTTATTCATTAAAATTCATTTATTCAATGACTAGAATTAGACAAGGATATATAGCTCGGAGACGTAGAGCAAAAATTCATTTATTTGCATCAAGCTTTAGGGGCATTTCTTCACATTTCTTAGGGTTTCTTTGCATTTCTTAGAGCTTATTGGGGCTTTTTAGCATTTCTTATGGATTCTTAGGGTTTCTTACTATTTCTAAGTATTTGGTAGGGTTTCTTAGCACTTTTAGTGTTTTTTAGCATTTCTTAGTGTTTCAAAGGGTTTTTTAGGGTTTCTAAGCATTTCTTAGACTTTCTTAGCATTTCTTTGGATTTCTTAGGGTTCCTAAAGTGTTCTTAGCATTTCTTTGGGTTTCCTAAGATTTCTTAGGGTTTCTTAGCATTTACTAGGGTTTCCTAATGTTTCTTACCATTTCTTAAGGTTTATTAGCGTTTCTGAGGGTTTTATAAGGTTTCTTAGCGTTACTTGGCGTTTCTTGTAGTTTTTTTAGCATTTCTTAGGGTTTCTTAGTGTTTCTTATGGTTTTATAGGGTTTTTATAGTGTTTCTTAGGGTTTTATAGTGTTTCTTAGAGTTTCTTAGCATTTCTAAGCGTTTCTTAGATATTTTGGGGTTTCTTTGGATTTTTAAGGGGTTTTTAGGGTTTTTAGGACTTTTAGGGTTTTTTAAGTTTCTTAGATTTTCTTAGGGCTTCTTAGCATGTCTTAGGTATTCTTAGGTTTTCCTAGCATTTCTTAGCACTTTTTAGTGTCTTTTAGCATTTCTTAGGATTTAATAGGATTTTTTTAGTGTTTCTTGAGGTTTCTTAGTGTTTTTAGGATTTATTAGCACTACTTAGCATTTCTTATAGTTTCTTAGCATTTCGTAGGGTTTCTTTGCATTTCTTATAGTTTCTTAGCATTTCGTAGGGTTTCTTTGCATTTCTTAGGGTTTCTTAGGGCTTCTTGGGACTTCTTAGCATTTCTTATGGATTCTTTGGGTTTCTTAGATTTTCTTAGTGTTTGGTAGAATTTCTTAGCACTTTTTAGTGTTTTTTTAGCGTTTCTTTGGGTTTCTTAGGGTTCCTTAAGGGTTCTTGGCATTGCTTTGGGTTTGTTAAGATTTCTTAGGGTTTCCTAGCATTTTTTTGCGTTTACTAGGGTTCCCTAGTGTTTCTTTGGGTTTATTAGCGTTTCTTAGGGTTTTATAGGGTTTCCTACCGTTACTTATTGTTTCTTATAGTTTTTAGTGTTTTTTAGCGTTTGTTGAGGTTTCTTAGTGTTTTTCGAGTTTATTAGCACTACTTAGCGTTTTTAGTGTTTCTAGTGTTTATTAGGGTTTCTTTGCATTTCTTAGGATTTATTTGCGTTTCTTAGGGTTTCTTAGGGCTTCTTAGGACTTCTTAGCATTTCTTATGGATTCTTTGGGTTTCTTAGATTTTCTTAGTGTTTGGTAGAATTTCTTAGCACTTTTTAGTGTTTTTTAGCATTTCTTAGGCTTTCTTAGCGTTTCTTTGGGTTTCTTAGGGTTCCTTAAGGGTTCTTGGCATTTCTTTGGGTTTGTTAAGATTTCTTAGGGTTTCCTAGCATTTTTTAGCATTTACTAGGGTTTCCTGGCATTTCTTTGAGTTTCTTTGGGTTTATTAGCATTTCTTAGGGTTTTATAGGGTTTCCTACCGTTACTTATTGTTTCTTATAGTTTTTTAGTGTTTTTTAGCATTTGTTGAGATTTCTTAGTGTTTTTCGAGTTTATTAGCACTACTTAGCGTTTTTTAGTGTTTTTTAGCGTTTGTTGAGATTTCTTAGTGTTTTTAGGGTTTATTAGCACTACTTAGCATTTCTTAGCATTTCTTAGGGTTTCTTTGCGTTTCTTAGGGTTTCTTAGGGCTTCTTATCATTTCTTATGGATTCTTTGGGTTTCTTAGATTTTCTTAGTGTTTGGTAGGGTTTCTTACCACTTTTTAGTGTTTTTTAGCATTTCTTAGGCTTTCTTAGCATTTATTTGGATTTCTTAGGGTTCCTTAAGGGTTCTTGGCATTTCTTTGGGTTTCTTAAGATTTCTTAGCATTTACTAGGGTTTCCTAGCATTTTTTAAGTTTCTTTGGGTTTATTAGCACTTCTTAGGGTTTTATAGGGTTTCCTAGCATTACTTATTGTTTCTTATAGTTTTTTTAGTGTTTTTAGCGTTTCTTGAGGTTTCTTAGTGTTTTTAGGGTTTATTAGCACTACTTAGCATTTCTTATAGTTTCTTAGCATTTGTTAGGGTTTCTTTGCATTTCTTAGGATTTCTTTGCGTTTCTTAGGGTTTCTTAGGGCTTCTTGGGACTTCTTAGCATTTCTTATGTATTCTTTGGGTTTCTTAGATTTTCTTAGTGTTTAGTAGGGTTTTTTTTAGCACTTTTTAGTGTTTTTTAGCGTTTCTTAGGCTTTCTTAGTGTTTATTTGCGTTTCTTAGGGTTCCTTAAGGGTTCTTGGCATTTCTTTGGGTTTCTTAGGGTTTCTTAGCATTTTTTAGCATTTACTAGGGTTCCCTAGCATTTCTTTAAGTTTCTTTGGGTTTATTAGCATTTCTTAGGGTTTTATAGGGTTTCCTAGCGTTACTTATTGTTTCTTATAGTTTTTAGCATTTCTTAGAGTTTCTTAGCATTTCTTAGGGTTTCTTAGCATTTCTTAGGGTTTTATAGAGTTTTTTTAGAGTTTCTTAGCATTTCTTAGAGTTTGTAGAGTTTCTTTGAGTTTTTTAAAGAATTTTTAGCATTTTTTGGATTTTTAGGGTTTGTTTGTGTATCTTAGGGTTTCTTAGGGCTACTTGAAGCTTCTTAGCATTTCTTATGGATTCTTAGGGTTTCTTATCATTTTTTAGCATTTGTAAGGGTTTCTTAGCACTTTTTAGTATTTATTAGCCTTTTTATTGTTTGAAAGAATTTTTTAGGGTTTCTAACCGTTTCTAAGGCTTTCTTAGCGTTTCTTATAATTTCTTAGCATTTCTTAGGTTTTCTTAGCATTTTTAGGGTTTCGTAGGGTTTCTTAGTAATTCTTAGCATTTTTAGCGTTTCTTAGGATTTCTTAGTATTTTTTAGGGTTTCTTAGCGTTATTTAGCGTTTTTTGGCATTTCTTAGCGTTTCTTAGGATTTCTTAGCATTTCTTAGGGTTTTATTGGGTTTCTTAGAGTGTCTTAGCGTTTCTTAGGGTTCTTATAATTTCTTAGAGTTTTTATGCTTTCTTAATAGTTTTTAAGGGGTTTTTAGGATTTTTAGGGTTTGTTTGCGTTTCTTAGGTTTTTTGGGGCTTCATAGCATTTCTTAGGGATTCTTAGAGTTTCCTAGCATTTCTTAGCATTTGGAAGGGTTTTTTTAGCACTTTTTAGTGTTTTTAGCATTTCTTAGGATTTAATAAGATTTTTTTAGTGTTTCTTGAGATTTCTTAGTGTTTTTTAGGGTTTATTAGTATTACTTAGCATTTCTTATAATTTCTTAGCATTTCTTAGGGTTTCTTTACATTTCTTAGTGTTTCTTAGGGCTTCTTAGCATTTCTTATGTATTCTTAGGGTTTCTTAGAATTTTTTAGCGTTTGGTAGCGTTTCTTAGCAATTTTGAGTGTTTTTAGCATTTCTTAGGGTTTGTAAGGATTTTTTAGGGTTTCTGAGAGTTTCTTATGCTTTCTTAGCGTTTCTTTGGGTTGCTTAGGGTTCCTTAAGGGTTATTGACATTTCTTTGGGTTTCTTAAGATATATTAGGGTTTCTTAGCGTTTACTAGGGTTTTCTAGCATTTCTTTCCGTTTCTTAGGGTTTTATAGGGTTTCTTAGTGTTTCTTAGGGTTTTATAGGGTTTCTTAGCATTTCTTAGGGTTTTATAGGGTTTCTTAGCATTTCTTGGGGTTTTATAGGGTTTCTTAGAGTTTCTTAGGGTTTTATAGGGTTTCTTAGAGTTTATTAGCATTTCTTAGTATTTCTTAGGGTTTCTTAGAGTTTTTAGGGTTTTTTAGGGTTTCTAGGTGTTTATTAGCATTTCTTAGAGTTTTTATAGTTTCTTTGAGTTTTTTAAATGGTTTTTTTAGGGTTTTTAGGATGTTTAAGGTTTATTTCATTTAATAGGGTTTCTTAGGGCTACTTGAAGCTTCATAGCATTTATTAGGGATTCTTAGGGTTTCCTATCATTTTTTTTAGCATTTGTAAGAGTTTCTTAGCACTTTTTAGTATTTTTTTAGCGTTTCTTACTATTTAATAGGATTTTTTTTGGTTTTATAAGCGTTTTTAAGGCTTTCTTACTGTTTCTTATAGTTTCTTAGAATTTCTTAGGTTTTCTTAGCATTTTTAGGGTTTCTTAGCGTTTATTAACAATTCTTAGCATTTTTTAGCGTTTCTTGGGGTTTCTTAGTGTTTTTTAGGTTTTCTTAGCATTATTTAGCATTTCTTAGCATTATTTAGCATTTCTTAGCCTTTCTTATGGTTTCTTAGGATTTCTAAGCTTTTCTTAGGGTTTTATTGGGTTTCTTGGAGTGTCTTAATATTTTTTAGTATTTTTTAGGGTTCTTAGCGTTTCTTAGAGTTTTTAGGCTTTCTTAAGGGGTTTTTAGGATTTTTAGGGTTTGTTTGTGTTTCTTAGGCTTTTTGGGGCTTCATAGCATTTCTTAGGGATTCTTAGGATTTCCTAGCATTTCTTAGTGTTTGGAAGTGTTTTTAAACAATTTTTAGTGTTTTTAGCATTTCTTAATATTTAATAGGATTTTTTTTTGCGTTTCTTGAGGTTTTTTTAGTGTTTTTAGGGTTTATTAGCATTACTTAGTGTTTATTATAATTTCTTAACAAATAAGGTGTTGGCCAATATTTAATTACCTTAATTTCCTTTTTAATTACAATCCCTTTAGAATTAGAAACATATTTAGGAAATATAAGATTATTCCAACAATATATATCTATTAAAATTGGAAAATAACGTATATTTCATAAAAATATTTAAGGTAATTTTTAAATATTTATCATATTCATATAAGGATATATTATATATTATTATATAATCAAAATATACATCAACCAACTTTTCAATAAAAGTATTTATGAAATAATTTAATAATCTAATCGAAGTATCAGTTGCATTATCCAAACAAAATATCATAATCAACCAATCATATAAACTAGGTTTTGTTTTTATTACAGTTTTCAATTCATATTTATCTTTAATTCAAATTTTATTATATTCACTTTTAAGCTTTATTTTTAAAATCAAATAAGATCTATGCAAATCATTTGCCATATAATCTAAATAAGGAATAGAGTACCGAAAATATACCTAGGTATTGTCAATAACTCGACAATCAATGTATGCCTTCCAATTCTTACCCCTTTTGGATATTTTCCAAGTCTTACCCCTTTTGAATATTTGCACAACTGGTGGATTAATTCTCTTTGGTACGATTCTCTTATCCATCATCTTTATGACTTGGTGTTGAGTTTGATGCTTGATTCCTTGAGTTAGTGCTAAACCATGAGATATCTTCTTTGGAACATGCTTGAATTTCTGCAACAAAGATATAATATTGCTCGACAAATATTTGACAATGGGATTAGTATTTAAAAATATATCATTGTACATATGTACTTTAAGGACATGTAAATTTATATTAACCTCATTTTTTCTTTTAACAAAATTATTTTTACTCACTTTCTTTTCAATTATGACTTTTTTCTTTTCTTTTTCAATTTTGGCTTTTATCTCTTCGGTTTTAACTCTGATTTTTCTCTCTTCTTTTTCAATGTCACCTTTTTATCTATTTTGTTTCAATTATGGCTTTTATCTCTTCCTGTTTTTCTACTATTTTCTTTTCATTTGCCTTTCTCCTTTTCAATTGATCCTCACATATTTGTTGTAGTGTCAAAGGTACAAGAGATATCAATCTATTATTCATCACAAATGAGTACCTATTTGTTAATCTATCATGTGTAACTTGACGATTTAACTTTCAAGATTGCCCAAATAGAATATGACATGCATGTATTGGCACCACATCACATAATACCTCATCCTTATATTTTCCAATAGAGAATGAAACCAACACTTGCTTGGTTACCTCATGTTTGTGTTGATCGTTCAATCTTTGAATTGGATAAGGCTTTGGATGCTTCAGTGTAGGTAATGCTAACTTCTCCACATGCTCGGTGCTAGCCATATTAGTGTAGCTTCCCCCATCTATGATAACATAACAAGCTCTATTTTTCATAGAACAACGAGTATGAATTAGATTCTCACGTTGGTTGTCCATGATTTCATCAATCCATGGACTTTCACTTAGAGTATATTGATTGTTGGAATCGTGCTTGCCGCTATCACAATTAACTTGAAGATCATCAAACTCCTTGAGTTCTTGTGTATCGAAACGCCTAGATTGAAAGCCACAAGGTTGTTGTTCAATGGGAGTATGTTGATGCAAATGATGTCTCACACCTTCCTCCAAGCAATCCATTCACGTGTGAAGTGGCTCAAATCTAGACTTTACAACATGTTTCATCATTACTTTCCCATGTGGATTTTGAACGGGCTAAGGGCAATTGCCTTCTTTCCATGTGTTTCCTCCTTGTTGGTACTTGCAATCATGCTAATTGTTAGAAACAAAAGAACCTCACAACTCTCCCTCATATGTTTCTCTCAAACACTCATGTTTCACACTCAAATGATTTTTTCTTATAGATTTAAAACACTCTTGCCTTTTTCCACTCATATGCCTTCTTTCAATATTAATTGAACATAAGAACAAATCGTTTTCATGAAGCAGATCAACTTGAGGAACAATAAAGACAAATCAACAAAGTTTCAAAAAGCAATTCTAAAAAGGATTTAAGTGTAAGGTATGAGGATATTCCAAAAATATAGGAAGAATAATAAAATCTAATAGTTCTTGTGTAAGGTATGAAGAAATATATTAGCAATATTTTCTATATGGTTGGCATGTCAACCCCAATATTTTATTTCCTTATTTAGATAATTGCTAATATTCTCAAGTGCGTATAAAAGACTAACTTTAGACCATTGTAAAGACAGATCTTTAATTTCAATTTTATTATGAGGCTTGTGTCTTCTTTCTCTTTTGAGAGAACTTTTGAATTTATCAGGTTTTTACTTGTGGCATTCAAGCAATTAGACTTATCACTAGGGTTTTCTAGAAGCTCTTTTTAGAGGAGTTTGGTGTGGCATTTACATCTATCCGTACCTTGTTTCTTAACCAAACAAGGTATATTTCATTCTTTTACTTGTGTCATGAAAGTCTTGGGTCTATTCCATATTTGGTATAGGGTGCCGTTAGTATATTGGCGGAGTTCGCATCATTTGGTATCAGAGCATACGGATGCACGACAAGTTTCATACTATCCTTTCAAATTTCGTTCTACTTTTCTTATCTTCTACCTATTTCCATCCCATATAAAAAAATATCTTTTTTTTCTCCTATCTAGTTATATTTTCATCCTACTTCTATTCTCTATAAAAAAATCTCATCTTTTTTATCTTCTTTCTTTATAATAGAAAAAGCAAAAAAAAACCAAAAAAATTATTTAAAAAAAGGCATGCAAAAAAAATTAAAAGAATAAAAAAAGACAAAAAAAAGAATTATAAAAAAGGCATAAAAAAGGTAAAGAAAAAAAGGCACAAAATTATATATTCGGTATCTTATTCATTCTATTCTCTTAGATTTTATTATTCTTCCTATATTTTTTTGAATATTCTCATACCTTACACTTAATCTTTTTTAGAATTGCTTTTTGAAATTCTGTTGATTTGTCTTAATTGTTCCTCAAGTTAAACTACTTCATGAAAATGATTTGTTCTTGAGTTCAATTAAAATTGAAAGAAGACATATGAGTGGAAAAAAGGCAAGAGTGTTTTTAAATCTTTAAGAAAAAGCCATTTAAGTGTTAAATAGGAGTGTTTGAGAGAAACATATGAGGGAGAGTTGCAAGGTTCTTTTGTTTCTAATAATTGGTAGGATTACAAGTCCCAACAACGAAGAAACACATGGACAGAAGACAGTTCCCCTCAGTTCGTTCAAAACATGCTGAGCAAAATGAGACGGATGGTGAAGTCAGCAATTGAGCCATTACACATGCGATTAGATTATTTGGAGGAACGAAGGGATCAAGAGCAATATACAACAAGAAGAAGACCAACGACTGATAACCTGTATGATTTGAATATACCATTATTCTATGGAAAGGAGGACCCAGAAGAATATATCCAATGGGAAAAGAAGATGGATAAGTCCTTTGAAAATCATAATTACTATGAAGCAAAAAATGGTACGAGTTGCATCCTTTGCATTTTCAAATTACGCAATTACATGGTGGGACCAATTGGTGAAAGACAGAAGATGCAACCATGAATGCCCCGTGGAGTCATGGAGGGAGCTGAAAGTAATTATGCGCTAATGATTTGTTCCTAGCAACTACTATTGGGAATAATGCAGTAAGCGCATTGATAAATTCTTCAAAGAGATGGAGATTACTATGATCAAGTCAGGTTTGGTAAAAGAAGAAACAAAAGCTGAAATTGAAGAGGAAGAGATAAAAGGCAAAGCTGAAAAAGAAGAAGAAAAAGCCAGAATTAAAAATAAAGAGATAAAAGGCTATGATGAGAAAGAAGAAACAAAAGCCAGAATTGAAAATAAAGAGATAAAAGGCGATATTGAAACAGAACATATAAAAGCCAAAATTGAAAAGAAGGAGAGTAAAAATAATTTTATAAGTTTACATGTCCCTACAGTACCTATGTACAAGGATATATGTTTTGAATACTAACCCCATTATCAGATATCTGCCAAGCAATATTATATCTTTTTTATAGGAATTCAAGCATGTTCTAATGATTATATCTCATGGTTTAGCACTAACTAAAGGAATCAAGAATCAAATTCAAGACCAAGTCCATGCGTTTGTGTAAATACCCAAAAAAGGTAAAACTTGGCGAATGTGCGCTGATTATCAAACTATCAATAGTAGCACGGTAATGTTTCGTCACCCTATTTCTTATTTAGATCATATGTTAGATGATTTGTATGGATCTTATTTGATTTTAAAAATAAATCTTAAAAGTGAATATAATAAAATAAGAATTAAACATGAATTAAAAACTTTACTGAAAACAAAACCTGGTTTATTTGATTGGTTGATTATGATATTTTGTTTGAATAATGTAGCTAATACTTCTATTAGGATATTAAATTATTTCTTAAATATTTTTATTGAAAAGTTGGTTGATATATATATTTTGATTATATAATAATATATAATATGTCCTATTATGAAGATGAAAAATATTTAAAAATTGCCTTAAATATTTTTATGAAATATATGTTATTTTTTAATTTTAGTAGATATATATATTGTTGGAATAATCTTATATTTTCTAAATATGTTGCTAGTTCTAAAGGGATTGTAATTAAAAAGAAAATTAAGGTAATTAAATATTGGTCAATACCTTATTTGGTATGTGAGATGAGAAGTTTTCTTAGATTAACTTACATTTTTATAGATTATGTTTCTAAATTTAATAGTTGTCATATACCTCTCACTTTATTTTTAGAAAAGAATATTTTATTTATATTATGTGATGTGCAAGGAAATATATTCAAATATTTAGATGATAAACTAACTAGTTTCCATTTTACTACATTACCTAACTTTCCTAAATTATTCAAACTTAATAGTGAAGTATAAAAAATAGGTAGTGTAGATATATTGATTATATATTTTAGTGAAAAGTTGGACAAAGTTGCCTTCAACTATCTTACCTATGATAATGAGATATTTGTGTTTTCTCAACCTCTACAAATAAGGCAGGTAAGGCCAAAAGATTCTGTGATTCACATGAATCATGTATTTTATTTGCGCCTTAAGAGGCAACACAGGTTGAATAAGCGTCATGCAAGGTGGGTGGTTTTTATCAAGACTTTTCCATATGTGATCAAGTATAGACAAGGTATGAAATATATAGTTATGGATGAACTATAACGAACGTATGTTTTTCTTAAACTACTTGATACTAAATTGCTTGATTATATTAAGAAATTGTATGCAAATTATTATAATTCTCGTGAAGAGTTTGAAAGTTATATAATTTGCTTGCTTTAGAAGTTTCACTTGCAAAATTGGTTTATTTCTCAGGAAAACAAATTATTCATCTCTAAATTTTATTTGTGCAAGTTATTTGTTAAGAAATCATATATTTTAGAACATATTGGACAATTTATGGTAGCTAACATTATTGCAATATTGCATTAGTATTCTTTGGAACCATATATGAAAAGAACTATTAGAAAATTTTGTTTTCAATGCATTACATATAAACAAGGTAAATCTAGCCAACAATTTCATATTTTGTATATTTATATTTCAGTTTCTAAAATAACTGCTTGGAATAATTTATTCGAATTAATGTATAAATTACTTAGGATTAAAAGGAGGAGATATTTTATGTTTCTCAGAGTTAAACAATTTTTTAAAATCGAGGGTGCATCAAATGTTGCTTATTTATTATTTAGAGAAGTTATATCGCATTATATTTCTAGAATTATTGTATTTAATTGTGATTTAAAAATTTTAAGTTACTTTTGGAATATTGTTTTTGAATAAATTGGAAACAAAACATTTATTTTCAACTAAATATTTACATGATATTATATTTATATATAATATCGCATTATATTTCTAGAATTATTGTATTTAATTGTGATTTTAAAATTTTAAGTTACTTTTGGAATATTTTTTTGAATAAATTGGAAACAAAACATTTATTTTCAACTAAATATTTACATGATATTATATTTATATATAATCATCATATTCATTCTATTATTATATTTTCATTAGCTAAAGTTGTTTATTGTTTTAATTCATTGCCTCATTTAGATTTAATATTATTTCATAATGCTGAGTTTGTAAGTTTAGTTTGGAAGAGGAAGGATAAGTTTCTAAAACAAATTCAGAAGATAATGTATGAAAATTAAGTCAATCAGGGATTTAAGAAAATTGTTTTTCATTCAGGAATTTGGGTTAAACTCCTTCCTAGAGTTGGTTTATCTATTGGAGTGTTGAAGCTAATCAATTACATTTTTAACATTCCTAATTTAATATTTTTATGTAGGTGAAAAGGAGATTTAAGATTTGAGTACAAATCATTTTCAAGAGGGGGAGAATGATGCAAATCAAATTGGACACGTTGTGATTCACAAGTTAAGGGCCAAAAGATTTGAATTTCAATAATTAAATTTCTATATTAAATTATTTATATTAATTCTAATAATTTAATTTATGTATTAAATTATTGGTATTAATTACAATAATTAAATATATATTAATTTATGGCCATTTATGATAAGGGGCTGAAATTTTGGGTTACAAAAAAATCATACTTCCCAAGAAGTCACCCATTCTCACACTACTCTCAAGCAAGCACGCTTAACTTCAAAGTTCTTATGAGATCTTATTCACCTAAACCAATTTGGTTTTTCTCTTTTATTTTGTCTTAAATTTATTTTCCAAGGTTTAATGAACCCTTTGGATCATCTAGAAGTTTTAAATTTCCAAATTGCTTGTTCCCATATGATCGGGTTTGTAAACTGGCTCGATTTTCTTACTCGGTTTGACCGGTTCTTTTCCTGATTTTCCTTAACTCAAAAGTGCGGGGTTTACAACTCTCCCCTCCTTTTAGGAGTTTTGTCCCCAAAACTTAGTTAACATCCTTGCATGAGCAATCATTTCCTTTGATGCCCATTTGGTGTTTGTTTAAGATACAAACTTTTCTCTCTTCCTTGAAATTAGTTCCTTTTACAACCTTCACTTAAGAAATTCCTTTTCGTTAATATTATTTACTCCCTCCATGGAGTTTGTCATAACTAGACATACCTTACCTCAGGGTATGTTCTTAGATTTTATCTCTCTCTTTGCTTAGAGCAACATTCTTCCCCTTGAGGTCCTGTACTCAAGATTGGGAATTCCAAGATAACTAACCATTTCAGTGTCTAGTTAACCGTTTGATCATTGAAACCCTTAGCTCGACATCCTTTAGAGCATTACATACCTATTTTCATGAATTTCTTTATCATCACTTTTTCATCCCGTTTCGACTCTTTCTTCATTTGTTGCTCATTACAAATCAGTCCAATTTATGTTAGACTTTGTCATGCTTATTAGGCTACTCTTCCTTACTTTGAGTCATATTCTCCTCGAGATTGTTAGGCTTACATGCCCCTTACAGCATTGCATTTTCTAGGATCCGTCTCTGCCCATTAGATTTCTAGAACATCTCCTTGAGTGTCTCTCTTAGCTTTTTTTTTTTTTTACCTTTCAGGGATCATATAACTTCATCCCTCTTTTCTTTTGATAGCATTCCTTAACTATCCTTTTTACCATTATCCTCTCATCCATCATGCCTTTGAAGTTATGTCTCACATAACCGCATGGATTTCTCTTACCTACTCATCCTTTCCAAACATTTTTATTGGGTCCTTTCGATTCCAATCTTTGGGTTTTCTGATGATTATTGGCATACGAGGATTTTTCCCTTCTTATGTCTTTTCTTTTCTTTAGCGACATCCCTTATTCAATGACTTCCCTTTTTCTTAATCCACTTTTACTTGCTCATGACCATTTCATGATTCATTATTTCAAGTTGATTTCTTTTGGTCTACATGTCGTTTGTTTGGTTTGGGGAGTTTGCCCTTTTTATGGTTTCATCCTCTACTCTTGAGATCCTATGGATACGTTTTTCGTACTTCATTCTCATTCTCACTCATACCTCAGCACATGTCTAGAGCTCGCATCCACCTAGTTTAAAAATCCCTTGATTACCCTTCAAGAGGTTCATTTAACCGTCTCAAGACTTTATAGTTCCGATTCTAGCCATTGATTTCTTTTAAGGATTTTCCTTCGTTCTTCTGTTCCAATGATTTGCCCTTTTCACTTCTCCATTCTTTATCGTGGTTTAAATCCCTGATTTTTCTCGAATACTAATTCTTTAACTACCTCCTTCACACTATTTTTCTGATCCAATCATCTGGGCAGCTATATCACTCGTCCTTCATGCCCGTCCTTTTGTTCTTCATAGAATGTAGTCTTTACTACATCTCAGTCTTTCTTAGGATTCCGTAAATTCCCTTTAGTTGCCCACTACTACTAGTTTCATTTTTTCTACTTGGTTTGGTTTTCCTGCACTCTCCTAACAGGTCACACTGAACCATCACGATACTTCCTTCCTTTGAAACATTTCCCTATTAAGGGTTGGTTCCTTGCACTCCACATTGTGTCCATCTGCCCATCAATAATTCCTTTAGTTTAATTTTCTTCTTAGGACCTCATTTTTCCTTGGTACTCGACTTTTCCATCTCAACCAACATTTTATTCGTGAGCTTATCGTTCCTTCTATTTCGGTTGGTTCCATTTCCTCTCAATTGGAATACACGTCTTTTTGGGGCTTCCTTCCTTTGTAGAATTCTTTCCCTTTCTCCGAACATTCCTTTTTACATTTGCTCTGGGGGATTTCTACCCTTGATGTTGTCTTCTCCTATTTACCTTTACTCCTCAAGTCTTGCAGACACATCTTTTATACTCTATCCGCATCCTCATTCATACCCAATACCTGTCTATTTCCTTAGGGAGCGTACAAATCTTCCTTGTTTCAAGATTTCTTGATCATTATGTGAGAGGCTTGCCTATTCCTTTCTTGGCTTGAGTTTAGTTGTTAATTTGGCCCTTTTGGTCCCTTTAAGGATTTCTTTCATCCTTCTCTTTCTGAGCATTTGACCTTTTTGCCTCTCTCTTCTTTGTCGGAACTTACATTATGGTTTTTCCACATATTAGCTAGTTAACTACCCCATCTCCACCAGTCCCTTGGTTTAGGTTTTATTAGGGCAGTTGTCTTCTTGAGTGCTCCTGTCTTTAACGTCCATCTCACTGACCTTTTTAGGGTGTAGTCCTTTCTACTTCTCAGTCTTCTTTAGGGTGTCATTTGTTCCCTCTAACTATCTTGTTGTAATGACTTCCTTTCTCTTGTCATGTTGGTCCGAATTTCCTATTTGGCATAATTACTTTTTCCAAGGTGATTTATTCATGTAATCTCAATACGTCTCGTTTGTCATCAAATGTTCATCTTGTCTTCTCTTGTGGATGCACTCCTTTCTTTGCTCCTAAATTGTTTGGATTTTCTTCTTAAAGGGGAAATTCTCTTTAGCTATTTTTTCTTTCGTTTGTGGTTTTATTGCGGTCCTACCTTTACCCATTTTTCCTTCTTACCACTTCGCTAAGATTTTGAAGAGTTTTCTCTTATCTGTGGTTACAACTGGAGTCACGTTTCTTGGGATGGTATTCTTTTGGATTTCCTATAGTTGTAAGGGCGTCTTCCTTGGGAAGTATTATTCTAAATCATAGTGGTGTGGGACGGTACTTCATTTCATGCCCTATTTCCTTTGTACCTTATAATAGGTTGTTCATTGTTTAGTTACCCCAAAGTTCTCCTAGACTCCTTACCATGACGATTCTTTTGTCATGCCTTCCTTGCATAATAATCTCCTTGATATTCATGGTGTCTTTTGTTTAGGTATTTTTCTTGGGGCTATCTTCCTAACAAAATTACATCCTTTTATAAACAAAGTTTTTAGGAATTTGGAGTACTTTATTAACCGAGGAGTACAATTGGCCCTATTACAGAAAGTGGTCACAAAATAAGGAGTTACGGGGTTCTTGATAAACACTTAGGTAAGGTTATACACCCTTTACTAATGTTTGTAGCTTCACGCTTGGCTTCCTTTATACTTAGAGTTGTGCCCTCAATAGGTCCTAGCACATTCTCCAGGATACTTCTCCATTTGGTCTTTGGAGATTTCTACCATGCCTCAGGCATTTGAGAAGCTTCTAGGGTTGTCCTCCTACGAGAACAGGGTACTGAGCAGAGTCATCCCTAGTTTTCTTGGTTCCTCTCCTAGGAGCCATCTGAAAATTTTAAGATAAATCCTATCAGTTACTATATTTTCTAGTCTTAATTATGTATTCGAGGAAACAGGCTTTGATACCACTCTAGTTGTCACACTCGACCTGGTTTGGTCGAATCCCCATGAACAACCCACCACTCTCCCGGTTTATTAAAGGGTTTCCCCTTATTATAATCCATAAAGATTAAGGCGTCCTTTAAACATGCAACATTTCTCGGAATAGCATAATCAAAACTACATGAAATTTTAAACTTTACATACCCGTCTTACATGCATCTTAGTTGATTGTCTTTCAAGGTAGGCTTTCCAGGATTTCTTGAAAAGGATATAAGGGAGGGGGTGTGTCACGCCCCGACCCGATTTGGTCAGATCCCCGTGATCAACCCGCCACTCTCCTAGTTTATTAAAGGGTTTCCCCTTATTGTAAACCGTAAAGAGTAAGGCGTCCTTTAACCTGCACCTTTTTCCTGGAATATCATAATCAAAACTGCATGAAATTTAAAACTTTACATACCTGTCTTACAGGCATCTTAGTTGACGGTCTTTAAGGGTAGGCTTTTCGGAATTTCCTGAAAGGGATATAAGGGAGGGGGTGACTACAACTACTCAGTGAATGGGTTTTTAAAGGTCTACTTTTAACTTTTAAGAAAAAAATATTTATATGGAGTGTGCCAGACTCCTTTCTTTTCAAAAATCTCTTCATTTAAAAATTTGGGTTTTTTCATTATTTCTTAGTTACCGGTGTGTCATCACCCAACACACATCCTTCATCATGAAGGTTACACACATTCGCAAGTCAGTATCACTATTGAACCTGCTAGTGGCTTCGGGGCGACTTTTCCTGCCATCCGGATAGAAGTATGACCACTTCTACCCTGGGAATGAGTGGATGTACGCGACATTCGACCCATAATCTTGAAATCACTTCTTCGTGTCCATATGAGAATAGAGACCTCATCCTGTCCCCACCCCGGTCTCATGCGCTTGGTGCTACTCCAAATTTTGCACAAACACCTAGAACGACGATCTACCCTTATACTCATCGGGTCGTGCAGGGCCCTTAGGACACATCATTACCCCTCATGGGTGTCTTGATGATCCCGTACTCATAGTGCATGCACAAACAATATTTTCTTATCAAGCCATGTAATATGTGGTGCCACTGGTCTAATGGCCCTGACTCTCAACTCAACCCGTAGTTGTTTGTCTTGACTGGTCCGTCGACTTGTCATGTCGCACTGTTGCTAGTTGACTGAGCATGTCGGTCCTATCTTGGTACCGTGGCCAAACAATTCAATTTATTAAGTTTTATGGCACATATATCATGTTCATTTACGAGCTCCTGCTCGTGCCAACTAGCCTTGGGCCCACTGTATGAGATTTTCAAAAATCTGGGCATTCTAGCCCTCAAGTTCCAAGACCGAGGCCCTCAGCCTATAAGAGCTATTTGAGCTCCCGTCAAGAAGGTCTCCCAAATAGTTTAAGCATTGGCACATAGTCAGGGGAGAACACTTTCGACAAAATAGGTTTTTACTGTCCATTATACCGACTGGCATAAGGACATCTCCATTCATAACCGATGAACGGGTTTTTAACTTCCTTCGAGGAAGTCTCATCATACCAATCGGGTATGATCTACTTACAACTGGTAAGTAGTTTTTTCGCATAATTTTTACATCACTTTCTCTAAGTGGTGATGATTAAAATACCACTAAACAGTGGGTTTTTATATCGAGTTACTTATCACCCCCTACCGGGTATGATATAAAATTTTCACCCACAATCGGTAAGTGGTTTTTATCTTAAATTTGTGCTCATCATCCCAACCGGGTATGATGTTAGTAAACTCACTCACCCGTTAATGCCGTAAATTCCACTAGACTGATTCTTTGTATTTACGCGAGCTTGTCCTTGCTGGCGTTCCCAGTATTTCGCGTTCCTACACGATATAAACAACCTTGTTCATTATTACTTGGCATAATAGCCTTCGAGAAAACAAAAAATTTTAGTTATTTGCAATTAGGTCCCTAAAGTTACTTCTCTTTAACTTTAAGTCCCTAATTTCGGTTTTTCCTCAAATTGAGTCCCGTAACTTTTAAAATTGATCCTGGGACCTCAATTTCTCCAAAAAGGGGTTTAATTTTCCAAATTTCCAATTTGGTCCCCCAATTTTTCCATAATTACCATTTTGCCCTTCTTTTATAAAAATGGTAAGTTTTGGCCAAAAAAGTTTCAAAATTCCTCAATTGGTCCTCCAACATTATTTTCATGCCCAATTGACCCTCAATTTCTTAAAATTGTATTTTGGCCCTTTGAATTTCGAAAATCCCTAAATTTTTCCCCAATTTCAACTCTTCAACACTACCGAATTTGATTTCATCAAATTGATCGATCAAACACTTCTAATTATTGAAATTGGAGTTGAAATTGAGTTCCTGCATGTTCATACGATTCTAAGAAATGTGAATCACAAGTTTTAACATTGGGACAAGCTCAAACGAAGCTTCGCTGAAAAATGAACTATAGAGAGAGAAAACTTCGATTACTCACCGGTGAAGGCACGACAATCCGAGCTTTCAATCTGGGCAGATAGCTCTCGTCCTAAGGTTCATCGTAGAATCAAGAATCGCATCAATTGATGCATAATTGGATTAGAATTTCATCATTGAAATTCGGTCGACTCTCTCTCTGGCACCGATAAAAAATTGTAAAGGGGAGTCGAATTGGCTTACCTTTCGGTTCTAATTCGGTCGTGGAAAGGCTGAGGAAGTGTTGGGAGGGCTTGGTTTGGCTTGAGGAGGGCTTGAAATGGCCGATTTTAGCTTGGCCGAAATAGGGCAGCTTTGGTTTGCCGGAGTTGCTTCACTATTTCATCATGTCGGCGCTTCTCCAACAATTCTTGGATTGACTAGAGTTTGCTATCAGATAGCTATCTTCTCCCCGGTTCTAAAGAGCCCGACCTTTTTTCAAGTCGAAGCTCTGGTTCGAGCTTTACCGGGAAATGGAGTAGTAGACAGAGAGAGAGAGAGAGAGAGGTGTTCAGGTTTGAGGAGAATGAATGGGGATGATATCTTCATACTTCCCAGGAGGTCACCCATCCTCACACTACTCTTGAGTAAGCATGCTTAACTTTAAAGTTCTTATGGAATCTTGTTCACCTGAACCAATTTGGTTTTTGTCTTTTATTTTGTCTTAAGTTTCTTTTCCAAGGTTTAATGAACTCTTTGGATCACCTGAGAGTTGTAAATTCTCAAATTGCCCGTTAAAAAATGATCGGGTTTGTGAACTGGATTCTAAATTCTCACTTGGTTTGATCGGTTCTTTTCCCTGTTTTCCTTAGCTCAAAAGGGTAGATTTTACAACTCTCCCCTCATTTTAGGAGTTTTGTCCCCAAAACTTAGTTATCATCCTTGCATGAGTAATCATTTCCTTTGATGCCCCTTTGGTGTTTGCTTAAGATACAAACTTTTCTCTCGTCCTTGAAATTAGTCCCTTTTACAACCTTCACTTAAGAAATTACTTTTCCTCAATATTATTTACTCTCTCCATGGAGTTTTTCATAACTAGACATACCTTACCTCTGGCTATGTTCTTAGATTTTCTCTCTCCTTGCTTAGAGTAACATTCTTCCCCTTGAGTTCCTGTACTCAAGATTGGGAATTCCAAGATAACTAACCATTTCTGTGTCTAGTTAACCACTTGATTATTGAAACTTTTAGCTCAATGTTCTTTACTATGTCTCTTACAATAGAGATTTCCATCTTAGTAGTTACATGCTCAACCTCCTTATCATTTATTGTATGGTTCTTTCTCCCTTTCTTTGCACCCTTATCTATGTTAGGGCATTTGTTTGCCTTGAATCCTTCTCTATCCACAACTTTTGTTTTTTCCCTTATTCCTTAGATGGGATACTTCTGATTATTGGTTTTATTCCGTGCATTTCACCCTATGCTCGGTCGTCCACTCTTTAAGCTTCATATGCGCGTGTGGACTATGACCCATCTTACCAATTGTGGTTATTCCTTCTTAGCCACACCTTATTTGAGGGATTTACTTTCACAACTTTCTCGAACAATCTTTCCTTTATTACCTTAGTATGGGTTGTCCACTCATTCATACTTGTCACAGCATCTTTTGGTGCTAATTCGTTAAATTATTTCCGTTTAAGGAGGGTTCACATCCTCCTTATTTCAAATTCTCTTGTTCGCCCTTCGTGAGGCTCACTTAACTGTCTTAAGTCTATAAACCTAATTTTGGCCATCAATTGCTTTAAGGATTTTCCTTCGTTCTTCTTTCCCAATGTTTTGGCCTTTTCACTTCTCCCTTCTTTGTTGTGGTTTAAATCGATGGTTCTCTTGAAGATCAGTTCTTTAACTGTCTCTTTCTCTTTATTTTTCTAGTTCTATTGATTGGGCAGCTGTATTCATGCCCATCCTATTATCCATCATAGGGTAGCTTTGGTCTGCCGGAGTTGCTTCACTATTCCATCATGTCGGCGCTTCTCCAACAATTCTCGGATTGACTCCCCGGTTCTAAAGAGCCCAACCTTTTTTCAAGTCGAAGCTCTGGTTCGAGCTTTACCGGGAAATGGAACAGTAGAGATATTCCATCATGTCGGCGCTTCTCCAACAATTCTCGGATTGACTCCCCGGTTCTAAAGAGCCCAACCTTTTTTCAAGTCGAAGCTCTGGTTCGAGCTTTACCGGGAAATGGAACAGTAGAGAGAGAGAGAGAGAGAGAGAGAGAAGTGTTCGAGTGTGAGGAGAATGAATGGGGATGACCTCTTCATACTTCCCAGGAGTTCACCCATCCTCACACTACTCTCGAGTAAGCACGCTTAACTTCAAAGTTCTTATGGAATCTTGTTCACCTGAACCAATTTGGTTTTTGTCTTTTATTTTGTCTTAAGTTTCTTTTCCAAGGTTTAATGAACTCTTTGGATCACCCAAAAGTTGTAAATTCCCAAATTTCCTGTTCAGAAATGATCAGGTTTGTGAACCGGATTCTGAATTCTCACTTGGTTTGATCGGTTCTTTTCCCTGTTTTCCTTAGCTCAAAAGGGCAGGTTTTACAGGGTGAGTACAACTACTCAGTGAATGGGTTTTTAAAGGTATACTTTGAACTTTTAAGAAAAATATTTATATGGTGTGTGCCAGACTCCTTTCTTTTAAAAAATCCCTCCATTTAAAAATTTGGGTTTTTCCATTATTTCTTAGTTACCAGTGTGTCATCACCCAACACACATTCTTCATCATTAAGGTGACATACATTCGCAAGTCAGTATCCCTACTGAACCCACCAGTGGCTTCAGAGCGACTTTTCCTGCCACTCGGATAGAAGTACGACCACTTCTACCCTAGTAATGAGTGGATGTACATGACATCTGACCTACAATCCCGAAATCACTTCTTCATGTCCGTATAAGGACAGAGACCTCATCCTGTCCCCACCTGGTCTCATGCGCTTGGTGCTACTCTAGATTTCACACAGACAACTGGAACTACGAACTGCCCTTATAGCCACCAGGTCATCCAGTGCCCTCAGGACGCATCACTACCCCTCATGGGCGTCTTGATGATCCCGTACTCACAGTGCATGCACAAACAATGTTTTCTCATATTGCCATGTAATTTGTGGTGCTATTGGTCCAACAGCCCTGACTCTCAACTAAACCCGGAGTTGTTTGTCTTGACTGGTCCATCGACCTGTCATGTCGCACTGCCGCTAGTTGACTGAGCATGTCGGTCCTATCTTGGTACCATGGCAAAACAATTCACTTATTAAGTTTTATGGCACGTATGTCATGTTCGTTTACGAGCTCCTGCTCATGCCAACTGGCCTTGGGCCCCCTGTACGAGATTTTCAAAATTGGGCATTTAGCCCCCAAGTTCCAAAATTGAGGCCCTTGGCCTATCAAAGCTATTCGAGCTCCTATCGAGAAGGTCTCCCAAATTGTTTAAGCATTGGCACACAATCAGGGGAGAGCACTTCCAACAAAAATAGGTTTTTACTGTCCATCATACCGACCAGTATAAGGACATCTCCATTCATATCCGATGAACGGGTTTTCATCTTCCTTCGAGGAAGTCTCATCATACCAATCGGGTATGATCTCTAAGTAGTGATGATTAAAAATACCACTAAGCAGTGGGTTTTTATATTGAGGTACTTATCATCCCCAATTGGGTATGATATAAAATTCCCACTCACAACCGATAAGTGGTTTTTAATTTTAAGTTGTACTTATCATCTCAACAGGGTATGATGTTAGTAAACCCACTCACCTGTTAATGCCGTGAATTCCACTAGACCGGTTCTTTGTATTCACGCGATGTAAACCCCGCATATTTGAGTTAAGGAAAATCGGGAAAAGAACCAGTCAAACCGAATAAGAAAACCAAACCGGTTTACATTTGGGAATAAGCAATATGAAAATTTACAACTTTCGGTTGATCCAAAGGGTTTATTAAACATTGGAAAAGAAATTTAAAACAAATTAGAAAATAAAAATCAAATTGGTTCAGGTGAACTAGATTAAATAAAAACTTCAAAGTTAAGTGTGCTTACCTGAGAGTAGTGTGAGGATGGGTGACCTCTTGGGAAGTATAATTTTTTTGTAACCCGAAATTTTGGTCAAAAATTTTTATGCAAACGTACGGCTTATCATAAATAGCCATCAATTAATATATATTTAATTATTGAAATTAATACCAATAATTTAATACCGAAATTAAATTATTGGAATTAATACAAATAATTTAATACCGAAATTAAATTATTGGAATTAATACCGAAATTAAATTATTGGAATTAATACCAATAATTTATGGAAATATTAATACTAGTAATAAATCTCGCCCATTTAATACATGGGTTTTACGACTATATAAAGAGGTCATCCCCATTTCATTCTCCTCACACCTGAACACTTCTCTCTCTCTACTACTCCATTTCCTGGTAAAGCTTTGACTTGAATAAAGGTTGAGCTCTTTAGAACCGGGGAGAAGACAGCTATCTGATAGCAAACTCCAGTCAATCCGAGAATCGTTGGAGAAGCGTCGAGATGATGGAATAGTGAAGCAACTCCGGCGGACCGAAGCTGCCCTATTTCGGCCAAGCTGAAATCGGCCATTTCAAGCCCTCCTCAGGCCAAACTAAGCCCTCCCAACACTTCCTCAGCCTTTCTACGGTCGAATTAGGACCGAAAGGATGAACCTCAGGATGAGACCTATCTGCCTAGATCGAAAGCTCGGACTGTCGTGCCTTCACCAGAACGTTAAATACTGAAAACGCCAACAAGGACAAGCTCGCATGAATACAAAGAACCAGTCTAGTGGAATTCACGACATTAAGGGGTGAGTGGGTTTACTAACATCATACCCGGTTGGGGATGATAAGTGCCTCGATATAAAAACCCACTATTTAGTGGTATTTTAATCATCACTACTTAGAGAAAGTGATGTGAAAATTATGCGAAGAAAAAACTACTTATGGGTTGTAAGTAGATCATACCCGGTTGGTATGATGAGACTTCCTCGGAGGAAGTTGAAAACCCGTTCATCGGTTATGAACGGAGATGTCCTTATACCGGTTGGTATGATGGACAGTAAAAACCTATTTTTTGTCGGAAGTGCTCTCCCCTGACTGTGTGCCAATGCTTAAATAATTTGGGAGACCTTCTCGACAGGAGCTCGAATAGCTCTAATAGGCCGGGGGCCTCGATTTTAGAACTTGGGGGCTAAATGCCCGATTTTAAAAAAATCTCGTACAGTGGGCACGAGCAGGAACTCGTAAACGAATATGATATATGTGCCATAAAACTTAATAAGTGAATTGTTTGGCCATGGTACCAAGATAGGACTGGCATGCTCAGTTAACTAGCAGCAGTGCGACATGACAGGTCAACGGACTAGTCAAGACAAACAGCTACGGGTTGAGTTGAGAGTCGGGGCCGTTGGACTAATGGCACCACAGATTACATGGCAATATAAGAAAACATTGTTTGTGCATGCACTGTGAGTACGGGATCATCAAGACGTCCATGAGTGGTAGTGATGCGTCCTAAGGGCACTGGACGACGTGGTGGCTATAAGGGCAGTTCGTCGTTCCAGGTGTCTGTGCGAAATCTGGAGTAGCACGAAGCGCATGAGACCAGGGTGGGGATAGGATGAGGTCTCTATTCTCATATGGACACGAAGAAGTGATTTTGAGATTGTGGGTCGGATGTCACGTACATCCACTCATTCCTAGGGTAGAAGTGGTCGTACTTCTATCCGGATGGTAGGAAAAGTCGCTCTGAAGCCACTAGCGGGTTCAGTAGTGATACTGACTTGCGAATGTGTGTAACCTTCATGATGAAGGATGTGTGTTGGGTGATGACACACTGTGGTAACTAAGAAATAATGGAAAAATCCAAAATTTTAAATGATGGGATTTTTGAAAACAAAGGAGTCTGGCACACTCCATATAAATATTTTTCTTAAAAGTCAAAAGCTTTTTAAAACCCATTCATTGAGTAGTCCTACTCACATCCTCCCTTATATCCCTTTCAGGAAATCCCAGAAAGCCTCTCCTTAAAGACCGTCAAATACGATGCCTATAAGAAAGGTATGTAAAGTTTTAAATTTCATACAGTTTTGATTATGCTATTCCAGGAAAAAGGTTCAAGTTAAAGGACGCCTTACTCTTTACGGTTTACAATAAGGGGAAACCCTTTAATAAACCGGGAGAGTGGTGGGTTGATCACGGGGATCCGACCAAACTGGGTCGGGGCGTGACAATGACGGTCCAAGCTTTCGATCTGGACAGATAGCTCTCATCTTGAGGATCATCCTAGAATCAAGAATCACATCAATTGATGTCGAATTGAGTTAGAATTTTATCATTGAAATTCTGTCGGTTCTCTCTCTAGCACCAGTCAGAAATTACAGAGGGGAGCCGAATTGGCTTACCTTTCAGTCCTAATTCGGCCGTGGAAGGGCTGAGGAAGTGTTGGGAGGGCTTGGTTTGGTCTGAGGAGGGCTTGAAATGGCAGATTTTAGCTTGGCCAAAATAGGGCAACTTCGGTCTGTCGGAGCTGCTTCACTGTTCCATCATGTTGGTGCTTCTCCAACGATTCTCAGATTGAATGGAGTTTGCTATCAGATAGCTGTCTTCTCCCTAGTTCTAAAGAGCCCGACCTTTGTTTAAGTCGAAGCTCTAGTTCGAGCTTCACCGGGAAATGGAGCAGTAGGGAGAGAGAAAGAAGTGTTCAGGTGTGAGGAGAATGAATGGGATGACCTGTAAAATCGTGTATTAAATGGGAGAGATTTATTACTAATATTAATATTGACATAAATTATTGGTATTAATTCCAATAATTAAATTTTGTTATTAAATTATTTGTATTAATTCTAATAATTTAATTTATGTATTAAATTATTGGTATTCATTACAATAATTAAATATATATTAATTTATGGCCGTTTATGATAAGGCGTACGACGTATAAAATTTTTTTACCGAAATTTCAGGTTACAAAAAAAATCATACTTCCCAAGAGGTCTCCCATCCTTACACTACTCTCAAGCAAGCACGCTTAACTTTAAAGTTCTTATGGAATCTTATTCACCTGAACCAATTTGGTTTTTCTCTTTTATTTTATCTTAAGTTTATTTTTCAACGTTTAATGAACCCTTTGTATCACCCGAAAGTTGTAAATTTCTAAATTGCTTGTTCCCATATGATCGGATTTGTAAACCGGCTCGATTTTCTTACTCGGTTTGACCGGCTCTTTTCCCAATTTTCCTTAACTCAAAAGTGCGGGGCTTACACAAATCCTCTAATAAGAGCTCCTAGAAAACTCTAGTGATAATTCGGATTACATAAATGCCATAAGTAAAAACTTGATAAGTTCAAAAGTTCTCTCAAAAGAGAAAGAAGACATAAACCTCACAATAACATTGAAATCAAAGATCTATCTTTACAATCCTTTGAAGCTAGCATTTTATATGCACTTGAGAATATTAGTTATTATCTAAATAAGGAAATAAAATATTGTGGTTGACATGCCAACCATATAGAGAATATTGCTAATATATTTCTTTGACATGTCTAGAAAATATATTGTTTCCTAATTTAAACTTTTTGAAGATTTATGATATTAATAAATCTCCCACTTTAAATTCAAATTTGAAATTCAAATTTAAATTATCTTCTTGAGATATTATTGGACACTTCTTTTGGGCTTCCACTTAGGTTTCTTCAATTGCTCCAATCAACCAATTCGATGCTTCTTCAAATCTTTTAGCCCTTAATATGTGAATCACAACATGCCCAATTTGATTCACATCAGTTTCTTAGTGTTTTATTGGGTTTCTTAGAGTGTCTTAGCATTTATTAGTGTTTCTTAGGGTTCTTAGAGTTTCTTAGCTTTTTCTAGAGCTTTTAGGGGTTTTTATGGTTTTTAAGGGCTTTAGGGTTTTTAGGGTTTGTTTGCGTTTCTTAGGGTTTTTTATGGCTTCTTGCAGCTTCATAGCATTTCTTAGGGATTCTTAGGGTTTCCTAGCATTTCTTAGGGATTCTTAGGGTTTTCTAGCATTTCTTAGCATTTGGAAGGGTTTCTTGGCACTTTTTAGTGCTTTTAGCATTTCTTAGGATTTAATAGGATTTTTTTAGCATTTCTTGAGGTTTCCTAGTGCTTTCTAGGGTTTATTAGCATTACTTAGACTTTCTTATAGTTTCTTAGGGTTTCTTGGGGCTTCTTAGCATTTCTTATGTATTCTTAGGGTATCTTAGAATTTATTAGCGTTTGATAGGGTTTCTTAGCACTTTTTAGTATTTTTAGCATTTCTTAGCATTTCTTATGTCTCTTATAGTTTTTTAGTATTTCTTAGGGTTTCTTAGCATTTCTTAGTGTTTCTTAGGGTTTCTAAGGGTTTCTTTGTGTTTATGAGCATTTCTTAGCATTTCTTAGAGTTTTTAGGGTTTTTTAAGGAATTTTTAGGATTTTTTGGGTTTGTTTGCGATTCTTAGGGTTTCTTTGGTTTTTTAAGGGTTTTTTTGGTTTTGTTTGCGGTTCTTAGGGTTTTTTAGGGCTTCTTGAAGCTTCTTAGCATTTCTTAGGGATTCTTAGGGTTTCCTATCATTTCTTAGAGTTTGGAAGGCTTTCTTACCACTTTTTAGTATTTTTTAGTGTTTCTTAGGAATTAATAGGATTTTTAGTGTTTCTAAGCATTTCTAAGGCTTTCTTAGTGTTTCTTATAGTTTCTTAGCATTTCTTAAGGTTTTATATGGTTTCTTAAGATTTCTTAGCGTTTCTTAGGGTTTTATATGGTTTTTTAGAGTTTCTTATCGTTTCTTAACATTTCTTAGAGTTTCGAAGGTTTCTTAGAGTTTTATAAGAGGTTTTAGGGTTTTTATGGTTTCTTAGGGATTTTTAGAATTTCTTAGCGATTCTTAGGATTTCTTAGCATTTTTTAGCGTTTGGTAGGGTTTCTTAGTAATTTGTAGTGTTTGTAGTGTTTCTTAGGGTTTCATAGGTTTTTTTTATGGTTTCTTAGGCTTTCTTAGCATTTCTTTGAGTTTCTTAGGGTTCCTTAGGATTTCTTAGGATTTCTTAGGGTTTCTTAGCATTTACTAGGGTTTCCTAGGGATTCTTATTGTTTGTAAGGGTTTACTATAGTTTTTTAGGGATTCTTAGTGTTACTTAGCATTTCTTACAGTTTCTTAGCTTATAGGGTTTTTAAGCATTTCTTAGAATTTTATATGGTTTCTTAGGATTTTATAAGGTTTCTTAGAGTTTCTTAGCGTTTCTTTTATTGTTTCTTAGGGTTCATAGCGTTTCTTAGCATTTATTAGCATTTTCTAAAGTTTCATGCCGTTTCTAAGGGTTTCCTAGGGTTTATTAGTGTTTCTTAGGGTTTCTTAGCATTTTTAGCATTTCTTGGGGTTTCTTAGTGTTTTTAAGGGGTTCTTAGCATTTTTTTAGTGTTTTTAGGGGTTTCTTAGCATTTCTTAGGGTTTTATAGGGTTCCTTAGCATTTCTTAGGGTTTTATAAGGTTTCTTAGAGTTTCTTAGCGTTTCTTAATGTTTCTTAGTATTTCTTAGGGTTTCTTAGGGTTTTTATCATTTCTTAGAATTTCTTAGCATTTTCTAGCAATTCATACCATTTGTAAGGGTTTCCTAGGGTTTATTAGCGTTTCTTAGGGTTTCATATGGTTTCTTAGCATTTATTTAGTGTTTCTTGGGGGTTTCTTAATGTTGTTTAGAGGTTCTTAGCGTTTATTATAGTTTCTTAGCATTCCTTAGATTTTAAAAGGTTTTCTTAGTGTTTCGTAGGGCTTCTTGGGGCTTTTTAGCATTTCTTAGGGATTTATAGCATTTTTTAGTGTTTGGTAGGGTTTTGTTTTAGCAATTTTTAGTGTTTCTTAGGGTTTCATAAGGTTTCTAAGCATTTCTTAGGCTTTCATAGTGTTTCTTTGGGTTCCTTATGGGTTCTTAGCATTTTTTAGGGTTGCTTAGGATTTCTTAAAGTTTCTTAGTGTTTCTTAGCTTTTACTAGGGTTTTCTAGGGTTTTTTACCGTTTCTACCTGTTTACTAGGGTTTTTTGGGGTTTCTTAGTGTTCCTTAGCATTTCTTATAGTTTCTTAGCATTTCTTTGGGTTTTATAGGGTTTCTTAGCATTTCTTAGGGTTTCTTAGAGTTTCTTAGCATTTCTTATTGTTTCTTAGTGTTTCTTAAGGTTCTTAGCATTTCTTAGCATTTTCTAGAATTTCATAGTATTTCTAAGGGTTTCCTAGGGTTTATTAGCATTTCTTAGGGTTTTATAGGGTTTCTTAGCATTTTTAGTGTTTCTTGGGATTTCTTAATATTTTTAGGGGTTCTTATTGTTTATTGTAGTTTCTTAGCATTTCTTAGCTTTTCTTGATGTGAATCCGACAAAAGAGTCTACAAATTCACAAATACTATCAAACAAACTTGCAATGGAGCTAAACACTTTGTCACCAAATGGGATAAAGGATTATTTCAGACTTCAAGAGGGCCCAATCACAAGGTTAAGGGGCTAAAAGATTCAAACAAGCTTTATGTGGGCTGATTAAAGAGATTGCTGAAAAAAATCCAAGTGGAAGCCCAATTGAAGAGCCTAAGAAAAACCCACGAGAAGGTTTAGATTTAATTAATGAGTAGAGATTTATTAATATAATAAATTTTCTATGATATTAAATGATAATATTAGATATTTAATTTGTTACATTTAGATTTTTAAATTGGTTATAAAAATATCTTAGATATTTAGATTAGATATGGTTGGCATGTAACCCTAAGATATATTTTCCTTGTTTTTAGGCTATTCGGTTGTTATCTATGCCTATAAAAGGCATACTCCACAGCATTGGAGGATAGACACTTTGTAATTTCAATCTTGTGAGATTTTGTCTTCTTTCTATCTTGAAAGAGCTTTTTGAACTTATCAGGTTTTTATCTGTGACGTTCAAGCAATCAAGACTTATTAATGTTAGTAAAAGCTAAGAAACCAAAGATTATTAATAACAAGGATTATTAACGTTCAAGCAATCAAGACTTATTAATTCAAGCAATCATTTTTTTTTGCGTTTGTTGGGTTTATTAATGTTTTTCACGGTTTCTTAGCGTTATTTAGCGTTTCTTATATTTTCTTAGTATTTCTTATGGTTTATAAGTGTTTCTTAGGGTTTTATAGGGTTTCTTAGCGTTTATAGGGTTTCCTAGAGTTTATTAGCATTTCATAGTATTTCTTAGGTTTCTTAGCATTTTTTAGAGTTTCTTAGAGTTTCTTAGTGTTCCTTAACATTTCTTAGTGCTTATTAGAGTTTTTAAGGTTTTTTAGGGTTTTTTAAAGTGGTTTTAGAGTTTTTTTTTTGTGTTTTTAGGGTTTATTAGCATTTCTTAGTGTTTCTTAAGGCTTCTTGGGGCTTTTTAGTATTTTTTAGGGATTCTTAGGGTTTATTAGCATTTCTTAACGTTTGTTTCTTAGTACTTTGTAGTGTTTTTTTAGCATTTCTTAGGGTTTCTAAGCGTTTCTTAGGCTTTCTTAGCGTTTATTTGGGTTTCTTAGGGATCCTTAAGGGTTCTTAGCATTTCTTTGGGTTTATTAGGATTTCTTAGGGTTTCTTAGTGTTTTTAGCATTTACTAGGGTTTCCTAGCATTTCTTACCATTTCTTAGGGTTTTATAGGGTTTCTTAGCATTTTTTTATAGTTTTTTTAGCATTTCTTAGGGTTTCTTAGCATTTCTTAATGTTTTTATAGGGTTTTTTAGCGTTTCTTAGGGTTTTATAGGGTTTCTTATTATTTCTTAGGGTTTTATAGGGTTTCTTAGAGTTTCTCAGTGTTTCGTAGGGTTTCTTAACATTTCTTAGCGTTTCTAGGGTTTCTTTGGGTTTATTAAGGGGTTTTTAGGGTTTGTTTGATGTGAGTCCAACTAAGGCTGCTGCCAATTTGCAACGTCCAATCACAAGGTTAAGGGCCAAAAGAATTAAAGAAGAAATGTAACGGCTGATTGGAGCGATTACAAGAGGTCAAGCTAAGAGTACAATTGAAGAGTATAATGAGAGCATTAAAGAAGGCAATAATTCGAATGAGACATTTATTAATATCATAAATCTTCTGGAAGATTAAAATAGAAAACAATATATTTTTTAGATATGTCTATGAAATATATTAATAAAATTCTCTATATGGTTGGCATGTCAACCCCAATATTTTATTTTCTTATTTACATTCTCAAGTGCCTATAAAAGGCTAACTTTAGAGCATTGTCAAGACAGATTTTGATTTTCAATTTTTATTGTGAGGTTTATGTCTTTTTTCTCTTTTGACAGAACTTTTGAACTTATCAGGTTTTTATTTGTGGCGTTCAAGCAATTAGACTTATCACTAGGGTTTTCTAGAAGCTCTCCTTAGAGGATTTGGGTGTGGCGTCTACATCTACCCGTACCTTGTTTCTTAAACAAACAAGGTATATTCCATTCTTTTTACTTGCGTCGTGAAAGTTGGGGTCTACTTCATATTTGGTCTTAGGGTTTCTTAGTGCTTCTTGGGGCTTCTTAGCATTTCTTAGGTATTCTTAGGGTTTCCTAGCATTTTTTAGCATTTGGAAGGATTTCTTAGCACTTTTTAGTGTTTCTTAGGATTTAATAGAATTTTTTAGCTTTTCTCGAGTTTTCTTAGTGTTTTTTAGGGTTTATTAGCATTACTTAGCATTTCTTATAGTTTCTTAGCGTTTCTTAGGGTTTCTTTATATTTCTTAGGATTTCTTAGGGCTTCTTGGGGCTTCTTAGGGATTCTTAGAATTTCTTAGCATTTGGTAGGGTTTCTTACCACTTTTTAGTGTTTTTTTTTGCGTTTCTTAGTGTTTCAAAGGGCTTTTTAGGGTTTCTAAGTGTTTCTTAGGCTTTCTTAGCATTTCTTTTTGGGTTTCTTAGGGTTCCCTAAGGGTTCTTGGCATTTCTTTGGGTTTCTTAAGATTTCTTAGGATTTCTTAGGGTTTTTTAGTGTTTTATAGTGTTTACTAGGGTTTCCTAGCGTTTCTTACCATTTCTTAGAGTTTCTTAGGGTTTATTAGGGTTTGTTAGTGTTTCTTAGGGTTCTATAGAGTTTCTTAGCGTTACTTATTGTTTCTTATAGTTTTTTTACCATTTCTTAGGATTTCTTAGCGTTTCTTATGATTTTATAGGGTTTCTTAGCGTTTCTTAGGGTTTTATATGGCTTCTTAGTGTTTCTTAGGGTTTTATTGGGTTTCTTAGAGTTTCTTAGTGTTTCTTAGGGTTTTGTAGCGTTTATTAGCATTTGTTAGCGTTTCTTAGAGTTTTTAAGGGTTTTTTTTTTATGGTTTTTGGAGATTTTAGGTTTTGTTTGCGTTTCTTAGGGTTTCTTAAGGCTTCTTGAATCTTCTTTGCATTTCTTAGAAATTCTTAGGGTTCCCTATCATTTCTTAGCGTTTGGTAGGGTTTCTTAGCACTTTTTAGTGTTTTTAGCGTTTCAAAGGGTTTTTTAGGGTTTATAAGCGTTTCTTAGGCTTTCTTAGCGTTTCTTTGAGTTTCTTATGGTTCCTTAAGGGTTTTTAGTGTTTCTTTAGGTTTCTTAAAATTTCTTAGTGTTTCTTAGCATTTTTTAGCATTTACTAGGGTTTCCTAGTATTTTTTACTGTTTCTTAGGGTTTCCTAGGGTTTATTAGCGTTTCTTAGGTTTTATAGGGTTTCTTAGCGTTACTAAATGTTTCTTATTGTTTTTTAGCATTTCTTAAGGTTTTATAGGGTTTCTTAGTGTTTCTTAGCATTTTTTAGTGTTTCTTTGCGTTTCTTAGAGTTTTTAGGGTTTCTTTGGGTTTTTAAGGGGTTTTTAGGATTTTTAGGGTTTGTTTGCGTTTCTTGGGGCTTCTTAGCATTTCTTAGTGTTTAATAGGGATTCTTAGCGTTTCTTAGCATTTCTTAGCGTTTCTTAGAGTTTTTAGGGTTTCTTTGGGTTTTTAAGGGGTTTTTAGGATTTTTAGCGTTTGTTTGGATTTTTTAGGGTTTCTTAGGGCTTCTTAGCATTTGTTAGGTATTCTTAGGATTTCTTAGCATTTGGAAGGGTTTCTTAGCACTTTTTAGTGTTTTTTAGCATTTTTTTGGATTTAATAGGATTTTTTTAGCATTTCTTGAGGTTTCTTAGTGTGTTTTTAGGGTTTATTAGCATTATTTAGTGTTTCTTATAGTTTCTTAGTATTTCTTAGGGTTTCTTTGCATTTCTTTGGGGTTCTTAGTATTTTTTTACAGCTTCTTGGTGCTTCTTAGCATTTTTTATGGATTCTTAGGGTTTCTTAGAATTATTTAGCGTTTGGTAGTGTTTCTTAGCACTTTTTAGTATTTCTGATGTGAGTCCAATTAAGGGTGCTGTCAATTTGCAAGGTCCAAGCACAAGGTCAAGGGCCAAAAGAATTAAAGAAGAAATGCAAGGGCTGATTGGAGCGATTACAGGAGGTCAAGCTAGGAGCACAATTGAAGAGTATAATGAGAGCATTAAAGAAGGCAATAATTCGAATGGGAGATTTATTAATATCATAAATCTTCTAGAAGATTAAATTAGAAAATAATATCTTTTTTTAGATATGTCTAAGAAATATATTAACAAAATTCTCTATATGGTTGGCATATCAACCACAATATTTTATTTCCTTATTTAGATTCTCAAATGCCTATAAAAGGCTAACTTTAGAGGAATGTCAGGATAGATGTTTGATTTCAATTTTATTGTGAGGCTTATGTCTTCTTTCTCTTTTGAGAGAACTTTTGAACTAATTAGGTTTTTACTTGTGGTGTTTAAGTAATCAGACTTATCACTAGGGTTTTCTAGGAGCACTTCTTAGCGGAGTTTGGTGTGGCGTCTACTTCTATCCATACCTTGTTTTTCAATCGAACAAGGTATATTAAGTGTCTTCGATGCCAAGGCAGGGATCATGTAGCAAGTCAATGCCCAAATAAGCGGGCCATGGTGATCAATGTTGATGGGGAGATCGAGACTGAGGATGAAGAAGAAGAAAATGATTCTAATATGCCACCACTTGAGGATGTTAGTTAGTATGCCGAGGAAGGAGAGTTATTAGTAGCAAGGTGAAGTCTTCAGCTCTCATGCCCAAGAAGAAGAAAACAACTAGTGTGAGAACTTATTTCATACTCGTTGTTGTGTGAACAATATGATGCAAACCCCGCCAATATGTTGATGACACCCTACACCAAATATGGCAACGATCCCAAGACTTTCATGATGCAAGTATGAAAAGATGGAGTATACCTTGTTATGTGAGAAACAAGGTATTGGATATGTAGACGCCACACCTAAATCCTCTAAGAAAAACTCTCAGAAAACCTCGGGTGATAAGTCTTGATTTCTTGAACGCCACAGGTAAAAACCTAATAAGTTCAAAAGCTCTTTTATGATAGAAAGAAGACAAAACCTTACAAGATTAAAATTCCAAAGTGTCTGTCCTCCAATGCTGTGGAGGATGCCTTTTATAGGCACATATAACAACCGAATAGCCTAAAAACAAGGAAAATATATCTTATGGTTACATGCCAACCATATCTAATCTAAATATCTAGGATATTTTAATAACTACTTTAAAAATCTGAATTTAACTAATTAAATATCTAATATTATCATTTAAGATCCTAGAAGATTTATTATATTAATAAATCTCTACTCATTAATTAAATCTAAACCTTCTCGTGGGCTTTTCTTGGACTCATTAATTGGGCTTCCACTGGTATTTTCTACAATCTCTTTAATCAGCTCATATAAAGCCTATTTAAACCTTTTAGCCCATAACCTTGTCATTGGGCCCTCTTGTAGTGTCAAATGATTATTTATCCTATTTGGTGACAAACTATTCAGCTCCATTGCAAGTTCGGTTGATTGAACTTGAGAATTTGTAGACTATTTGTCAGATTTACATCATTCTCTCCATCTTGAAAATGATTTGTCCTCAAATCTTCTTTTCCTTCATCACCTACATAAAAAGACATTAACTTATAAATATTTATGCTATTGCTAACAATATATTTGCTAGATAACTTCCTGTTATAATTATTACTACTAAGTTTTAACACTTTAAATAATCTCTCTAATCTAAGAAATTTTGATAGTTTTCTATTCATAAATATTTCATTCCTCAGATGTAGGTTAATCCAAATCCCTGGATCAAAAACAACATTCTTGAAACTTTTGTTGGCTAAATTAATATTTTCTTGATTTTGTTGTTTTTTATCAAATGGATTAAAACCATAGATAATCTCCAATGGTGATAACTTAGTCACTAAATAAATATAACAATTATAAGCAAACACAAAATGTGGTAAACATGTAGTTGAAAATAGAAATTTTGTATCAAACAAAGTATTCTAGGTAAAACTAAGCAATTTAGTATTAATGATTGTAAGAAAAATGTACCTTCCAGATAATGTATGAGCAACTACATTTTTCATACCTTGCTTACACTTGATCACATAACCAAATGTATAAATGAATTTTACCCACCTTGCATGATACTCATTAAGCTTGAGGGCTACTCCGCTGAACTTTTCATTATAATGTGCAATTGTTCTTCTTTCCTGACTTACCAAATAAGATGTTTTCCAATCTCGAATTACCTTAATCTCCTTGTCAATGCCAATACCTTCAAAACTTATAACATATCCAAGAAATATAAATTTACCCAGACACAATATGCAATTCTTCAATTTGGCAAACAACTGATCTTTCCTAAAAACTTCTAACATAATTTTCAAATATTCCATAAGTTCATCTAAGATCTTATCTTATATTAGGATGTCATCAAAATATATATAGTCAAACTTTAAAATGATAACATGCAAGATATGATTCATTGATATCATGATAGTGCTAAAGGCACTAGTCAATCCAAAAATCACAACTAACCAATCATATAGACCTGGTTTTGTTTCATATGTTGTTTACAAATTATCTTTTTTTTTTTAAATTTGAAATTGATGATATTGAATTTTAAGATCAAGTTTTGAAAACAAATAGTATCCATGCAACTCAATAATAATATCATATAAATGAGAAAGATGTCGTCGATACTTTATCGTGATATTGTCAATGGATTGACAATCAAAGCATATTTTCCAAGTTTCGTCCTTCATGGGTACAACACATGGTCGCTTGCTCTTACGTATATATCTCCTTTCCATCAGTTTTAGGACTTGGTGTTGACTTCGATTCTTGTTTTCTTGAACTAGTGGCAAACCAAGAGTTATCTTCATTGGAATGACATTCTTAAATTCCTGTAGAAGAGAAACACTAATGCTCAACAAATATCCGACAATATGGTTAGTAAAACATAAATCCTTGTACATAAGTACTATAAGGATTTGATCTAAAATTGTATCTCTCTTTATCTCACTTTTTCTCTCCATAAAATTGTTTTTACTCTCTTTTCTTTGTATTATGGCTTTTCTCTCTTCTTTTTCAACATTGCCTTTTCTCTCATCATTTTCAATTCTGACTTTTCTCTCTCTGATTTTTCCCTCTTCTTTTTCAATATTGCCTTTTATCTCTTCCTCTTCAATCTTGGCTTTTCTCTCTTGTCTTTCTACTATTTTCTTTTCATTTGCCTTTTTCTTTTTCAACTGATCTTGAAAAACTTGTTGTAAAGTCAGAGGTATAAGAGATATTGGTCTATTATTCATCATGAATGAGTATCTATCTGTTAATCTATTATATGTAACGTGACGATCTAACTGCCATGGTTCTCCTAATAAAATATGACATGCATGCATGGGTAATACATCACATAATATTTCATCTTGATATTTCTCAATAGAGGACATTATCACCTATTGGGTTACCTCGAGTTTGGGTTGATCATTCAGCATTTGAATTTGATATGGCTTTGGATGCTTTATTGTATGTAATGTCAATTTCTCCACAAGCTCGGTGCTAGCAAAGTTAGTGCAGCTTTCCCGATCTATGATAATACAACAAACCTTATTTTTCATAGAGCAACGAGTATGAAATAACTTCTCACGTTGGTTATCCAAGATATCATCAATCCATGGTTTGTCCCAAGTAGTAGGTTGATTGAAGGAATTGAGCTTGAGGTTGTTGTAATTAACTTTGACATCATCTAACTCCTCGAGTTCTTCTGGATCAAAATATCCAGATTGAATGCTCAAACATCATTATTTAGTGGGCATATGTTGATGTGAATGCCATCTCACACCTTCCTCCAAGTTACCCATTAGGGTATGTAGATACTCAAATTCAGACTTTACTATCTGTTCCATTTCTCTCTTCATTGCTTTCCATTGTATGTTTTGGATGGGTGGTATGGAACCCTCTTCTTTCATTGTGTTTCCTTGTCATTGGGCTTGTTGAACCTGACAATTGTTAGAAAGAAAAGATCCTTGCAACTCTCCCTCACATGTTTCTCTCAAACACTCAGGTTTCACACTCAAATGGCTTTTTCTTATAGATTTAAAGCACTCTTGCCTTTTTCCACTCATATGTCTTCTATCAATCTTAATTAAACTTTAAAAACAAATCATTTTTACAAAGCAGTTCAACTTGAGGAACAATCAAGACAAATAAATAAGGTTTTCAAAAACCAATTCTAGAAGAATTTAAGTGTGGTGTACGAATAGACTCATAGAAGAATAAAATTTAGATAGAGAAAGAAATTATGATATAATGAAGTAATAAAAGAAAGTAGACTTAGATCATAATAAGAATAAAATTCAAACTAGAATTGTGTGCCTCGCTCTTTTATTTTTTTGCCTCTTTTTGCACAAATTTTTTTTTATGTTTTTTTGCTCTTTTTTTGGCACGAATTTTTTTGGTTTTTTTTCTCTTTTTTTTAACCTACTGAAGAGAAGATAGATAGAAGAAGATGAAATTTTTTTTCTTTTATAGAGAATAGGAATAGGTAGACAAGATAAAAAAAAGAACTAGATATAAAAGATGGGATGAAACTTGTCGTGCAACCGTGTGCTCTGATACCAGCTGATGAGAACCCCGCCAATATGCTGACGACACCCTGCACCAAATATGGCAATGATCCTAAGACATTCACGATGCAAGTACAAAAAGATGGAGTTTACCTTTTTATGTGAGAAACAAGGTTTGGGATATGTAGATGCCACACCCAAATCCTCTAAGAAGAACTCTTAGAAAACCTTAGATGATAAGTCTTGATTGCTTGAATGCCACAAGTAAAAACTTGATAAGTTCGAAAAGCTCTTTCAAGAAAAGAAAGAAGATAAAACTCACAAGATTGAAATTCCAAAGTGTCTATCCTCCAATGTTGTGGAGTATGCCTTTTATAGGCACATATAACAACCGAATAGCCTAAAAACAAGGAAAACATATCTTATGGTTACATGCCAACCATATCTAATCTAAATATCTATGATATTTTAATAACTTCTTTAAAAATTTGAATTTAACTAATTAAATATCTAATATTATTATTTAATATCCTAGAAGATTTATTATATTAATAAATCTCTACTCATTAATTAAATCTGGACTTTCTCGTGGGCTTTTCTTAGACTATTTAATTGTGCTTCCATTTGTATTTTCTACAATCTCTTTAATCAGCTCATATAAAGCCTATTTAAACCTTTTAGCCCATAACCTTGTCATTGGGCCCTCTTGTAGTCTCAAATGATTATTTATCCTATTTGGTGACAAACTATTCAGCTCCATTGCAGGTTCGGTTGATTGAACTTGTGAATTTTTAGACTCTTTGTCAGATTCACATCACAATAAGATTTGTTGCATTATTATAGATGGAGGAAGCTTTACTAACGTAGTTAGCACTGAGCTTGTGGAAAAATTGGCATTACCAACATTAAAGCATCCAAAGTCATATTGACTTTAGTGGTTGAAAGATCAAGGTGAACTTAAGGTAACCAAGTAGGTGTTGGTTGCATTTTCCATTGGAAGATAACAGGATGAAATACTATGTGATGTGGTACCAATGCAAGCCTGTCATATTCTTTTGGGACGACCCTGACAATTTGATCGTCAAGTTAAACATGATGGATTCACCAATAAGTACTCATTTGTAATGAACGAAAGGCCAATATCTCTTGTACCATTGACTCCAAAGCAAGTTTTAAAGGAACAAGTAAAAAGGAAAAAGGCAAATGAAAAGAAGAAAGAAGAAGAAAAGAAGAAAGAAAAGAAGAAGGAAGAAGAAAAGAATATAGAGTTAAAAAAAAGAGAGAGAAAAGCCTGAATTTGAAAAAAAAAAGAGTAAAAATAATTTTATTGTTAGAAAAAGTGAGATTAAGGGAGCTATACATACACAACAACCTTTTATTGTACATATCTACAAGGATGCCTTTTTTAGTACTAACGATCTTGTCGGATATTTATCGAGCAATATTATTACTGTTTTGCAGGAATTTATGGATGTTTATCCTGAAGAGATACCACCAGGTTTACCACCAATTCGAGGAATTGAACATCAAATTGATTTCTTCCCTAGAGAGATAATTCTGAACCGACCTGCTTATAGAAGTAACCCTGAGGAAACAAAGGAACTTCAACGCCAAGTTATGGAACTAATGGAAAAAGGGTATGTTTGAGAGAGCATGAGCCCATGTGTTGTGCTTGTGCTACTTGTCCCTAAGAAGGATGGAATGTGGCGAATGTGCATTGATTATCGAGCTGTTAACAATATCACAGTAAAGTATCGATACCCTATTCCTCGTTTGGATGATATGTTAGATGAGTTGCATGGATCTTATTTATTTTCAAAAATAGATCTTAAAAGTGGATATCATCAAATTAGAACGAAAGAAGGAGATGAATGGAAAACTGCATTTAAGACAAAACAAGGATTATATGAATGGTTAGTTATGCCCTTTGGATTGACTAATGCACCTAGTACGTTCATGAGATTAATGAACCATGTTTTGCATGCTTTAATTGGAAAGTTTGTAGTTGTATATTTTGATGACATTCTAATCTACAGCAAGACCATGGATGAACATGTAAGACACTTAACAACTGTTTTGGAAGCCTTAAGGAAAGATAACTTGTTTGCCAATTTAAAAAAATGTGTCTTTCGTTCGGATAAACTTGTGTTTCTTGGGTATGTTATAAGTTTAGAAGGGATTGGAGTTGACAAGGAAAAGATTAAGGCAATCCGAGATTGGCCGACACCTAATTCGGTAAGCCAGGTAAGAAGTTTTCATGGATTGGCTAGTTTTTATAGACATTTTGTTCCTAACTTTAGTACTTATGTTGCACCTCTTACTGCTGTTATAAAGAAGAATGTAGCATATAATTGGGGAGTTGAGCAACAAAATGCATTCCAATTGATAAAGGATAAACTAACAAGTTTCCCATTGCTTGCCTTACCTAATATTTCTAAAATGTTTGAAATTGAGTGTGATGCATTAGGGGTAGGTATTGGAGGTGTATTGAAGCAGGAGGGAAGGCCAATTGCATATTTCAGTGAAAAGTTGAATGGAGCAACCCTCAATTACCCTACCTATGACAAGGAGATGTATGCATTAGTTCGAACACTACAAACATGGCAACACTATCTATGGCCGAAAGAGTTTGTGATTCACACTGATCATGAATCTCTTAAGCACCTCAAGGGGCAACACAAGTTGAACAAGCATCACACTAGGTGGGTGGAGTTCATTGAGACATTCCCATATGTGATCAAGTACAAACAAGGTAAGGAAAATATAGTTGTTAATGCGCTATCCCAAAGGTACGCTATGCTTGCAATCCTTGATTCAAAATTGCTTAGGTTTGATTATATTAAGGAATTGTATGCAAAAGACCATGATTTTTGTGATGTGATTAAAAATTGTACAAATGGTGGGTTTGGAAATTTTTATTTGTAAAATGGGTTCATTTTTCAAGAAAATAAATTGTGCATCCCTCAATCCTCTTTGCGTGAGTTACTTGTTAGGGAAGCACATGCTAAAGGACTTATGGGACATTTTGGAGTAGCTAAGACTATGGCAATATTGCATGAACATTTTTTTGGCCTCACATGAAAAAGGATATTGAGAAAATATGTTCTCGATGCATTACATGTAAGGAGTCTAAATCTAGGCAGCAACCTAATGGTTTGTATACACCTCTTCCAATTCCTAGTGCACCTTGGATTGATATATCAATGGATTTCATTATAGGATTACCAAGGTCTAAGAGAGGGAGTGATCTGTGTTTGTGGTTGTTGACAGATTTTCCAAGATGGCACACTTTATTCCTTGTCATAAAACTGATGATGCCTCGTATGTTTCCAATTTGTTCTTTAGAGAAGTTGTTAGATTACATGGTATGCCTAGGACTATTGTTTCTGATCGTGATTCTAAATTTTTGAGTTACTTCTGGAAAACTTTATAGGGTAAATTGGGAAAAAAACTTTTGTTTTCGATAACTTGTCACCCGCAAACTGATGGTCAAACAGAAGTAGTTAATAGAACATTAGGTACTTTATTACTTTCTATAATAAAAAAGAACTTGTAATCATGGGAAGATTGTTTGCCACATGTTGAGTTTGCTTATAATCATTCTATTCATTCTACTACTAAGTTTTCACCATTTGAGATTGTATATGGTTTTAATCCATTGACCCTTCTAGATTTAACTTGTAAACCCCGCACATTTGAGTTAAGGAAAATCGGGAAAAGAACCGGTCAAACCGAATAAGAAAATAAAACCGGTTTACATTTGGGAATAATCAATATGAAAATTTACAACTTTTGGTTGATCCAAAGGATTTATTAAACATTGGAAAAGAAACTTAAGACAAATTAGAAAATAAAAACCAAATTGGTTCAGGTGAACTAGATTCCATAAGAACTTTAAAGTTAAGCGTGCTTACCTTAGAGTAGTGTGAGGATGGGTGACCTCCTAGAATTAATACTGAAATTAAATTATTAGAATTAATACCAATAATTTATGGTAATATTAATACTAGTAATAAATCTCGCCCATTTAATACACGGGTTTTATGACTATATAAAAAGGTCATCCCCATTTCATTCTCCTCACACCTGAACACTTCTCTCTCTCTCTACTGCTCCATTTCCCGGTAAAGCTCGAACTAGAGCTTCGACTTGAACAAAGGTCGGGCTCTTTAGAGCCAGGGAGAAGACAGCTATCTGATAGCAAACTCCAGTCAATGCGAGAATCATTGGAGAAGCGCCGACATGATGGAATAGTGAAGCAACTCCGGCGGACCGAAGCTGCCCTATTTCAACCAAGCTGAAATCGGCCATTTCAAGCCCTCCTCAGGCCAAACCAAGCCCTCCTAACACTTTATCAACCTTTCCACGGCCGAATTAGGACCAAAAGGTAAGCCAATTCGACTCCCCTTTATAATTTTCGATCGGTGCTAGAGAGAGAGTCGACCGAATTTCAATGATGAAATTCTAACCCAATTCTGCATCAATTGATACAATACTTGATTTTAGGATGAACCTCAGGACGAGACCTATCTGCCCAAATCAAAAGCTTAGATTGTCGTGCCTTCACCGGTGAGTAATCGAAGCTTTCTCTCTCTACAGTCTGTTTTCCGGCAAAACTCCGTTTGAGCTCGTTCCGACGTTAAAATCTGCGATTCAAAGTTTCTTAGAATCGTATGAACATAGAGGAACTCAATTTCAACTCCAATTTCAATAATTAGTAGTGTTTGATCGGTTAATTTGATGAAATCAAATTCGGTAGTGTTGAAGAGTTGAAATTGGGGGAAAATTTGGGGATTTTTGAAATTCAAAGGGGCCAAGATACAATTTTATGAAATTGAGGGTCAATTGGGCATGAAAATAATGTTGGAGGACCAATTGAGGAATTTTGGAAATTTTGGGGAAAAACTTACCATTTTTGTGAAAGAAGGGCAAAATGGTAATTTTGGAAAAATTGGGGAACTAAATTAAAATTTTGGAAAATTAAACCCCTTTTTGGTGAAATTGAATAAATTGAGGTCCCATGATAAATTTTAAAAGTTACGGGACTCAATTTGAGGAAAAATCGACATTAGGGACTTAAAGTTAAAGAGAAATATCTTTAGGGATCTAATTGTAATTAACTAAAAGTTTGGGTTTTCTCATTCATTAATGAATGAAGGCTATTATGCCGAGTAATAATGAACAAGGTTGTTCATATCATGTAGGAACGTTAAATATCGGGAACACCAGCAAGGACAAGCTCGCGTGAATACAAAGAACCAGTTTAGTGGAATTCACGGCATTAACGGGTGAGTGGGTTATTCACATCATACCCAGTTGGGATGATGAGCATAGTTTAAAGTTAAAAACCACTTACCGGTTGTGAGTGGGTTTACTAACATCATACCCGGTTGGGGATGATAAGTGCCTCGATATAAAAACCCACTATTTAGTAGTATTTTAATCATCACTACTTAGAGAAAGTGATGTGAAAGTTATGCGAAAAAAAAACTACTTACCGGTTGTAAGTAGATCATACCCGATTGGTAAGATGAGACTTCCTTGAAGGAAGTTGAAAACCCGTTCATCGGTTATGAACGGAGATGTCCTTATATCGGTTGGTATAATGGACAGTGAAAACCTAATTTGTTGGAAGTGTTCTCCCCTGAATGTGTGCTAATGCTTAAACTATTTGGGAGACCTTCTTGATGGGAGCTCGAATAGCTCTGATAGGCCAGGGGCCTCGGTTTTGGAACTTGGGGGCTAAATGCCCGATTTTGAAAATCTCGTACAGTGGGCCCAAGGCTAGTTGGCACAAGCAGGAGCTCGTAAACGAATATGATATATGTGCCATAAAACTTAATAAGTGAATTGTTTGGCCATGGTACCAAGATAGGACCGACATGCTCAGTCAACTAGCGGCAGTGCGACATGACAGATCGACAAACTAGTCAAGACAAACAGTTGTGGGTTGAGTTGAGAGTTGGGGCCGTTGGACTAATGGCACCACAGATTACATGGCAATATAAGAAAACATTGTTTGTGCATGCACTGTGAGTACGAGATCATCAAGACGCCCATGAGGGGTAGTGATGCATCCTAAGGGCACTAGACGACTTGGTGGCTATAAGGGCAGTTCGTCGTTCCAAGTGTCTGTGCGAAATCTGGAGTAGCACGAAGCGCATGAGACCGGGGTGGGGACAAGATGAGGTCTCTGTCCTCATACGGACATGAAGAAGTGATTTCAGGATTGTGGGTAGGATGTCACGTACATCCACTCATTCCCAGGGTAGAAGTGGTCGTACTTCAATCCGGGTGGCAGGAAAAGTCGCCCCGAAGCCACTAGCGGGTTCAGTAGTGATACTGACTTGCGAATGTGTGTAACCTTCATGATGAAGGATGTGTGTTGGGTGATGACACACCGTGGTAACTAAGAAATAATGGAAAAAATCCAAATTTTTAAATGATGGGATTTTTTTAAAACAAAGGAGTCTGGCAGACTCCATATAAATGTTTTTCTTAAAAGTCAAAAGCTTTTAAAAACCCATTCACTGAGTAGTCGTACTCACCCCCTCCCTTATATCCCTTTCAGGAAATCCTGGAAAGCCTCCCCTTAAAGATCGTCAACTAAGATGCCTGTAAGACAGGTATGTAAAGTTTTAAATTTCATACAGTTTTGATTATGCTATTCTAGGAAAAAAGTGCAAGTTAAAGGACGCCTTACTCTTTACGGTTTACGATAAGGGGAAACCCTTTAATAAACCGGGAGAGTGGCGGGTTGATCACGGGGATCCGACCAAACCGGGTCGGGGCGTGACATAACTCCACTTCCAGTTGGTGAGTTAGTAAATTTTGATGGAAAGAAAAAGGCAGAGTTAGTGCGACAAATGCATGAGAAGGCAAAGATGCACATTGAAAGGCAGACTAAAGCATATGAAAATCAAGAAAATAAGGGTTGTGAAAATATTACATTTGAACTCGAAGAATGGGTTTAGCTTCATCTGAGGAAGGAATGATTTCTAAAACAAAGGTAGTCAAAACTTCTTCCAAGAGGAGATGGACCATTTCGAGTGTTGGAGCGCATCAACAATAATGCATATAAGTTGAAGTTACTAGGTGAGTATGGTGTTAGTGCAAGTTTTAATGTTATTGATTTAATGCCCTTTGATGTAGGTGATGAGAACACCAAAGATTTGAGGACAAATCATTTCCAAGAGAGGGAGAATGATGTGAGTCCAACTAAGGGTGTTGCCAATTTGCAAGGTCTAATCACAAGGTTAAGGGCCAAAAGAATTAAAGAAGAATTGCAAGGGCTGATTGGAGTGATTACAGGAGGTCAAGCTGGGAGCACAATTGAAGAGTATAACGAGAGCATTAAAGAAGGCAATAATTCAAATGGGAGATATATTAATATCATAAATCTTCTAGAAGTTTAAATTTGATAATAATATCTTTTTTTAGATATGTCTAAGAAATATATTAACAAAATTCTATATATGGTTGGCATGTCAACCACAATATTTTATTTCCTTATTTAGATTCTCAAGTGCCTATAAAAGGCTAACTTTAGAGCAATGTCAGGATAGATGTTTGATTTCAATTTTATTATGAGGCTTATGTCTTCTTTCTCTTTTGAGAGAACTTTTGAACTAATTAGGTTTTTACTTGTGGCGTTTAAGTAATCAGACTTATCACCAAGGTTTTCTAGGAGCTCTTCTTAGCGGAGTTTGGTGTGGCGTCTACTTCTATCCATACCTTATTTTTCAATCGAACAAGGTATATTCCATTCTTTTTACTTGCGTCGTGAAAGTCTTGGGGTCTATTCCATATTTGGTGTAGGGTGTCGTTAGTATATTGGCGGGGTTCGCATCAGTTTCTTAATGTTTCAAAGGGCTTTTTAGGATCTCTATACATTTCTTAGGCTTTCTTAGTGTTTCTTAGGGTTCCTTAAAAGTTCTTGGCATTTCTTTGGGTTTCTTAAGATTTCGTAGGATTTCTTAATGTTTACTAGGGTTTCCTAGCATTTCTTACCGTTTCTTAGGGTTTATTAGCGTTTCATAGGGTTGTTTAGTGTTACTTATTATTTCTTATAGTTTTTAGCATTTCTTAGGGTTTTATAGGGTTTCTTAGTGTTTCTTAGAGTTTCATAGGGTTTCTTAGAGTTTTTTAGCATTTCTTAGTATTTCTTAGGGTTTCTTAGTGTTTATTATCATTTCTTAGCGTTTATTAGAGTTTTTAGGTTTTCTTAGGGCTTCTTGAAGCTTCTTAGCATTTCTTAGGGATTCTTAGGGTTTCCTATCATTTTTTTAGTGTTTGGAAGGGTTTCTTAGTATATTTTAGCGTTTCTTAGAATTTAATAGGCTTTTTAGGGTTTCTAAGCATTTCTAAGGCTTTCTTATTGTTTCTTAGCATTTCTTAGGCTTTTATAGGGTTTCTTTGGATTTCCTAGCGTTTCTTAGGGTTTTATATGGTTTCTTAGAGTTTCCTATCGTTTCTTAGAACTTCTTAGTGTTTCTTAGAGTTTTTAAGGTTTCTTAGGGTTTTTTAAGTGCTTTTAGGATTTTTTGGGTTTCTTAGGGCTTCTTGGAGATTCTTAGCATTTTTAGGGATTCTTAGGGTCTGTTAGCATTTCTTAGCATTTGGTAGGGTTTCTTAGCACTTTTTAGTGTTTTTTAAGCATTTCTTAGGGATTCATAGGGTTTCTAAGCATGTCTTACGCTTTCTTAGCATTTATTTGCGTTTCTTAGGGTTCCTTAAGGGTGTTTAGCATTTTGTTTGGTTTCTTAGGATTTCTTAGGGTTTATTAGAGTTTCTTAGGGTTACTTAGCATTTCTTAGCATTTACTTGTGTTTCTTAGGGTTTGTTACTGTTTTTAAGGGTTTACTAGGGTTTTTTAGGGTTTATTTGTGTTACTTAGCATTTTTATAGTTTCTTATCATCTTTTAGGGTTTTTAGCATTTATTCGGGTTTTTAGGGTTTCTTAGCATTTTTTAGTGTTTCTTAGGGTTTATTAGGATTCTTTGCATTTCTTGATAGTTCTTAGCATTTTCTAGTGTTTCATGCCGTTTCTAAGGGTTTCCTAGTATTTATTAGCGTTTCTTCTAGTTTCATAGGGTTTTTTTAGCATTTTTTAGCAATTCTTAGCATTTCTTAGCATTTTCTTGTGTTTCTTGCCGTTTCTAAGGGTTTCCTAGGGTTTATTAGCGTTTGTTAGTGTTTCATAGGGTTTTTTTTAGCATTTTTTAGCGTTTCTTGGGGTTTCTTAATGTTTTTTAGGATTTCTTAGCATTATTTAGCATTTCTTAGGGTTTTGTAAAGTTTCTTAGGGTTCTTAGCGTTTCTTAGCATTTCTTAAAGTTTTTAGGGTTTCTTAGGGTTTTAAAGTGTTTAGTTGTGTTTTTAGGGCTTCTTGGGGCTTTTTAGCATTTTTTAGGGATTCTTAGGGTTTTTTAGCATTTTTTTATCGTTTGGTAGGGTTTCTTAACACTTTTTAGTATTTTTTAGCATTTCTTAGGGTTTAATAGGGTTTTTTTAGGGCTTCTAAGCATTTCTTAGGCTTTCTTAGCGTTTGTTTGGGTTTTTTTTATAGTTACTTAAGAGTTCTTAGCGTTTATTAGGGTTTCTTAGTTTTTCTTAACGTTTCTTAGTGTTTACTAGGGTTCCCTAGCATTTCTTACCATTTCTAATGGTTTCCTAGATTTTATTATCATTTCTTAGGGTTTCATAGTGTTTCTTAGCGATTCTTATTATTTTTTTAGCGTTTCTTGGGGTTTGTTAGTGTTTCTTAGCGTTTATTATAGTTTCTTAGCATTTTTTATGGTTTTGCAGCATTTCTTAGAGTTTTATCGGGTGTATTAGCATTTCTTAGGGTTTCTTAGCATTTTTTATGGTTCCTTAAGGGTTCTTAGTGTTTCTTTGAGTTTATCTACGTTTCTTGGCGTTTACTAGTGTTTCCTAGCGTTTCTTAGCATTTACTAGGGTTTCCTAGCATTTCTTAGCATTTACTAGGGTTTTCTAGCATTTTTATTGATTCTTAGGGTTTATTAGCATTTATAAGGGTTTCATAGGGTTTTTTTAGCATTTCTTAGCATTTCTTAATATTTGTTTATTGTTTCTTGGGTTCCTTAATATTTTTTACGGTTTCTTTGCGTTACTTAGTGTTTTTTTAGGGTTTCCTAGGGTTTATTAGTGTTTCTAATGGTTTCCTATGGTTTATTAACATTTCTTAGGGTTTCATAGCGATTCTTAGCATTTTTTAGCATTTCTTGAGTTTTCTTAGTGTTTTTTAGGGTTTCTTAGCAATTCTTATAGTTTCCTAGCATTTCTTGGGGTTTTATAGGGTTTATTAGTGTTTAGGGTTTTATAGGGTTTCATAGATTTTCTTAGCGTTTCTTATGGTTCCTTAAGGGTTCTTAGGTTTTCTTAGCGTTTCTTTGGGTTTTTTAGCGCCTCTTAGCGTTTCTTTGGGTTTTTTAGCATCTCTTAGCGTTTACTAGAGTTTCCTAGTGTTTTTACCATTTCTTAGGGTCTCTTAGGGTTTATTAGCATTTTAAGGATTTCATAGGGTTTCTTAGGCTTTCTTAGCGTTTCTTAGCATTTTTTAGCGTTTCTTGGGTTTATTAATGTTTTTTAGCATTTCTTAGCTTTTTTTAGGGTTTTGTAGGATTTTTTAGGGTTTCTTAGTGTTTATTAGAGTTTCTTAGTGTTTCTTACCATTTCTTAGAGTTTTTAAGGTTTATAAGTGTTTTTAAGTGGTTTTTAGGGGTTCTTTGCATTTCTTAAGGCTTTTTAGCATTTTTAGGGTTTCTTAGTGTTTGGTAGGTTTTTTTACCACTTTTTATTGTTTTTTAAGGTTTCTTAGGGTTTTTTAGGGGTTCTAAGTGTTTCTTAGGCTTTCTTAGTGTTTCTTTGGGTTTCTTAGGGTTCCTTTGGGTATCTTAGGGTTCCTTAAGGTTTCTTAGATTTTTTTTGGGTTTCTTAGGATTTCTTAGAGTTTCTTAGTGTTTCTTAGCATTTACTAGGTTTTCCTTGCATTTCTTACTATTTCTTAGGGTTTCCTAGGGTTTATTAGCATTTTTTAGTGTTTTATAGGGTTTCTTAGTGAGATTTAGCATTTTTTTAGCATTTCTTGGTGTTTCGTAGTGTTTTTTAGGGTTTCTTAGCGTTACTTAGCATTGCTTATATTTTCTTAGGGTTTCTTTGAGTTTCTTAGGGTTTCTTAGGGCTTCTTAGCATTTGTTAGGGATTCTTATGGTTTCCTAGCATTTCCTAGCATTTCATAGAGTTTCTTAGCACTTTTTAGTGTTTTTAGCATTTCTTAGGGTTTCATAGGGTTTTTTTTAGAGTTTTAAGCATTTCTTAGGCTTTCTTATTGTTTCTTAGGATTCTTTAATGGTTCTTTGTATTTTTTGGGTTTATTAGGATTTCTTAGGTTTCTTAGTATTTTTGTTAGGGTTTTTTTAGCATTTACTAGGGTTTACTAGCGTTTCTTACCATTTCTTAGGGTTTATCTTAGCGTTTTTTAGGGTTTCAAAGCATTTCTTGGGGTGTCTTAGTGTTTTTTTGTGTTTATTAGCATTATTTACCATTTATTAGCATTTTTTGTAGGGTTTTTTTAGCGTTTCTTAGGGTTTTATAGGGTTCTTAGTGTTTTATAGGGTTTCTTAGAGTTTAATAGCGTTTCTTAGGGTTCCTTAAGAGTTCTTAGCATTTTTAGGTTTCCTTAAGGGTTCTTAATGTTTCTTAGGGTTTTATAGGGTTTCTTATTGTTTCTTAGGGTTTGAAAAGGTTTCTTGGAGTTTCTTAGTGTTTCTTTGGGTTCCTTAAGGGTGTTTAGCATTTCTTATCATTTATTAGGGTTTCTTAGCATTTCTTAGGGTTTCTTATGGTTTTATAAGGTTTCTTAGGGTTTCTTAGCATTTCTTCCTTTTACTTAGAGTTTTTTAGCATTTCTTAGTGTTTGTTGAGGTTTCTTCATGTTTTTTAGGGTTTCTTAGTGTTACTTAGCATTTCTTAGCATTTTTTAGGGTTTTTTTGTAGCATTTCTTTGATATTCTTAGCATTTTTTAGCCTTTCTTAGAGTTTCTTAGCATTTTTTAGAGTTTCTTAGCTTTACTTAACATTTTTATAGGGTTTCTTAGTGATGTGAATCAAATTGGGCACGCTGTGATTCACAAATTAAGGGACAAAAGATTTGAAGAAGAATTGAATGGACTAATTGGAGCAATTGAAGAAAACTAAGTGGAAGCACAAAGGAAGAGTCCAATAAGATCTCAAGCCTAAAGAAAGAGCCCAATAAGATCTCAAGCCCAAAAGAAGAGCCCGATAAGATCTCAAGAAGATAATTCAAATTTGAATTTCAAATTTGAATTTAAAGTGGAAGATTTATCATAAATCTTCTAGAAGATTAAATTAGGAAATAATATATTTTCTAGATATGTTGAAGAAATATATGAGCAATATTTTCTATATGGTTGGCATGTCAACCCCAATATTTTATTTCCTTATTTAAATAATTGCTAATATTCTCAAGTACTTATAAAAGGCTAACTTTACACCATTGTAAAAACAGATCTTTGATTTCAATTTTATTATGAGGCTTATGTCTTCTTTCTCTTTTAAGAGAACTTTTGAACTTATCAGGTTTTTACTTGTGGCGTTCAAGCAATCATACTTATCACCAAGGTTTTCTAGGAGCTCTTCTTAAAGGATTTTGGTGCGGCGTCTACATCTATTTGTACCTTGTTTCGTATATTTCATTCTTTTTATTTGTGTCGTGAAAGTCTTGGGGTCTATTCCATATTTGGTGTAGGGTGCCGTTAGTATATTGGCAGGGTTTGCATCAGTTGGTATCAAAGTATATGGTTGCACAGCAAGTTTCATACTATTCTTTCAATTTTCGTTCTATTTTTTTTTATCTTCTACCTATTTTTATCCATTATAATCAATCCCAAAAATTCTATTTTTCCTCCTATCGAGTTATATTTTCATTATCTTCTATCTTTTTCTAATAAGTATAAAAAAATTACAAAAAAAAATCTCTTTTTCTCCTATCTAGTTATACTTTCATTTTACTTCTATTCTCTATAAAAAATCTCATCTTTTTATCTACTTTCTTTATAATAGAAAAAGCCAAAAAAAACCAGAATAAAAAAAAAAGCCAAAAATATTGTTTAAAAAAAGCCAAAAATTTTCATAAAAAAAATTAAAAAATGGCGTGCAAAAAAAGTGAAAAGAATAAAAAAAAGCAAAAAAAAGGAAAAAAGCACAAAAATATATATTTAGTATCTTATTCATTCTATTCTATTAGATTTTATTATTATTCCTATATTGTTTTGAATATTCTCATACCTTACACTTAAATCCTTTTTAGAATTGCTTTTTAAAACTCTTTTGATTTGTCTTCATTGTTCCTCAAGTTGAACGACTTTATGAAAATGATTTGTTCTTTAGTTCAATTAAAATTGAAAGAAGACATATGAGTGGAAAAAGGCAAGAGTGTTTTAAATCTTTAAGAAAAAGCCATTTGAGTGTTAAACAGGAGTGTTTGAGAGAAACATGTGAGGGAGAGTTGTGAGGTTATTTTGTTTCTAACAGTTGGCAGGATTACAATTTCCAACAAAGAGGAAACACATGGAAAGAAGCCAGTTTCCCTCAGCCTGTTCAAAATCTACAAGTTGTAAAGTCTGAATTTGAGTCACTTCACACGCGAATGGATCGCTTGGAGGAAGGTGTGAGACGTCGTTTGCATCAACATACTTTCGTTGAATAACAACCTTGGGGCTTTCAATCTAGGCATTTCGATGCTCAAGAACTCGAGGAATTTGAAGATCTTCAAGTTAATTGTGATAGCGACGGGCACAATTCCATCAATCAATGTACTCTAAGTGAAAGGCCATGGATTGATGACATCATGGACAACCAACATGAGAATCTATTTTATATTCATTGTTCTATGAAAAATAAAGTTTGTTCTGTTATCATAGATGGAGGAAGCTGCACTAATATGGCTAGCACCAAGCTTGTGGAGAAGTTGGCATTACCTACACTAAAGCATCTGAAGCCTTATCAAATTCAAAGATTGAACGATCAACACAAACTCGAGGTAACTGATGCGAACCCCGCCAATATGCTGACGACACCCTACACCAAATACCGCAACGATCCCAAGACTTTCACGATGCAAGTATGAAAAGATGGAGTATACCTTGTTATGTGAGAAACAAGGTATGGGATATGTAAACGCCACCCCAAATCCTCTAAGAAGAACTCTTAGAAAACCTCGGGTGATAAGTCTTGATCGCTTGAACGCCATAGGTAAAAACCTGATAAGTTCAAAAACTCTTTCAGGATAGAAAGAAGACAAAACCTTACAAGATTGAAATTCCAAAGTGTCTCCAATGTTGTGGAGTATGCCTTTTATAGGTACATATAACAATCGAATAGCCTAAAAAATAAGGAAAATATATCTTATGGTTACATGACAACCATATCTAATCTAAATATCTAGAATATTTTTATAACCAATTTAAAAATCTAAATTTAACTAATTAAATATCTAATATTATCATTTAATATAATAGAAGATTTATTATATTAATAAATCTCTACTCATTAATTAAATCCGGACCTTCTCATGGGCTTTTCTTGGGCTCTTCAATTAGGCTTCCACTTGGATTTTTTTGGCAATCTCTTTAATCAACCCATATAAAGCTTGATTGAATCTTTTAGCCCCTTAACCTTGTGATTGGGCCCTCTTGAAGTCTCAAATGATTATTTATCCCATTTAGTGACAAAGTGTTCAACTCCATTGTAGGTTCGGTTGATTAGACTTGTGAATTCATAGTCTATTTAGTCAGATTCACATCATTCTCCCCCACTTGTATTTATGCTATTGCTCCCTCAAATCTTCTTTTCCTTTGTTACCTATATCAAAAGACATTAACTTATAAATATTTATGCTATTGCTAACAATATATTTGATAGATAACTTTCTGTTGTAATTATTACTACTGAGTTTCAACATTTTAAATAATACCTCTAATCTAAGAAATTTTGATAGTTTTATATTCATAAATAGTTCATTCCTCAGATGTAGGCTAATCCAAATCCCTGGATAAAAAATAGCCTTCTTGAAACTTTTCTTGGCTAGATTAATATTTTCTTGATTCTGTCGTTTTCTATCAAGTGGATTAAAACCATAGATAATCTCCAATGGTGATAACTTAGTCACTAAATAAATATAACCATTATAAGTAAACACAACATGTGGTAAACATGTAGTTGAAAATAGAATTTTTGTATTAAACAAAGTATTCCAAGGAAAACTAAGCAATTTAGTATTAATGATTGTAAGAAAAATGTACCTTCTAGATAATGTATCAGCAACTATATTTTTTATACCTTGCTTACACTTGATCACATAACTGGATGTATAAATGAATTCTACCCACCTTATATGATACTCATTCAGCTTGAGGGCTACTCCGCTGAACTTTTCATTATAATGTGCAATTGATCTTTTTTCCCGACTTACCGAATAAGGTGTTTGCCAATCTCGAATTACCTTAATTTCCTTGTTAATGTCAATCCCTTCAAAACTTATAACATATTCAGGAAATACAAGTTTATCCGAACAAATGATAAATATCTTAAAATTCTCAAACAATTTATCTTTCCTTAAAACTTTAAACATAATTTTCAAATATTCCATAAGTTCATCTAAGATCTTATCATATACTAGGACATCATCAAAATATATATATAATCAAACTTTAAAATGATAACATGCAAGTTATGGTTCATTGATATCATGATAATGCTAAAGGCACTAGTCAATCCAAAAATCACAACTAACCAATCATATAGACCTGGTTTTATTTCAGATGTTATTTTCAAATCATCTTTTTCTTTAATTTGAAATTGATGATATTGACTTTTAAGATCAAGTTTTGAAAACAAATAGTATCCATGCAACTCAATAATAATATCATATAAATGAGAAAGATGTCGTTGATACTTTACCGTGATATTGTCAATGGATCGATAATCGAGGCATATTTGCCAAGTTTCGTCCTTCATGGGTACAACACATGGTCGCTTGCTCTTACGTACATATCTCCTTTCCATCAGTTTTAGGACTTGGTGTTGACTTTGATTCTTGTTTTCTTGAACTAGTGGCAAACCAAGAGTTATCTTCTTTGGAATGACAATTCTTGTAGAAGAGAAACACTAATGCTCGACAAATATCCGACAATATGGTTAGTAAAACATAAATCCTTGTACATAAGTACTATAAAGATTTGATCTGAAATTGTATATCTCTTTATCCCACTTTTTCTCTCCATAAAATTGTTTTTACTTTCTTTTCTTTGTATTATGGCTTTTCTCTCTTCTTTTTCAACATTGCCTTTTCTCTCATCATTTTTAATTTTGACTTTTCTCTCTCTGATTTTTCCCTCTTCTTTTTCAATATTGCCTTTTATCTCTTCCTCTTCAATCTTGGCTTTTCTATCTTGTCTTTCTGCTATTTTCTTTTCATTTGCCTTTTTCTTTTTCAACTGATCCTAAAAAACTTGTTGTAAAGTTAGAGGTACAAGAGATATTGGGCTATTATTCATCATGAATGAGTACCTATCTGTTAATCTATCATATGTAACGTGACGATCTAACTTCTAAGGTTCTCCCAATAAAATATGACATGCATGCATTGGTAATACATCACATAATATTTCATCCTAATATTTCCCAATAAAGAAGGACACTATCACCTGTTGGGTTGATCATTCAGCCTTTGAATTTGATATGGCTTTGGATACTTCGTTGTATGTAATGCCAACTTCTCCACAAGCTCAGTGCTAGCAAAGTTAGTGCAGCTTTCCCCATCTATGATAACAAAACCTTATTGTTCATAGAGCAACGAGTATGAAATAACTTCTCACATTGGTTGTCCAAGATATCATCAATCCATGGTTTGTCCCAAGTAGTGAGTTGATTGAAGGAATTGAGCTTGATGTTGTCGCGATTAATTTGGAGATCATCGAACTCCTCCAGTTCCTGTGGTTCGAAGCATCGAGATCGATTGCTCCACGGTTGTTCAATGGAAGTATGTTGATGTGAGTGTCGTCTCACACCTTCCTCCAAGCGATCCATTCACGTATGAAGTGGCTCAAATTCAGACTTCACTATCTGTTTCATTTGACTCTTCATTGCTTTCCATTGTAGGTTTTGAATGGGCGATATGAAACCCTCTTCTTTCATTGTGTTTCCTTGTCGTTGGGCCTTAAATTGAAGAGGAAGAGATAAAAGGCAAAGCTAAAAAAGAAGAAGAAAAACCCTGAATTGAAAATAAAGAGATAAAAGGCGACATTGAAATAGAACAGAGAAAAGCCAAAATTGAAAAGAAAGAGAGTAAAAATAATTTTATTACAAGAAAAAGTGAGATCAATATAAGTTTACATGTCCTTACAGTACCTATGTACAAGGTTATATTTTTAAATACTAACCCTATTATCAGATATCTTCCGAGGAATATTACATCTTTTTTGCAGGAATTTAAGCATGTTCCAATGAAGATATCTTTTGTTTTTCCATCAAGTCGAAGGATCAAGCATCAAACTCAATACCAACTCATAAAGTTGATGGAAAAGAGAATCATGCCAAGGAGAATTAATTCACCAGTTGTGCAATTTCATATTTGGTGTAGGGTGCCATTAGTATATTGGCAGGATTTGCATCAGTTGGTATCGGAGCACATAGTTGCACTGTAAGTTCTATACTATCCTTTCAAATTTCGTTCTACTTTTCTTATCTTCTATCTATTTCTAGTCAGCATAAAAAAATCACAAAAAAAATCTTTTTTTTCTCTTATCTAGTTATATTTTCATTCTACTTCTATTCTCTATAAAAAAAATCTCATCTTTGTTTTATCTACTTACTTTATAATTGAAAAGCAAAAAAAAAGCCAAAGATATTGTTTAAAAAAAGCCAAAAAAACATAAAAAAATTCGTGATAAAAAAAAGCATGCAAAAAAAAGTTAAAAGAATAAAAAAAAAGGTGAAAAAAAGAATTATAAAAGGCAAAAAGGAAAAAAAGGCACAAAAGTATATATTTAGTATCTTATTCATTCTACTCTCTTATATTTTATTCTTCTTCCTATATTTTTTTTAATATTCTCTTACCTTACACTTAAATCCTTTTTAGAATTATTTTTTGAAACTCTGTTTATTTGTCTTAATTGTTCCTCAAGTTGAACGGCTTTATGAAAACCATTTTTTTTAGTTCAATTAAAATTGAAAGAATACATATGAGTGGAAAAAGGCAAGAGTGTTTTAAATCTTTAAGAAAAAGCCATTTGAGTGTTAAATAAGAGTGTTTGAGAGAAACATGTGAGGGAGAGTTGCGAGGTTCTTTTGTTTCTAATAATTGGCAGGATTACAAGTCCCAACAACGAAGAAACACATGGACAAAAGACAGTTCCCCTCAGTCCGTTCAAAACATGATGAGCAAAATGAGATGGATGGTGAAGTTAGCCGTTGAGTCATTACACACGCGATTAGATTGTTTGGAAGAACGAAGGGATCACGAGTAATATGCAACAAGAAGAAGATCAATGACTAATAACCTTCATGATTTGAATATACCATTATTCTATGGAAAGGAGGACCCAGAAGAATATATCCAATGGGAAAGGAAGATGGATAAGTTCTTTGAAAATCGAAATTACTATGAAGCAAAAAAGGTACGGGTTGCATCCTTTGCATTTTCTGATTATGCAATTACATGGTGGGACCAATTGGTGAAAGATAGAAGATGCAACCATGAACGCCCCATGGAGTCATGGAGGGAGTTGAAAGTAATTATGCGCCAATGATTTGTTCGTAGCAACTACTATTGGGAATCATGCAGTAAGCGCATTGATAAATTCTTCAAAGAGATGGAGATTACTTTGATCAAGTCAGGTTTGGTAAAAGAAGAAACAAAAGTCATTTCTTAGGGATTCTTAGCGTTTGGTAGGGTTTCTTAACACTTTTTAGTATTTTTTTAGCATTTCTTAGGGATTCATAGGGTTTTTTAGAGTTTATAAGAGTTTCTTAGGCTTTCTTAGTGTTTGCTTGGGTTTTTTTTTTATAGTTTCTTAAGGGTTCTTAACGTTTCTTATGGTTTCTTAGCGTTTCTTCGCATTTACTGGGGTTTCCTAGCGTTTCTTACCATTTCTAATGGTTTCCTAGGGTTTATTAGCGTTTCTTATGGTTTCTTAGTGTTTTTAGGGTTTCTTAGCATTACTTAGCGTTTCTTATAGTTTCTTAGCATTTTTAAGGTTTTATAAGGTTTCATAGAGTTTCTTAGGGTTTCTTAAGGGTTCTTAGCTTTTTTTAGCATTTACTAGGGTTTCTAGTATTTCTTAGGATTTATTAGGGCTTCTTGGGGCTTTTTAGCATTTCTTAGGGATTCTTAGAGTTTCTTAGCATTTCTTAGAGTTTGGTAGGGTTTCTTAGCACTTTTTAGTGTTTTTAGCATTTCTTATGGTTTCATTGGTTTTTTTTAGGGTTTCTATGAGTTTCTTAGGCTTTCTTAGCATTTCTTTGGGTTTCTTAGGGTTCCTTAATAGTCTTAGCATTTTTTAGGATTTCTTAGCGTTTACTAGGGTTTCCTAGGGTTTATTACTATTTTAAAGGTTGTACTAGGGTTTTTTAGGGTTTCTTAGTGTTACTTTGTGTTTCTTATAGTTTCTTAGCATTTCTTAGGGTTTTTTGGCGTTTCTTAGTTTTTTTATAGGGTTTCTTAGAGTTTATTAGTGTTTCTTAGGGTTTTATAATGTTTCTTAGAGTTTCTTGGAGTTTCTTAGGGTTTTATAATGTTTCTTAGAGTTTCTTGGTGTTTCTTAGGGTTTTATAATGTTTCTTAGAGTTTCTTGGTGTTTCTTAGGGTTCTTAGCATTTCTTAGCATTTCCTAGAGTTTCATACCATTTTTAAGGGTTTTCCTAAGGTTTTTTTTAGTGTTTCTTAGGGTTTCATCGGGTTTCTTAGCGATTCTTAACATCTTTTTAGGGTTTCTTGGGTTTTCTTAGTGGTTTTAGGGGTTCTTGGTGTTACTTATAGATTCTTAGCATTTCTTTGGGTTTCTTAGTGTTTCTTAGCATTTACTAGGGTTTCCTAGCGTTTCTTACCATTTCTAAGGGTTTCCTATAGTTTATTAGGGTTTATTATCGTTTCTTAGGGTTTCATAGGGTTTATTAGCGATTCATAGCATTTTTTAGCGTTTCTTAGTGCTTTTTGGGTTTCTTAGCATTTCTTATAGTTTTATAGGGTTTTTTAGGGTTTTATAGGGTTTCTTAGCATTTATTAGGGTTTTTGATGTGACTCCGACTAAAAAGACTACAAATTCACAAGTCCAATCAACCGAACCTGTAATGGAGCTGAATAGTTTGTCACCAAATGAGATGAATAATCATTTGAGACCGCAAGAGGGCCCAATCTTAAGGTTAAGGGCTAAAAGATTTAAAGAAGCTTTATATGAGCTGATTAAAGATATTGTTAAATATTCAAATGGAAGCCCAATAGAAGATCCCAAGATGAGCCCAAAAGACGGTCTAGATTTAATTAATAATGAGAGATTTATTAATAATAAATCTCTTAGGATATTAAATTATAATATTAGATAGTTTAGAATTTTAAATTAGTTATTAAAATATCCTAGATATTTATATTAGATATGGTTAGCTTGTAACCATAATAGATTTTTTTTTCCTTATTTTGTTGGCTATTCAGTTGTTTTCTGAGCCTATAAAAGGCATACTCCACAGCATTGGAGGAGACACTTTGGAATTTCAATCTTGTTAGGTTTTGTCTTCTTTCTATCTTGAAAGAGCTATTGAACTTATCAAGTGTTTACCTGTGGTGTTCAAGTAATCAAGACTTATCACCCGAGGTTTTCTGAGAGTTCTTCTTAGAGGATTTGGGTGTGGCGTCTACATATCTCATACCTTATTTCTCACATAAACAAGGTATATTCTATCTTTTTGCACTTGAGTCATGAAAGTCTTGGGATTTTTGTCATATTTGGTGTAGGGTGTCGTCAACATTTTGGCAGGTTCGCATCAGTTGGTATTAGAGCACACGGTTGCATGACAAGTTTCATCCCATCTTTTATATCTAGTACTTTTTTATCTTCTCTACATATTTCTATTCTCTATAAAAAGACAAAAAAAATTCTCATATTCTTCTATCTATCTTCTCTTCAGTAGGTTAAAAAAAAGAAACAAAAAAAGCCAAAAAAAATTCGTACAAAAAAAGAAAAAAAAATTTGTGCTAAAAAAAGAAAAAAAAAAGAGGCACACAATTCTAGCTTGAATTTCATTCTTATTCTGCTCTATCTAAATCTATTTCATTCCATCTTAATTTCTTTCTCTATCTAAATTTTATTCTCTTTGAGTCTATTCGTACACCACACTTAAATTCTTCTGAAATTGGTTTTTTTGAAAAATGCTATTGATTTGTCTTGATTGTTCCTCAAGTTGAACTGCTTCGTAAAAATGATTTTTTTTTTTAAAGTTCAATTCAGATTGAAAGAAGACATACGAGAGGAAAAAGGCAGGAGTGTTTGAATCTATAAGAAAAAGCCAATTGAGTGTGAAAACATGAGTGATTGAGAGAAATACGTAAGGGAGCGTTTGCAAGGTTCTTCTGTTATTTTTATCATTTGTAGGAACTCATGGCACAACGACAAGGAGATACGCCAAATGAAGAAGATTCCCAACAACCAATTCCAAATTTACAAATGCAGGCTATAATAAGCGAAATGAGACGAATGCTGAAGTCCGAGTTGGAATCGCTTCATGAGCGAATTGATCAATTGGAAGAAGGAGTGAGGGGTTCGCGTCAACATACCCCTACTAAACAATGACCTTGAAGCTTTCAGTTAAGACATTTTGATCCACAAGAACTCGAGGAGTTCGATCGATATGCTCATAGAGAACGACCCCAAGTTGATGAAAACCTGGATAATATCATCTTGAAGAAACCTTCTTTTCAAGGAAAAACTGATCCACAAGCATATCTTGAATGGGAAAAGAGGATGGAGATGGTTTTTTTATTGTCATAATTACTCGGAGATGAAAAAGGTATGACTTGCTGTTGTCGAATTTACTGATTATGCTATAATATGGTGGGATCAGTTGGTGAAGGAAAGGAAATGAAATCATGAACGTCCTGTGGAGTCTTGGGATGAAATGAAAGCGATCATGCGACGACGATTTGTTCCCAGCCACTATCATCAGGAGTTGTTCAATAAACTCCAAAGGCTTACCCAAGGATCAAAAAGTGTCGACCAATACTTCAAGGAGATGGAGATTGCGATGATTCGAGCAAATATGGAGGAAGATAGAGAGGCAACAATGGCAAGATTTTTTGCATGGTCTAAACCATGAGATAGCTAACGTGGTGGAAATGTAATATCATGTTGAGCTCCAAGATTATGGTACATCAAATTATCAAAGTAGAACAACAATTGAAGAGAAAGAGTTTTCAACAACATGTCACCCACAAACGGATGGTCAAACAGAAGTAGTAAATAGGACATTAGGTACTTTATTACGTTCTATAATAAAAAAGAATTTGAAATCATGGGAAGATTGCTTACCACATGTTGAATTTGCTTATAATCTTTATGTTCATTCTACAACTAATTTTTCACCATTTGAGATTGTTTATGGTTTCAATCCATTAACCCCTCTAGATCTAACTACACTTCTTGTAGGTGAATTGGTGAATTTTGATGGAAAGAGAAAAGCAGAGTTTGTGTAAGAACTGCACGAGAAGACAAAGATGCACATTGAACGGATGACTAAAGTTTATGAAAAACAAGCAAACAAGGGCCGCAAAAGTGTCATTTTTAAACCCGGTGATTGGGTCTGGCTTCATATGAGGAAAGAACTATTTTCGGATCAAAGGCAATCAAAACTTCTTCATGGAGGAGATGGACCATTTTGTGTGTTGGAACGCATTAATAATAATGCTTACAAGCTAGAGTTACCTAGTGAGTATAGCGTTAATAAAAGTTTCAATATTACTGATTTAATGCACTTTGATGTAGGTGATGAAGAAACAGAAGATTTGAGGAGAAATCATTTTCAAGAGGGGGAGAATGATGTGACTCCGACTAAAAAGACTACAAATTCACAAGTCCAATCAACCAAACCTGTAATGGAGCTGAATAGTTTGTCACCAAATGAGATGAATAATCATTTGAGACCGCAAGAGGGCCCAATCTTAAGGTTAAGGGCTAAAAGATTTAAAGAAGCTTTATATGAGCTGATTAAAGAGATTGTTAAATATTCAAATGGAAGCCCAATAGAAGATCCCAAGATGAGCCCAAAAGACGGTCTAGATTTAATTAATAATGAGAGATTTATTAAATCTCTTAGGATATTAAATTATAATATTAGATAGTTTAGAATTTTAAATTAGTTATTAAAATATCCTAGATATTTATATTAGATATGGTTAGCTTGTAACCATAATAGATTTTTTTTTCCTTATTTTGTTGGCTATTCAGTTGTTTTCTGAGCCTATAAAAGGCATACTCCACAGCATTGGAGGAGACACTTTGGAATTTCAATCTTGTTAGGTTTTGTCTTCTTTCTATCTTGAAAGAGCTATTGAACTTATCAAGTGTTTACCTGTGGTGTTCAAGTAATCAAGACTTATCACCCGAGGTTTTCTGAGAGTTCTTCTTAGAGGATTTGGGTGTGGCGTCTACATATCTCATACCTTATTTCTCACATAAACAAGGTATATTCTATCTTTTTGCACTTGAGTCATGAAAGTCTTGGGGTCTTTGCCATATTTGGTGTAGGGTTTCGTCAACATATGATGCGAACCCTGCCAATATACTAACGGCACCCTACACCAAATATGGCAAAGATCCTAAGACTTTCACGACGCAAGTGTGAAAACATGGAATATACCTTATTTATGTGAGAAACAAGGTATGGGATATAATGCGAACCCCGCCAATATACTAATGGCACCCTACACCAAATATGGAAAAGACTCCAAGAATTTCATGACGCAAGTAAAAAGAATGGAATATACCTTGTTTGGTTAAGAAACAAGGTACGGATAGATGTAGATGCCACACCAAACTCCTCTAAGAAGAGCTCCTAGAAAACTCTAGTGATAAGTCCGATTGCTTAAATGCCACAAGTAAAAACCTGATAAGTTCAAAGGTTTTCTCAAAAGAGAAAGAAGACATAAGCCTCATAATAAAATTGAAATCAAAGATCTGTTTTGACAATGCTCTAAAGTTAGCCTTTTATAGGCACTTGAGAATCTAAATAAGGAAATAAAATATTGTGGTTGACATGCCAACCATATAGAGAATTTTGTTAATATATTTCTTAGACATATCTAAAAAAAGATATTCTTTTCTAATTTAATCTTCTAGAAGATTTATGATATTAATAAATCTCCCATTCAAATTATTGCCTTCTTTAATGCTCTCATTATACTCTTCAATTGTACTCCCAGCTTGACCTCTTGTAATCACTCCAATCAGCCCTTGCATTTCTTCTTTAATTCTTTTGGCCCTTAACCTTGTGATTGGACCTTGCAAATTGGCAGCACCCTTAGTTGGACTCACATCATTCTCCCTCTCTTGAAAATGATTTGTCTTCAAATCTTCGATGTTCTCGTCACCTACATCAAAGGGCATTAAATTAGTAACATTAAAACTTGCGCTAACACCATACTCACCTGGTAACTCCAACTTATATGCATTATTGTTGATGCTCTCTAACACTCGAAATGGTCCATCTCCTCTTGTAAGAAGTTTTGACCGCCTTTGTTTTGTAAATCGTTCCTTCCTCAGATGAAGCCAAACCCAATCTCTGGGTTCAAATGTAATATTTTTACGACCCTTATTTGCTTGATTTTCATATGCTTTAGTTTGCCTTTCAATGTGCATCTTGGCCTTCTCATGCATTTTTCGCAGGAACTCTGCCTTTTTCTTTCCATCAAAATTTACTAACTCACCAACTAGAAGTGGAGTTAAATCTAGAGTGGTCAACGGATTAAAACCATATACAATCTCAAATGGTGAAAACTTAGTAGTAGAATGAACAAAACGATTATAAGCAAACTCAGCATGCGGCAAACAATCTTCCCATGATTTCATGTTCTTTTTTATTATAGAACGTAATAAAGTACCTAATGTTCTATTAACTACTTCTGTTTTACCATCAGTTTGCAGGTGACAAGCTGTCGAAAACAAAAGTTTTGTTCCAAATTTACCCCATAAATTTTTCTAGAAGTAACTCAAGAATTTAGAATCACGATCAGAAATAATAGACCTAGGCATACCATGCAATCTAACAACTTCTCTAAAGAACAAATTGGCAACATACAAGGCATCATCAGTTTTATGACAAGGAATAAAGTGTGCCATCTTGGAAAATTTGTCAACAACCACAAACACAGAATCACTCCCTCTTTTAGTCCTTGGTAATCCTAAAATGAAATCCATTGATATATCAATTCAAGGTGCACTAGGAATTGGAAGAGGTGTATACAAACCATTAGGTTGCTGCCTAGATTTAGTCTCCTTACATGTAATGCATCAAGAACATATTTTCTCAACATCCTTTTTCATGTGAGGCTAAAAAAAAATTTTCATGCAATACTGCCATAGTCTTAGCTACCCCAAAATGTCCCATAAGTCCTCCAGCATGTGCTTCCCTAACAAGTAACTCACGCAAAGAGGATTGAGGGATGTACAATTTATTTTCTCAAAAAATGAACCCATTTTGCAAATAAAATTTTCCAAACCCACCATTTGTACAATTTTTAATCACATCACAAAAATCAGGGTCTTTTGCATACAATTCCTTAATATAATTAAATCCAAGTAATTTAGAATCAAGGATTGCAAGCATGGTGTACCTTCGGGATAGTGCATCAGCAACTATATTTTCCTTACCCTGTTTGTACTTGATCACATATGGGAATGTCTCAATGAACTCCACCCACCTAGCGTGATGCTTGTTCAACTTGTGTTGCCCCTTGTGGTGCTTAAGAGATTCATGATTAGTGTGAATCATAAAGTCTTTCGGCCATAGATAGTGTTGCCATGTTTGTAGTGTTCGAACTAATGCATACATCTCCTTGTCGTAGGTAGGGTAATTGAGGGTTGCTCCACTCATCTTTTCACTGAAATATGCAATTGGCCTTCCCTCCTGCATCAATACACCTCCAATACCTACCCCTGATGCATCACACTCAATTTCAAACATTTTAGAAAAATTATGTAAGGCAAGCAATGAGGCACTTGTTAGTTTATCCTTTATCAATTGGAATGCATTTTGTTGCTCAACTCCCCAATTAAATGCTACATTCTTCTTTATAATAGCAGTAAGAGGTGCAACATAAATACTAAAGTTAGGAACAAAACGTCTATAAAAACTAGCCAATCCATGAAAACTTCTTTCCTAGCTTACCGAATTAGGTGTCGGCCAATCTTGGATTGCCTTAATATTTTCCTTGTCAACTCTAATCCCTTCTAAACTTATAACATACCCAAGAAACACAAGTTTATCCGAACAAACGACACATTTTTTTTAAATTGGCAAACAACTTATCTTTCCTTAAGGCTTCCAAAACAGTTGTTAAGTGTCTTACATGTTCATCCATGGTCTTGCTGTAGATTAGAATGTCATCAAAATATACAACTACAAACTTTCCAATAAAAGCATGCAAAACATGGTTCATTAATCTCATGAAAGTACTAGGTGCATTAGTCAATCCAAAGGGCATAACTAACCATTCATATAATCCTTGTTTTGTCTTAAATGCAGTTTTCCATCCATCTCCTTCTTTCATTCTAGTTTGATGATATCCACTTTTAAGATCTATTTTAAAAAATAAACAAGATCCATGCAACTCACCATATTATAGCATAATCAGTAAATTCGACAACAACAAGTCGTACCTTTTTCATCTCCGAGTAATTATGACAAAAAAAACCATCTCCATCCTCTTTTCCCATTTAAGATATGCTTTTGGATCAGTTTTTTCTTGAATATTGGCAGCATATTGGCAGGGTTTGCATCAGTTGGTATCAGAGCACATGGTTACACGGCATGTTCTATCCCATCTTTTTTATCTTGTTCTTTTTATCTTCGGCTCGTCCAGGGCCCTTAGGAAGCATCACTACCCCTCATGGGCGTCTTGATGATCTTGTACTCATAGTGCATGCACAAACAATGTTTTCTCATTATTCCATATAATCTGTGGTGCCACTGGTCCAACGGCCACGACTCTCAACTCAACCCGCAGTTGTTTGTCTTGACTTGTCCGTTGACTTGTCATGTCGCACGACCCTAGTTGACTGAGTATGTTAGTCCTATCTTGGTACCATGGCCAAACAATTCACTTATTAAGTTTTATGGCACAAATATCATGTTCATTTACGAGCTCCTGCTCATGTCAACTGGCGTTGGGCCCATTGTACGAGATTTTCAAAATCAGGCATTTAGCCCCCAAGTTCCAAAACCGAGGCCCCTGACCTATCAGAGCTATTTGATATCCTGTCAAGAAGGTCTCCCAAATTGTTTAAGCTATGGCACACAGTCAGGGGAGAGCACTTCTAACAAAACATATGTTTCCTCTATCCATTATACCACCCAGGTATAAGGACACCTCTGTTCATAACTGATGAACGGGTTTTCAACTTCATTCGAGAAAGTCTCATCATACCAACCGGGTATGATCTACTTATAACCGATAAGTAGTTTTTCCACATGATTTTCACATTACTTCCTCTAATTTGTGATGTTTAAAATATCACTTAATAGTGGGTTTTCATACCAAGATACTTATCATCCCCAACTGTGTATGATATAAAATTTCCACTCACAACCGGTAAGTGGTTTTTTAACTTTAAGTTGTGCTCATCATCCCAACTAAGTATGATGTTAGTAAATACACTAACCCATTAATACAGTGAATACAATTAAACCGGTTATTTGTATTCACGCAAGCTTGTCCTTGCTAGTGTTCCCGGTACTTCGTGTTCCTACACGATATGAACATCTCGGTTCATTATCCTTCGACCTAATTGCCTTCATTCATTCCAAGTGAAAGAGAAAGTCAAACTTTGATTTATTTGCAATTAGGTCCCTAAAGTTATTTCTCTTAAACTTTAAGTCCCTAATACCGATTTTTCCTCAAATTGAGTCCCAAAACTTTTAAAATTTATCATAGGACCTCAATTTATTCCATTTCATAAAAAGGGGTTTAAATTTCCAAATTTCCAATTTGGTCCCCCAACTTTTCCAAAATTACCATTTTGCCCTTCCTATACAAAAATGGTAAATTTTAACCCAAAAATTTTAAAATTTCTCAATTGGCCCCTCTAACATTTTTATCATGACCAATTGACCCTCAATTTTAAGAAATTTCATTTCAATTCCTCAAATTTTTGAAAATCCCCAATTTCCCCCAATTCCAACTTTTTAACACAACCGAATTTGATTTCATCAAATTGACTTATTAGACACCTCTAATTTTTGAAATTGAAGTTGAAATTGAGTTTTCTCATGTTCCTATGTTAGATTCAATCGAGTTCTAGAATCAGTTTTGAAAGGTGCAAGAGATGGATTCTAGCCATTAGATTCAAAATATCCCCATTTTTACCCACCCTTACTAACCCTCATTCTTATTATTCTTTTCATTATTATCCCACATGTATACAATCCACGTGTATGAATTCGTTAGGCTAAATTATTGCATAGAAATATCAGTATTTGAGTGATTAAAAAGTTCATTCTATTTTTTATTAATATTTTTTTATATTATTTATTCCTATAATATTTTCTTTTGTTCAATTGAACAAAAGAAAATATTAAAAAATATTAATTTAAATATTCTTTTGTTCATACGATTCTATCTAACTTTGAATCGCGAGTTTTAACACCGGAACGAGCTCAAACGGAGTTTTATCGGAAAATTGACTATAGAGAGAGAAAGCTTCTATTACTCACCGGTGAGGGCATGACGATCCGAGGTTTTGATCTGGACAGATAGCTCTCATCCTGAGATTCATCCTAGAATTTAGAATTGCATCAATTGATGCCTAATTGAGTTAGAATTTTATCATCGAATTTCTGCGGGTTCTCTGTCTAGCACCGGCTAGAAATTTGTAGAGGGGAGCCGAATTGGCTTACCTTTCAGTCCTAATTCAGCTGTGGAAGGGCTAAGGAAGTGTTGGGAGAGCTTGGTTTGGCTTGAGGAGGGCTTGAATTGGCTGATTTTAGCTTGGCCGAAATAGGGCAGCTTTGGTCCACCGGAGCTGCTTCACTGTTCCATCATGCCGGCGCTTCTCCGATGATTCTCAAATTAACTAGAGTTTGCTATCAGATAACTGACTTTTCCTTCGTTCTAAAGAGCCTGACCTCTCCTTCCGAAGTTAAGAAAAATGTTTAAGTTGAAGCTGCTATTCGAGCTTCATCAGGATATGGAGCTATAATAAACCCTTTGGATCACCCGAAAGTTGTAAATTTTCAAATTGCTTGTTCCCAAATGATCAGTTTTGTCAATTGGTTCGGTTTTTCTCACTTGATTTGACCAGTTCTTTTCCTGGTTTTCCTTAGCTTAAAAGGGCGGGGTTTACAAGGATTTTCATGACTGTGGATCTACACTCCAATGGAGCAAGAATCCAAAAATGAACCAATGATTGGAAATCGATCTAAGAATTACAACAACACTAGGATTTTCTCCAACCATTGAATCAAACACTCATGAACTGGAAAATTGAGAAGAACCAAGTATAGGAACCCAAGTTGGGAATTGGGATAGGACCAGATTCGATCGGATCGGGATTGAAAGTCATTCCTCGTACAAGAAGTCAGGATCTTTGGGAGGATGGTTTGGAGAGTCGGGTTTGGAAAAGATTTCAATTTAAATTACCAAGAGAACACAAAGGGGAAAAGTGTAATTATGGAAAGTTTGATAATGAGGGGAATTGATTCGTGTTAGATTCAACATGACTTTGGTCCACTCGACCCGACTCAAGGTCATATAACCCGTACTCGCTCCATAAACTACTTTCGTACAGTTTTTGCAGATGATAGGTTATGAAAACATGCTTAATTGACATATTTTGTAGAATAAAAAAAATTGGAAAGTGGATTTAAGCCCAATTGGACCAGAAACCGATGTTGAATTGAAAATGAAAACCCGATAACCCATATTTGGAATCAAACCGAATTGGGAACTAGTTCAGACCCTAAACTTAGACAATGGGTATGTCCATGAAATTATTCTCCAAGAACCCCCTTTTGATCAAAACTCAAGGATCGAAAGAAGTCAACTCAAAATCGGTTTGAATCGGAATCAAATCGACTTAAGGCAAAAAACCCCTAATTTTTAGGAGTAATTAGATAAATAAAAAAGGTAATTCTTGAGCCCAATCAATGTGAAATATGATGGAGAACCAAATTTGTTGATATTGGTGGCATTAGAACTACATCGAGGTCCCAACAACACCTCTCCCCAACTCAGATATCACTAGAATTTCTAGAACCGGAGTTAAGCCCAAGTGGACCAAAAATCGAAGGTAAATTGATAATAGAATTCTGAATTGAGAATAAGAACCTAATCTAGGAAATGAGATCTTGAATTTAGAATGAAAACCAAAATCGGGTATGGGATTTGAAAATAGGAATGAAATCCAGAACTAGAGAAAAAAATCAAAACCGTGAATAGAACCATGAACTACTCAAAATGGAACATAAGTCAAGATTTTTAAAGTAAAATTCAGATCATAACCCCATATTGGAAATGGGATAGAAAACCCAATGTCAGGACTATGGATCCCATCAGATTTGAGGTTGGATTCGTGGGCACGAAAATTGAGGTTTTTTTTGGAGAAGCTGATTTTTTCCCGAAAAGAATTGATATTACAAATTTAATTATCAAAGGGATAAAAAGGGCTAAATGGAAATTTAAATTTCAAAATTAAAAAGAAAAGGAAGGGAAATTTGGTTGGTTGAAACCGAGTTGGGTTGACCTAACATATCTACGAGGCATCGCTCACTGACTAACAGAATTTATGTTGCACTACTACAAATATTATTATAATTTATTTAATTTTTTATAAAATTGAATGCTACAAATTGTAGATATCAGCTAGGAACTGAGCAACAAGTCTACATGCTGAGTTAATTGCATTAAATCCTCATGGATAGCTCAAACTTTTGATTCAATGTCGGAAATCTCGATCTGAGAGAGCTAACCGATCTCCTAACGCTTGAATGAGAAATTCTCTCTCGTCCTATCACAAAATGGGGAGATTTTGGGGCCAAAATGCTGCTTATGGACTGCTCTTTATTTCTATGGTTAGGTCCCGATTTGCTAGTGGTCGAAAAATACTACACTAGGGTAGTTTGGGACGACCAAGTTTTTGTACAAATATTCTACCCACCGCCAAAAATTTTTCAGGGACAAATTTGGCCACCTCTAGGCACCACTTCGGTGACCATGAGTGCCAAAATGACCGCATGCCTACTCTCTACCCCTTCATGGAATTGGGTGACCTTCGACAAGGGGGAAATCAACCAGTACGTGCCAATTACCGTCAGTGGGTCTGTCAAGTTTAGCCTGACTACGATCAGTCAACAGTCAAATTCACCTAACTTCGGTGACCTCTTGGTCAGTCACCACCATCGAAAGCTTTGCTTGGACCTTGGCTACAAAACGCCTAAGCTCCGATCACTTCAGATGAGAATTTCTGATAACCCCCTCAACAACTCTATTTCAATAAATTTTGGAAAATGACCAAATTTAAGCATGGTTGGTCGGGGTAGCCCCCCTCCCCCCACTCCTTCCATGAGCCATTAGTGGTATGAACAAATCATTTAGGGGTAAATTGTGAATTTAAAAGTTTATTTGATTTAAGTTCTAAAGGGACTAAAATGTAATTATGGAAAGTTTGTGGACCAAATTGTAAATATAAAAAATTATGGAAAATGTCCCTAAGAGTATCCTAAAAGTTTGTGGACCAAATTGTGCTCCGATGTAAATGTTAAGCTTGATCTTGAAACTCGTATAAGAAGTTTAAAATGACATAATTGCATGTCCACTAAAGAAATAACCTTTAAAGGTTAAGATACAAAGTAAGGGTCTTAAAGAACAGGATAAATGAACTATAGTCACATGCTAAGGCTATGGAAATTGGGGTATCATGCCTGTCATATTTGCTGAAGGGAGTGGGTTAATAGGTAGACCAAACTTCTGATGTTCATTAAGTTTGCCTTATATTTTGCTAATGGAAGTTGGTTGGGTGATGGACCAAACTCTCGATGTGCATTGAGATGCATTTTGTTTGCTGGGGGGGAGGGGGTGGTTGAGTGAGCGACCAAACTCCCGATATGCATTGATTTGCATTATAATTGTTAAGGGGAGTTGGTTGAGAGATGGACCAAACTCCCATAGTGAATTGTTCTTGCATCATATTTGATGAGTTATGCTTATCCTTGCATAGATATGGTGTCAAGCCCCGACCCGGTTTGGTTGGATCCCCATGAGCAACCCGCTACTCCCTTGGGTTCATGAAGGGTTTCACCCTTTTCTAAACTGCAAGGAGTAAGATATCCTTTTTCCTGGAATAATATTATACAAAACTGAAAATCTTTTAAACATACATACCTATCTTTACAGTTCCCATATAGGGAGGTCTTTAAGTTTTGTTTTCCCTTGGTTACCTGAAAGGGGTAAAAGGGAGGGGGTGAGTACTAAATTTTAGTGAGCGGGTGTTAGGAGTGAGTTTTAAAAATAGCCACACCAAAGTTATCATTTCTTTAAGAAGAAGGTTTTCTTTAAGAAGAAGGTTTTTCCTCAAGGGTGCCATTTCCTTTCAAAAGGAGTTTAATTTATTTTTCAAACCTTATTCCAATGTTTTACCATTTCTTTTTCCAAGTATTCTCAAATCCTTTCCAAGGTTTTCTTAACTTTTTTTCTCATTTCCCCATTAGATGTGTTTAGCAAACAACACACGCCCTTCATCACGAAGGGTACACACATATTCAGGAGATGAAGTTGCGACGACTGCACCCACTTGTGGATCAGAGCTTATTTACTATCCACCCTGATAGAAGACCCTGATTTCTACCCGAAATCTAAGTGAACGTCTTTGACATCCTATCCTCAGACCCAAAATACTTCATGTCCACATGAGTATGTAAACCTCATCCCAACCCCACCCCAGTCTCATGCGCAAGAAGCTACGTCGAGCTTTCCAACTACTAACACGACAAAGTACCCTTATCTCCACCATGTCGTTCAGTAGCCCTTAGGATGCATCACTACCTTTCTTGGGCATCTTAATGGTCCTGAACCTCAAGTGGATGCACAAACAATAGTTTTCCACAAAGCCATTTATCTTTGGTGCTACTGGTCCAATGACCCCAACCCTTAACTCGACCTGCAACTATTTGTCTAGGCTGGTCCATCGACCTAACCCTGATACACTACCGCAAGTCCATCGAGCTTGTCGGTTCTGTCTTGGTACCATAGCTAAATCACATAATTCATTCTTTAAGAATTTTCATGGCATAATTATCATATTTTTTTATGAGCTCCTGTTTGTGCCAACTAGCCTAGGATCCACTGTACGTGATTTTTCAAAAATCGGGCATTTAGCCTCACAATTTCCAAAATCGAGGCCTCTAGTATCTGAGCTATTCTAACTCTCGTCAAGAAGTTCTCCCAAAAATTTTAAGCATTGGCACACAGTCAGAGGAGAACACTTTTGAAAAAATCATCTTTCAACCCATCACACCAATATCTACATTTGCAACTAGCATGCGAGTTTTCTTCTTCCTTTAGAGTAGTCCTTCATACCAACCGAGTATGATTTTTCTCTACTTACAACTGGTAAGTAGGTTTTCATTTAGTTCTCACATCACTCCAACTAGGTGTGATGTTAAAATCCCACATATAAGTGATTGTTTTTCATTTTCGAGGTGCTCATCATCGCAACTGGATATGATGTGAATAAACCCACTCACGGTGGCTTCCAATTTAGAAAAGGTACTCATCATCCCAACCGGGTATGCAGTGTAAATTAGCCCACTCACCTTTTATCCAAAGATATGTTCGTCCTGGAGGGATTCCCAAGTACCCATCCTTGATTGGTCTTATTGGTGTTTCTTTACTCTAATATTTTCCCATTTTCCTTAAATTTGGTTGTTCCATGGTGGATTTTGAGATTGAGAATTTCATAGGTAGGGAATATTAATCTGGTAGATCTAATATGATCATGGCAAAGATGATGTTTGAGGTGTGAACAAGGACTAGTGGACCAGTTTGCTCTCTTCTACTCGAATTGCTCTCTTAGCTTAGTTGATGTCACTCTGATAAATTGTTCTAAGCTCCTTATATAACTGTAAAATTGTTTATTAAATGGGGAAGATTTATTACTACATTATGGGTATTTGTGGGTATTAATGTTGTCAATTATTCTCATTAAATTGGGAAATTGATAGGTGTTTATGGATATTAATTTATGGGTATTTATGAGTTTTACTTCCAATAATTGAATATATGTATTAATTTATGGGTATTAATTCCAATAATTGAATGTAGGTATTAATTTATGGGTATTTATGGTAGGGGCGTAGGACTAATACTACAAAGTGGTAATAGTTTTGTACTAAACCAAATTTACATAATTATCTCATTATTTTAAACCTAAAGGAATTTACTAGGTATTTACCCTATCCATTCCATCGAGTTATTTATTTTAAATAAAATTTATTCCAATTATATCAATTAAATTTTAAACATATAATACAATTCTAGAAAAATTTTGGACCGAAATTTCGGGTTTCTAAAAGCACAGTGTGACCACTACTCCCCACCTTTTTAGGAGTTTTGTCCTCAAAACTCATGCAACATTAGTCTCTACTTCTTACCCTTTTTTGTGCACTTATATAGTTTCATTTTCAATAACTTTCCACAGAGACATTTGCTTACTTTAGCACAATAACTTCTCAACATAATGTTATCTTTTCTCCAAACTATTTATTTTATCCATGAACAATTTTACTTAGGTTCTCTTATTTAATTCATCCAAATTAAATTGAATATTCAACCATACATTCTAATTGGTTAAAATTTATGATTGGGGTTTCCTTATAAGGTTGAATTGCACACCAAGTTAATGGTATCTTAGGATCTTAATCGAGCACTTAGTATTTGCATAAAACTTTTGCCCTCTTTAGCGAGCACTATTTATACCATTCAAAAATGAAATATTACTTCCAAAGTATTTTCAAATACCTATAACTCATTAGAGAATTGATGTTCTTTGATCACATGGTATTTATATTTACTCGTAGTTCATTTGCTTTAGGAGATTCGTCTGACACCTTATAATCCAACGAAGGTTCTAAAAATATTTTACGATTTTTCCTCCACTGGTTCATGCATCCATCATTGGATTATATCCTCCCATTTTAGAGTCCTTTTTCCATAAAGATTGTGTCAACTTATTGGGTCTACTATACCATGTACTTTTTGATTTACTCCATCATTCATCATCATGCCTTTCCTCATGGCAAGACATGTTGGTATATCATTCTCCAAGATTTTTCATTCTTCACATACTTTTGTATTGAGGTAATTTGTTTATAATCATTTCATTGTTCTCTATTTTGACTTATTACTTTATAAGTCCTTTTTTTTTTAACTTTCATCTCATTGGACTTCTTTTTTACATTTGAGTCTATTGCTTTAGAAAATTTTATCTCAGTCATATTTGATTGCCTTTCCTTTAATGCCCTCCCAAGGAATTCCCCACTTTAGGAACTAATTTCATTGGTATTTGAGGATTTCACTCTCGTTCGAAATTGTCATTGGTTGCATCCATTAATCCAAATCAAGGTACTCTATGCATATTGTATAAGTGTTTGGTTTATTAAACCTTTGTCTCACATTTCCTAAAACCTCTTATTTTAGACTCATTCTCAAGATTTGTTACATCTCATCAATTGGGTTAGGCTATTATAAGTTTTCTACATCATCCCTATAGTTATCATTGGTAGTCAAGCAAGTTTCTTATTACTTGCAATAAAATTTCCCTTCATGGGTTTCATTTAGTACAAAATTTTGGTACTTCAAATGAAAGTACTTATATTTACGGTGTTCCATATGTAAAGGTTTAAGGTAAGGAAATTACATACTCTTTTCTATTTCATTTAGCTCCCTTCCCGAGTATCATTCATAAGGTTTCTTGTATATCTTTTCAGCTTTTCAAACTTTTGATGAATACTTTATAAGGATATTTTCTGATTTCTCCCTAAAATCCACATATCACATTCTTAATAACACTCATTTTACTCTTGTGGATTTTTCCCATTATAGGTTTCCCTCTCCACTCATTTTGTGTCCTACCCTAAAGTTTTCGGAGGATGTTTTCCACGTTTGCCCTTTCTAAAGGGTTCTAGGTGTACTTCTCATGTACCTTACCTTAATTATTATGGTATTCCTCTCTTGTTTGACCTTCTTAAAAAGAAGTTTGAATTTTTTTTTCTTTATCCTGCTATTTCTTGACCTCCTTGTGAACAGCTTACTTAACTCGCTCCATAGTTCTGGTTACTGGTCATTCCTTGATCCTTGCATTTCTCATCCAAGACATTCCTCCTACTTCTCTTTTCCTTTCATCTATATTTTGCTTCATTGTATTTCCTTTGGTCCTTCTTATCTTCCATGACCCCTCCTCATATAGCTGAGGTATGAGAACGAAACTTTGTTTGAGGGACAAAGTTTTGGAAAATTAGAATTTTTATTAATAAGGGGTATAACACATTTTTGGGGTTATCCCTATTAGAAGAAGTTGTTTCAACTTGTGGAGCTACTATATTAGGTTCTTACTAATTCTCCTTGGTTATAAGTCCCTTGCAGTGTCCTTTGTGTTAGGTTGGCTTTCCTCTTACTCATGGATGTGACCTTAGAAGGTGCTAGCACCACATTCCTTGGTGGCATTGGTTACTTCCCCATAATGCCTCTTGGTCCTTTGTGACTTCTACTACACCTCAGGCATTGGAGAAATTTTAGGATGGTCTCCTATGGGGATAGATTGTTGGGTAATGTTGACGACATTGGTTCTAGTTTGCTTGGTTCATCTCTTAGGAGCCATCTGAAAATTTTAAAACTTTCTTTTAGTTACTATGTTATATAGTCTTGATAATGTATTTGAGGAAACAGACTATGATACCACTCAAGTTGTCACGCCCTGACCCGGTTTGGTCGGATTCCAGTAAGCAACCCGCCACTCCCTTTGGTTTATGGAGGGTTTCGCCCTTTTCTAAAATGCAAGGAGTAAGGCGTCCTTTTTCTTGTATTTATTGGAATAACATTATACAAAACTGAAAATCTTTTAAATAGACATACATGTCTTTAAAGTTCCCATATAGGAAGGTCTTTAAGTTTGGTTTTCCCTTGGTTACCTAAAAGGGATAAAATGGAGGGTATGGGTTCTACAACACAGTGGGGGGGGGGGGGGGGGGGGGGTTGGAAGTGAGTTTTAAAAATAGCTACACCAAAGTTATCATTTGTTTAAGAAGAAGGTTTTTCCTGAAAGTTTAGTTTTCAAAACCTTTACCCTCTCAAGGGTGTCATTTCCTTTCAAAAGGATTTTAATTTCTTTTCCAAACCTTATTACAAGGTTTTGCCATTTCTTTTTCCAAGGATTCTCAAATCCTTTCCAAGGTTTCTTTAACTTTTTTTCTTATTTCCCCATTAGGTGTGTTTAGCAAACAACACACACCCTTCACCAAGAAGGGTACACATACATTCACAAGATGCAGTTATGATGACTGCACCTACTTGTGGATCAGAGCATCTTTATCATCCACCCTGATAGAAGTCCCTAACTTCTACCTAGATTATGAGTGAACGTCTCTGATGTCCTACCCTCAGACCCAAAATTCTTTGTGTGCATATGAGGATGGAGACCTCATGCAAGAAGCTATGTCGAGCTTTCCAACTGCTAGCACGAAAAACTACCCTTATCTCCACCATGTCATTGAGTAGCCCTTAGGATGCATAACTATCCCTCTTGGGCATCTTAATGATCCTAAACCTCAAGTGCATGCACAAAAAATAGTTTTCCACAAAGCCATTTATCTATGGTGCCATTAGTCCAATGGCCCCGACCCTCAACTCGACCTGCAGCTGTTTGTCTAGGCTGGTATGTTGACCTGACCCTAACACACTGCTGCCAGTCCATCAAGCTTGTCAGTCCTATCTTGGTACCATGGTGAAATCACATAATTCATTCATTAAGCATTTTCATGGCATAAATATCATGTTTGTTTACGAGCTCCTGCTCGTTCCAACTTGCCTTACGCCCACTCTACGTGATTTTCCAAAATTTGGGCATTTAGCCCCACAATTTCCAAAACTGAGGCCTATGGCCTATCTGAGCTATCCTAGCTCTCGTCAAGAAGGTCTCCCAAAAATTTTAAGCATTGGCACATAGTTAGGGGAGAATACTTCTGACCAAATCATCTTTATCCATCACACGAATCGAGTGAGATGATATCTCCACTTGCAACCGACATGTGAGTTTTCTTCTTCCTTTAAGGAAGTCCTTCATACCAATCGGGTATGATTTTTCTCTACTTACAACCGGTAAGTTGGGTTCTGTTTAGTTCTTACATCACTCAAATCAAGTGTGATATTAAAATCCCAAATTTAAGTGGTTTTTTCATTTCTGATGTGCTTATCATCCTAACAAAATTTAGAAAAGATGCTCATCATCCCAACCAGGTATAAAGTGTAAATTAACCCACTCACCTTTTATCCAAAGATATGTTCATCTTGGAGGGATTCCCCGGTACCTATCCCTGATTGGTCTTATTGGTGTTTCTCTCTGATACTTCCCCATTTTCCTTAGTTTGAGCTGTGAACAAGGACTAGTGGACCATGTAGCTCTCTTCTACTCAAATTTCTCTCTTAGCTTAGTTGGTGTCATTTTGATAAATTATTCTAAGCTCCTTATATAGCCGTAAAATTATTTGTTAAATGGGGAAGATTTATTACTACATTATGTGTATTTGTGGGTATTAATGTTGTTAGTTATTCTCATTAAATTGGGAAATTGATGGGTATTTATGGGTATTAATTCCAATAATTGAATGTAGGTATTAATTTATGAGTATTTATGGGTATTAAGTCCAATAATTGAATGTAGGTATTACTTTATTGGTATTCTTGGTAGGGGCATAGGAGGACTAATACTACAAAGTGCTAATAGTTTCGTACTAAACCAAATTCACATAATTATCTCATTATTTTCATTTAAAGGAATTTACTAGGTTTTTCACATATCCATTCCATCGAGTTATTTATTTTAATTTAAATTTATTCCATTTATATCAATTAAATTTTGAACTTACAATACAATTCCAGAAAAATTTCCGATCAAAATTTCAGGTTACTAAAAACACGGTGTGACATATGGTCAGAATAAGGACCATATACTCGAGGAAATATGATATGCCTGAATATGGCTTATGAATATGTTTAAAATTCATTTTTATGAATAATGTGTATTAGAATGTGTGTGGGCGTTGACATGACACCTATTGTGTCATGCCCCGACCTAGTTTGGTTGGAACCCCATGAGCAACCCGCCACTCCATCCAGTCTAGAGGGGTTATACCCTCTAAAATTGTAGGGAGTCAAACATACTTGTTATCATAGTTTCCCGTGGAATGACACTATCAAATTGTTATGTAAAAATAAAATATTAATTAAGAGAGTACCTGGGTTTGAAAGATTCGACGATTTGTTCCTAATGAGGCCTCCTTTTCTAAAAAAATAAAAAGGGGAGGGGTGAGCCTTTCAACTCAATGAGCGGGTACTATAGGGATGGCTTCGTTTGGTCCTTTTCATTTCATTACATTCATACTCATGTTTCCTGCCTTTCTCCTCATTATTGTCTTGGGGGTTCTATTCATAAAATTGGGTAGACACGCAACACACACCCTTTTATAAAAAAGCGGTCACACATTCGTAGAATAGTCTCAGACTATCCCACTTGTGGACTAAAGCGCCTTTATCATCCACCCTAGTAGAAGTCCACGACTTCTACCAAGAATCTGAGTGGGCACCAATTACTCAACCCTCAAACCCGCATCATACTTCGTGTCTACATATGTGGGATGAGACCTCTCCCCCTTTGACCTCGGTCTCAGTGTGCATGAAACTCCCTGATCTTCCCGATATTGTCACACCCCGACCTAGTTTGGTTGGAACCCTATGAGCAACCCGCCACTCCCTTTGGTCTAAGAAGGAATTCCCCTCCTTCTAGACCGCGAGGAGTTAGGCGTCGTTCTGACCTAGTTTCCTAGAATTGCATTATACAAAACTTGAATAATTAATAAGGATTTTTAGGCATACCTAACTTAGGGTTCAGCTCCAAGGAATTCTCTAAGGGTTTGTCTCCTTTCCTAAAAAGGTGTTAAAGGGAGGGGGTGAGTTTCTACAACTCAGTGAGAGTGTGTTGGGTGTGAGTCTTTCAAAATAAAGTTTATCAAATTATTCTTCAAAGCATTTCATCCTTTTCAAAATTCTATACTGTTTTGTGTATTTAATTCTTTTAGCACTTCCCCTTGCTCGAGAGGTGTTTGGCAAACTTACAGACACCATTTCTCATTAAGGGTACACACGTTCGTAGGATAGTCCTAGACTGCACCCACTTGGGGATTAGCGAGACTTCACTCTCTGCCTTGATAGAAGTCCGACCACATCTATCTTGAGTCCGAGTGACGCCCAGGTGCCCGACCCTCAAACCCGAAGTCACTTCGTGTTTGTATGAGGAGGGAGACCTCATCCTGCCCACTCGCCCATGTCTCATGCACAAGGAGCTCCGACCAGCTTCATGACTAACTGGCACAACAAACCTGCACTTATCACAACCAGGTCGTCCAACAGCCCTTGGAACCCATTACTACCCCTCATGAGCGTCTTGATGGTCCCAAATCATAGTGCATGCACAAGCAATAATTTTCACATATTATTCATCATCTTTGGTGTCGTCGGTCCAATGGCACCGACACTCGAGCTAGTCTTGGCGCACTGCCATTAGCCCATCGAGCCTTGTTAGTCCTGACTTGGTATCGTGACAAGTCACAAAATTTCCAGTTTTAATGAAAGATTTCATGGTTATTTTACTCATGTTTGTCTATGGGCTCTAGCCCATGCCCACTAGCCTTAGGCCCACTTCACAAGTTTTTCAAAATTGGGCCTTGAGCCCTATAAGTTCAAAAACGAGGCCTTCGGCCTATTGGAGATGTCTTAGCTCTCATTAGAAAAGTCACCAAAATGTTTTAAGCATTGACACACAATCAAGAGAAATCATTTCCAAGAAAAGGGTTTTTAAGCTCAAAATGCACCCATCATACCAATCAGGTATGATGAGAGAAATTCACTCTTGGTGGTCTTTTCTTTTAAAAAGGAGTTCATCATACCAACTGGGTATGACCTTAAATAATCCTACTCACAATCAGTAAGTAGGTTTTTAATTTAATAAAAGTGTGTTCATCACCCCAACCAGGTATAAAGTTTAAAATGTCTCACTCACCCAATGAGTGTGACGTGTTTGTCCCCAGTCGACTTTCCAGTCCTGTTCAAGCTACTTTTTTCACATCCTTATTCGAATTCGTTCTGTTGAAGGTGCGGCGATCTAAACTCTTGAAGGTACTATGACAGTTGTGGAGGCTATGAGAGGACTCGATTCGGCCGTTGAAAATCTGAATTGGTCGAATTCAGATTGGCAAAAACAGGGCAGGTTCGAGACCGACTGAGCTATATCACTATTTGATCTCGCTATTGATTCTCCAACGTGGGTCGAGCGGAGGTTGCCGTTAGGTAGATGACTTCCTCCAGAGTCTACAGGACACGAGTTCATCTTCTATGGCTGAGAGAAGTGCACAAGTTAGAGCTCTAGTTTGAGTTTCACCGGAAAACTAAGCACTTCGGAGGAGGAGGAGATTTGAGGTTTGTGGTTGATGAATGGAGGGGAGCTCTTTATATAGGTAGCTCAGGAACCCTCGGCTCTACAAGTTTTCATACTAGTTAAGCTTATCCTCATTAGAAAATGCTCGAATCGGAGTGAATATTCCTTTGACGGAAAAGGAAAGTTTTTCTGCTATTAATGAACAATGTTGTCATCCTAAGGAAGACAATGACACTATTCATTGACCGGTCAGACAATTGACTGGTTCAGTCTGACTAGATTTGATGACGAAAATCGATCAGTTTTGGCCTGATTCAATCGGTTTTCTCAAAATTAAAAATTTCTAAATTAATCTAAATTCATTTTATATCTAGCGGTGGCTTCAATTTTCCAAATTGACATTTTTAAGACACCTAGAAAAATGAATTATCAAATCCGGTTCTTCATGGTTCAACCCGATTCTGGTTTAGTTTACCTTGAACCAATCTGGTTTTCCCATCTAACTAACTTCATGGTCCTTCCCCATGATATTTGTGACTTCTCGGTTATTTAGGATTTTTAAATTCCCCATTTTAACACTTTTTTTACTATTTTAGGTTTATTAAAGTTCTCAGTTTTCTCATTAAAATGACTAGTTCTTTCCTAGTTTTTCTTATCCTCAAAAGGATGGGGATTACAACTCTCCCCTCCCTTTTGGGGTTTTTTCCCAAAACTTTTACATCTCAAATAGTTGGGGGTGCCTATCCCTCATGACTCTTTCAGTTTCCCAAGTCTCATCTTGTACTGGTCCATTTTATCAAAGGACTTTGACCATGGGAATCTTTTTGTTCCTCAAGTTCTTGTCTCGTAGATCGATGATTTGTATCATTTCAACTTGATAGGTCAAAGTTTCCTCTAACTCAGGTGGGGGTCGGTCCAATACATGGTTGGGGTTGGGTTGGTACTTCCGAGGTACTAATATATAGACTGCATCGTGTATTCTTTGTAAGTTCGAAGGGAGATCAACTTTATAGGCTACTAGTCCCACCCTTTGAATTATGGTGTAGGGGCCAATATACCTAGATTTTAACTTTCCCTATTGTTGGAACCTAAGTAATCCCCTTCATGGGGATACCTTGAGAAATACCTGATCTCCCACTTCGAATTCCAAGTTCCTCTTGCGATAGTCAGCAGAGCTCTTCTGCCTATCCTAGGTTGCCTTAAGTCAACTTCTTATGATTCGGATTTTCTCGATGACATCTTCTATTAGCTCGACCCTTTCGAGCTTCCTTTCTCCCACCTCCTCCCAAAATAAGGGGGTACGACATGGTCGTACATAAAGAGCCTCATAAGGTGCCATTTGGATACTGGCCTGGTAATTATTGTTATAAGGGAACTCTATCAGGCACAAGTACTCCAACCAACCCTTGTTCATTGTAAGTACGCATGCCTGAAGCATATCCTCTAAAGTTTGGACTGTCCACGTAGACTGTCCATTGGTTTGAGGATGAAACGCTGTACTCATATGGAGTTTAGTTCCTAAGGCGCTTTGTAGGCTGGGCCAAAACCTTGGGTTCCGATCCGATACTATGCTTACCGGGACACCATGGAGTCTTACAATTTCCCCTACATATAAGACGACTAATTGTTCCATGGAACCGAATACCTTTATTGGTAGGAAGTGGGCGGATTTGGTCAATCTATCCACGATGACCCAAAACGTGTCCCACCCTTTCCTTGTCACTAGTAGTCCCATCACGAAATCCATGATGATATGTTCCCATTTCCATTCGAGAATTGGTAGAGGTTGTAGTAGTCCTAATGTTCTAGTATTCCGCCTTGATTTGTTGGTAGGATAAGCATCGTGCTACATATTTTGCGATATCCCTCTTCTTCCGCTTCCACTAATAGTTCTGCTTGAGGGTACAATACATCTTAGTACTACCAAGATGCATCATATACATAGAGTCATGTGCTTCTTCCTATATCAATCTCCTCAATTCCTTGTACTGAGGCACACATACCCTACCTTTGTAGGTCAATAGTCCATCGCCTCGAAGTGTATAGTCCAGGGTTGTTCTCTTGGTGGTCGGATCCAAGTAGGGCTGGAGTTCTTTGTCCCATTTATGGTGGTCCCTAATTTGCTCCACTAAGCTGGGTCTTATGGCTATGTTAGCCATCAGACATTTCCTTTCTCTATCTAGCTTGAGGTCTACCTTCATCTCTCACAATTGTTGTAACAAGGGCAAGTAGTTTGCTTTTATCTGGATTACCTCGGTTTGATACTTATAGCTAAGAGCGTCTGCCACCACATTAGCCTTCCCAAGGTGGTATTCTATCATGAGGTCGTAGTCTTTCACTAACTCCAGCCACCTCCTCTGTCAGAGATTTAGCTCTTTATGAGTTAGGAAAAATTTGAAACTCTTATGATCTGTGTATATCCTGCACTTAACCTCGTATAGGTAGTGTTGCCATATCTTGAGGATGAACACTATTGAAGCTAACTACAAGTCGTGGGTGTGGTAGTTTTTCTCATGTGTCTTTAGTTTCCATGAGGCATATGCGATAACCTTTCCTTTTTGCATTAGTATGCACCTGAGTCCTTATTCAAATGCTATAGTTTCCATACTAACCTTGCTTGATCCAAGTGTAGGGGTGTATACTGTCTATAGTGACAACACTGTTCATTCAATGTAGAAACGGATAACATCAATGAAGGAAAAAATGACTCCTATCAAGCCATTTTAGGGCAAGGATAAGCTCGACCAAAAAAGAAAGGTGTCAGGTAGAGGGTCCCTGATCATCCTAAATAAAGAGCTATTGTCCATTCATCCTCTACACACCTGAAAGATGTTGAAGGACCAATTGGTCAATTTTCGAAACATTTGGTGAAAATTGCCATTTTTGGAAAGTAGGTGAAATGGTAATTTTTGAAAAGTTGGGAACCAAATTGGAAATTTGGAAAACTTGAGCCCCTTAGACAATTTTGAGTGAATTGAGAATTCAAAGAGAATTTTGGAAATCTTGGGACTCAATTTGGAGAAAAATTGGCTTTAGGGTCCTAAAGTTAAGGAAAAATGAAATTTATGGACCTAAGTGCAATTAGTCGATAAATTGTGAGCCGAGGCTGTTATGCCAAACCAAAATTTATATGACTGCCCAAATCACGTAGGGACACGTGTTACTGGAATGCAATCAAGAGAAAGCTCACGTAGATTTGGTAGACCGACTAGGGACGAACACGTCACAGTCATATGGTGGGCATAATTACATCATACCCGATTGGAATTGTGTGTACCTTAGAAATGAAAAACCAATTGTAAGTGGGACTTTAACCTCATACCCTGTTGGGGTGATGGGTGATTTAAGCTAAAGCGTACATATCAGTTGTAAGTAGAGGAAATCATACTTGCTTGGTATGATGAACTTCCTTGAAGAAAGGAGAAACCCGCTTGCCAGTTGTAAGTAGAGATATCATCACACCCATTTGGTGGGATGAATTGAAATGATATTTTTGTCAGAAGTGTTCTCCCCTGACTTTTGCCAATTTTTAAACTATTTGGGAGACCTTCTTGATGGGAGCTAGAACAACTTAGATAGGATAGAGGCCTCAATTTTTAAACTTTTGAGACTAAATGCTTGGTTTTGGAAAAACACGTGTAGTGGGCCCATGGCCAGTGGGCACGAGTAGGAGCTCGTAAACAAACATGAGTTAATGAAAGCCATGAAATCTCTAATGAAATGGTTGTGTGATTTCACCATGGTACCAAGTCAGGATTGACAGTACTTGATGAACTGGTGGTAATGCATCATGGCCAGGTCGACAGACCAGCCTAGACTAATAGCTGCAGGTCAGGTTGAGGGTCGAGGCCATTGGAGTAGTGGCACCAATGATAAATGGCTATATGTGAAAACTATTGTTCTGTTCATGCACTTGAGGTACAAGACCATTAAGATGCCCATGAGGGGTAGTGATGGGTCCTAAGGGCTACTAGACAACATGGTGGAGATAAGGGCAGTTCGTCGTGCTAGTCAGTTGGGAAGCTTGGAGTAGCTTCTTGCACATGAGACTGGGATGGGGTCGGGATGAGGTCTCTATCGTCATACAGACACAGAGTGGTATTCAAGTCTGAGGGTTGGATGTCCAGAACATCCACTAAGACCTAGGGTAGAAGTAGACAGACTTCTATCATGGTGGCCGGTAAAGTTGCTCCGAGCCATAAGTGGGTGTAGTGACCTGCACCTACGAATGTGTGTTCCCTTCCTAATGAAGGGCGTGTGTTGTTTGCTGAACACACCAAACGACAAATGGAAAGAGGTTTTGCAAAATAGGAATTTGAGAAATGATCATTCTTAAAAGAAATAAGGATTTTGACACACTTTGAATAAAGCTGTTTTCTTAAAAACTCACTCCCAACACCCGCTCATTGAGTTGTAGAACTCACCCCTCCCTTCTTACACCTTTTAGGTGACTGAGGAAAGACCCCCTCCCTCTAAAGACCCTACTAATTTAGAACAAGATATGTATGTCTATTTTAATTTACTTAGTTTTGTTAATGCTATTCTAGGAAAGACACAGGTAAAAGGACGCCTTACTCCTCGCAATTTAGAAAGGGGGAAACCCTTGATAAACCACAAGAGTGGTGGGTTGTTCACGGGGATCCAACCAAACTTGGTCGGGGCATGACAACTTGAGTGGTATCAGAGTCTGTTTCCTTGAATACATTATCAAGACTATATATGTAAACCCCGTCCTTTAGTAATGAGAAAAATAGAGAAAGAACCGGTCAATGTGATCTTTAAACCAAATTGGTCTACAAGCCCGACTATTAGAGGATGAGCAAATTCGAAAATTTCTAACTCCCATGGAACTTAAAAAGGTTCATAAACTTAGGCAAAAGGACCCTAGGACAGAATTGGGAAGAAAGACCAAAGCAATTCAATAGAATGGGTCTGAATCGGATAGAACCGATTTACGAATCGAGTTGATTCATTGAACCAGAACCGATAGAGAATTGGTAAATCAAGATGCTTATGGATCCCTTAAAATTCAAAGAGGTTTATAATCCTTGGGAAGGAACCTTAGAACAATGTGGGAGAGAAAAACCAGATTGGTTCGGGTGAATCGGACACGAACCGGATTAAACTGGTTTAAGAACTGAGCCTGTTTATGAACCAGAATCGATTAAGAGATGGTAAACCAGGAATTTTATGGACCCTAAGTGACCCAAGGAGTCACAAAAGACATGGAAATGGATTTGTGAAGGAATTTAGGGATGAAAACCAAACCGGTTCAGACCGGTTTTAACCACTATTGAACTAGATCCTAATTTATTTTTCTAGGTGGCTTAAATAATTCAAATTTGAGATTTGAGACCACCATTGGGTAGAAAATAAATTTAGAAATTTTTAGATTTGAAAAACTCTGTCGAATGAGGGGTGAACTGGCCGGTTTAAGCTTTGAACCCGGTTTAGAATAGTGTCATCTTCTTCCTCAGGATGACAACACTGTTCACTCGCTAGGAAACTGAAGAAACGCAGTGAAGAAGAAACGCTTCTGTTTGGTATGTTTCAGGTCTTCAATTGCTATCATAACGATGCTAAATGGACGGCCAACAGGTCCCCGAGCTCCCTATATAAAGAGCCCCTCTCCATTCGTCCTCTCCACACCTTAAAAAACTCACTCTCTCTTAGTTGCTTAGTTTTCCGGTGAAGCTCAAACCAGAGCTCCGATGTAGGGTCAATTTTGAGCCAAAGAAGTTGAGGTTGGGTTCATTAGAATCAGGGAGAAGTTAGCAACACGGTGGTGGCGTCCGTTCATCCCGAGAGTCGTCGGAGAAGCGCCGGCGTGATCAAACAGTGAAGTAGCTCCGGCGGACTGAAGCTGCCCTGTTTCAGCCAAGTTGAAATCAACCAACTCAAGCCCTCCTCAAGCCAAACCAAGCTCTCCTGACACCTCCTTAGCCCTTCCACGGCCGAATTAGGATTGATAGATAATCCAATTTGGCTCTCCTTTATAATTTTAGATCGTTGTTAGGGAGAGATTCGACCAAATTTCAATGAAGAAATTCTAATCCAATTCGACATCAATTGATGTCATTCTTAATCCTAGGAAGAACCTCTGGAGGAGAGCTACCTGCCCAGACAGAAAGCTCCGACCGCCGCATTTTCATCAGTGAGAAATTGAAGCTTTCTCTCTCTACAGTCTATTTTTCGGCGAAGCTCCATTTGAACTCGTTCTGGCATTAAAATCTACAATTCAAAGTTCCTTAGAATCGTATGAACATGTAGGAACTCAAATTCAACTCCAATTTTAACAATTACAGGTGTTTGATCGGTCAATTTGATGAAATCAAATTCGGTAGTGTTAAAAAGTTGAAATTAGGGGAAAATTGGGGATTTTTAAAAATTCGAAGGACCAAAATGTAATTTTCTAAAATTGTGGGTCAATTGGTCATCATAAGAATATTAGAGGGCCAATTGAGAAATTTTAGAATTTCTGGGGCAAAATTTACCATTTTTCTAAAGAAGGGGCAAAATGGTAATTTTGGAAAAATTGATGGACCAAATTGGAAATTTGGAAAATTAAACCCCTTTGTGTGAAATTAAATAATTTGAGGTCCTAAGATAAATTTTAAAATTTTCGGGACTCAAATTTAGGAAAAACCCGTCAATAGGTACTTAAAGAAAAATAACTTTAGAGACCTAATTGCAAATATATGTAAAGTTGGGTTTTCTCATTCATTTAGAATGAATGAGGGCTATTAGGCCAAAGAATAATGAACAATTATGTTCATTTCATGTAGGAGAACGAGACAATGGAAATACCACTCGAGGTACAGCTTGCTAAGGATGGAACTTGACTAAGTGAAATTTCACTGCACTATCGGGTGAGTGGGATTATATATCATACTCGGTTGGGAATGATAATTACCTCGATATAAAAACCCACTATTTAGTGGTATTTTAATCATCACCACTTAGAGAAAACGATGTGAAAATTATGTGGAAAAACTACTTACGATTGTAAGTAGATCATACCCGGTTGGTATGATGAGACTTCCTCGAAGGAAGTTGAAAACCCGTTAATCGGTTATGAACAGAGATGTCCTTATACCGGTCAGTATAATGGACAGTGAAAACCTATTTTATCGGAAGTGTTCTCCCCTGACTATGTGCCAATGCTTAAACTATTTGGGAGACCTTCTTGACGGGAGCTCAAATAGCTCTAATAGGCCGGGGGCCTCAGTTTTGGAACTTGAGGGCTAGAATGCCCAGTTTTTGAAAAACTTGAACAATAGGCCATAGGCTAATGGACATGAGCAGAAGCTCGTAAATAAACATGATATATCTGTGCCATTAAACCTTAATAAGTAAATTTTTTGGTCATGGTAATAAGGCAAGTTCGACATACTCAGACAACCAATAGCAGTATGACATGACTAGTCTCTGGACTAGTCCAAACAAATAGCTACCGATTGAGTTGAAAGTTGGGACCGTTGGGACTAATGGCACCATATATTACATGGCAATTTAAGAAAACTTTGTTTGTGCATGCACTATGAGTACGGGATCATCAAGACGCCCATGAGGGGTAGTGATGTGTCCTAAGGGCCCTGGACGAACCGGTGAGTATAAGGGCAAATTGTCGTTCTAGGTGTCTGTGTGAAATTTGGAGTAGCATCAAGCGCATGAGACTGGAGTGGGGATAGGATGAGGTCTCTATCCTTGTATGGATACGAAGAAGCAATTTCGGGATTTAGGGTCAGATGTCGCGTACATCCATTCATTTCCAAAGTAGAAGTGGCCATGCTTCTATCTGGGTGGTCGGTAAAGTCTCTCTGAAGCCACTAGTGGGTTCAGTAGTCATACTGACTTGCGAATGTGTGTAACCTTCATGATGAAGGATGTGTGTTGGGTGATGACACATCGTGGTAACTAAGAAATGATGGAAAAACCTGAATTTTTAAATAAAGGGATTTTGAAAAGAAAGGACTTTGGCACACTCCATATATATGTTTTTCTTAAAAGTTAAAAGTAGACCTTTAAAAAACCCATTCACTAAGTTGTAGAAACTCACCACTCTTTCCTACCCCCTTTTCAAGAAAAGAGAAAATTACTAGAAGTAACACTGAGCCTTACCCTTTATTAGGTATGCTTAATTTTTCCTTAAGATTGCATTTTATTTGATATATGTCTTCTAGGGAAATAGGTTGAAATTTCGCCTGGCTCCTCTCGATTCAAAGAAGGGGAAACTCCTCAAGAGCGAAGGGTTGTTCATGGGGAAAACACTTATCAAGAAACCAGTAGCACCCAATCTATAGGAAGATTGCCCTAAAAGTAACCAAATGACTCGCGTTACCCTAGACACCACGGAGACCAAGGAGATTCCCATCCCAAAATAAAGAAATGAACCAAGGGAACTATTGGACAAGGAAGACATGACAAGGAAACTGTCAAGATGATTAAGGAGTCTAGGAGAACTCTCGGAGTAACAATTGGGCAAGGAAATGGCCTATTACAAGGTGTGGACAATATGAACACTACTAAGAATAGGTAACAAGATAACCTGTTATAGGTATAAGGGAAATGAGGCATGATGTGAAGGACTGTCTTATACCACAAGGATCTGTAGCAATACTTTCCAAGAACAACGCCTCCACAACTAAAGGAATCCAAAAGGGATACCACCCCAAGAAACATGACTCCTACTTGGAATTTCAACCACACCCAAGATGAAGCTTGTCAAGATCCTAGTGTAATGGTGGGTACTTCCCAACCCAATCTCCCTTAAGAAAAGCTAAAACCCCAGGTCGGTAATCCAATTTCGAAAGAAAATTTTGAATTTCTAAAACTTTTATGTCCCTTAATGATGGTACAATGGTGTGCCTCAACTACATGAGGAAGGAAAAATGACTGAAGGTAGGACCTCAATAAACCGCAAACAAAGCATAGGGCAGATGAAGAGAATTCTTCCTTAAGAAGAAAATTTCCAATCATCTAGGAGAAAGGAAGGAAACGCCTCCACAAGAGAAGAAAAGCTGAGAATTTAACGACAAATGGGATGTCTCGGGATGGCAAGTGCGAAAGTAGAGAAGCTAAATAAGAGTTTCAGACCAACATAGCAGAAGGAAGCAAATCGTAACAACAAGATAGTCAAGGAGAATAAATGACACTCTAAGGAGGACCAGGAAGTAGTAAGGACTACACCCTAAAAAGGGCAATAGGATGGACGTTAAGGACAAGAAGACCTGAGAGACAATTGTCGCAAGATAATTAGACTAGGAGAATAGTGGGGATGAGATAGTTAACGAACTAACCCTCGTAAAGGTCATAAAATATAACTCCAACAAAGAAGGGAAAGGTGGAAAGGCCAAACCTTTGGGAAATAAGGATGAAGGAAATTCTTAAAGAGATCAATGGCCAAGAGCGAATTAACGATCAAAAGCCATGAGAAGGTTAAGTAAGCCTCTCGTAGGATGATCAATGGATCTTGAAATAAGGAGAATTGGGCTCTCCCTAATTAAAATGGACATGTATTGGGGTACAAGTGGGAATGAGGATGGGGTACAAAAGATGTGCCTGCAAGGTTTCAAGAGTAAAGGTAAGCAGAAGAGGATGGCATCAAAGGATGTCATTTAAGGTTAGATGTCCTTAAGGGCGAATAAAAGGGGAATTCCAGGAGAAAAGAGTAAGAACCCTCCTCAAAAAAGGAATCCCTCGGGAGGGATACATGTACCAACTAAGAGGTAATGGAACCAAGTGATGAGGGATGAGGAGATGAACTAGCAAATGAAGTGCATGCGGAGGTGAAAGAACCAAGGGAAGCATATTAGGAGGACCCAAGGAGTAAGTTAAACCCAAGGAACGGGTAAGTATGAAGATAGCATCAAAAGATGTCATATGAGTAAGAAAGGGGTGGACCGCCCATAAAAAGCACATCTAAGAAACCTTGGAGAAGTAAGCCCTCTAGTTAAGAAGTGATTAAAGGACATGATCACTGACATCAAGACTAGTTGTGGTCCACGCTCACTTGATGGAGCATAAGGAGTTGACGGCTAGGCATAGGGTGGAGTACACGAAATAAGACCAATAATCGAAAGTTCCTCAAATAAGGAATAAGGGATGTAATAGAATTTTTAGACAAGAAAGGATTCAAAACAGGCAAATTTCCCAATATAGAAAGGGTTGTGAGGAAATGAAGAAAGAAACCTTCAAGGAATGGTAAGAAGGTTGAGCATGTAGCTCCTAAGGTGAAGGTTTCTACTTCGAGGGACATAGTAGAGAATGAAATCGTAAGAATGGAACTCCCCAAACAAAGCAATCAACATATAGACCGAAAGGGATCAACTCAGAATAAAGAATCGTGAAATGGTCATGAGTGAGTAAAAGGACCCAAGGAGTAAGTTAAACCCAAGGAACGGGTAAGTATGAAGATAGCATCAAAAGATGTCATATGAGTAAGAAAGTGGTGGACCGCTCATAAAAAGCAAATAGAGGAAAGCACATCTAAGAAACCTTGGAGAAGTAAGCCCTCTAGTTAAGAAGTGATTAAAGGACATGACGACTGATATCAAGACTGGTTGTGGTCCACGCTCACTTGATGGAGCATAAGGAGTTGACGGCTAGGCATAGGGTGGAGTACACGAAATAAGACCAATAATCGAAAGTTCCTCAGATAAGGAATAAGGGATGTAATATAATTTTTAGACAAGAAAGGATTCAAAACAGGCAAATTTCCCAATATAGAAAGGGTTGTGAGGAAATGAAGAAAGAAACCTTCAAGGAATGGTAAGAAGGTTGAGCATGTAGCTCCTAAGGTGAAGGTTTCTACTTCGATGGACATAGTAGAGAATGAAATCGTAAGAAGGGAACTCCCCAAACAAAGCAATCGACATATAGACCGAAAGGGATCAAGTCAGAATAAAGAATCGTGAAATGGTCACGAGTGAGTAAGAGTGGATTAAGGAAAGGGAAAGTCCTTGAATAAAGGACGCCACTTGAAATGAGAAAGGACATAAGAAGGGAAGAATCCCAGTGTGTCAGTAAGTCATCGAGGAACCCAATGATTGGAACCAGAAAAATGCAATAAGGGAGTGGGGGAAAGACGAATAGGTTAGGAAAATCGACACAGTTATATTGGATAATGGTAAAGGTAGTCAAGGAATACTACCAGACGAAAGGAGGGACGAAATTATACAATCCTAGAAAGGTGGGAAAGTTTAGAACAACCCTCAAGGAAGTGTTCTAGAAATCTAATGGACAAAGATAGGTTCTTGAACATGTCATGTTGTAAGGGACATGTAAGCCGAACAGTCTCAAGGAAAAATGTGATTAAAGTAAGGAAGAGTCAGTTAGTAAGCATGACAAGGTCAAACATAAAATTTGGACCAAAGTTGTAATAAACAACGGAGGGAGGGAGGGTCAAAATAGGACAAAAAAGTGATAAAACCGAAACCTATGAAAACAAGTATGTAACGCTCAAAGAAACACTGAGCTCAGGATTTCAATGATTATGGGAATAACTAGACACAAGAATAATTGGGCATTTTGGAACTCCCAATCCTGAAATTTTGGACAAGAACCCTCAAGAGGAAGAATCTTGCCTTAAGTAGAGGAAGAAGGGAACCTAAGGATGTACCTTTGGACTAGTGGATAAGACATGCCTAGTTATGATAAACTCCATTAAGGATAGGAGAAAAATTCCTTGAGTGCATGATTTAAAGGGGCTAAGCGAAAGAACAACCGAAGTGTTAGCATGTCAAGCAATCCCCAAGTTGACATTGAGGGAAATAATTCCCAATGCAAAGGATGCTGGTTAAGTTTTGGGGACAAAACTTCTAAAAGGAGGGGAGAGTTGTAAACCCCATCCTTTAAAGATAAGAAAACCGGTGAAAGAACTAGTCAACTTAAGAGAGAAAATTGTGCCAATTCATGAAACTTAACTGATAGAGAAAAGGTAAAATGGGAAAATTGACAAACCCCAAATGACTCAAAGAGTCATAAAAAGCATGGAAAAGAATCTTGGGACAAATGAGAAGAGAAAACCAAACCGGTTTAGGGCGAATCAGACATGAACCGAATTGAACAGATTTGATCCATACTTGTACCTATTTCTAAATTCATTGTTCTTGGTGGCTTAAAATAATCAAATAAGGGAATTGAAGCCACCATTAGATAGATAATGAATTTAGAAAATTTTAATTTTGAGAAAATCGGTCGAATCGGGCATTAACCGGCCGATTTAGACATTGAACCTGGTCAGACCGGTTCAGAACAATGTCATCTTCTTCATCTAGAAGACAACATTGTTCATTAAATGTAGAAATGGATAATGCCTGCAAAGGAAAAATGGCTTTGATCAGGTCGTTATAGGGCGAGAATAAGCTCAACCAAAAAGGAAAGTTGTCGGGCAGAGGGTCCCCGGGCTACCTAAATAAAGAGCTACTCTCCATTCATCCTCTACACACCTGAAATCTGCATTCTCTCTCAACTACTCCATTTTTTGGTGAAGCTTGAACCAGAGCTCCGATATAGGTATTTGTTTTAGCCTCAGAAGGCAAGGTCAGGCCCTACAAACTCTGGGGGAAGTCAACTACCTAATAGCACCTTCCTTTCAACCTGAGGACCGTCGAAGAAGTACCGAAAAGATCAATTAGTGAAGCAACTACGACAGACCGAAGCTGCCTTATTTTGTCTAAGCTGAATTCTACCAAATTATACCCTTCTACGGCTAAACCAAGCCTCCCTAACACCCCCACAGCCCTCATACGACCTTAATAGAGTGAAAGGCAAGCCAATTCGGTCTTTCTCAATCATTGCAACTTGAAGTTAGAGAGAGAAAGTGCTAAAATTTACTAACAAAATTCTCCCTCAATTTGATATCAATTGTAGAAATTCTTAATCCTAGAAGAAACATCAGGATAAGAGCAACCTTCCCCATTCAAGAGCTTGGACCGCCGCAGCTCCAACGGTAAGCTTTCAAAGCTTTCTCTCTCTATGTACAGTTTTCTAGTGAAGCTCCCTTTGAACTTAATTCGAACCTAAATGATGCGATTCAAAGCTCAATTGTCGTATGGAAGTGTAGGAACTGATCCATACCTTCAATTTAAGGTAATACCCCGATTGAATGGCCAATTTGAAGAAATCAAATTCAGTCAGTTTGAAGGGGAGAAATTGGGGAAAACTTTTGAGGAAAATTAGGAATTTCAGAAAATTAAGGAACCTCTTTGCAATTTTCCAAAATTGAAGGCCAATTGGCCATGAGAAAGTTGTTGGAGGTCCAATTGGTTGATTTTCGAAACATTTGGGGTCAAATTTCCATTTTTCGAAAGTAAGGGGAAAATGGTAATTTTTGAAAAGTTGGGGTCCAAATTGAAAATTTGGAAAACTTGAGCCCCTTATACAATTTTGAGTGAATTGAGTACTGAAAGGGAATTTTGGAAACCTTGGGACTCAATTTGGGGAAAAATTGGCATTAGGGACCTAAAGTTAAGGAAAAATGAAATTTAGGGACCTAAGTGCAATTAGTCGATAAATTGTGAGCCTAGGCTATTGTGCCAAACCAAAATTTATAAGGCTGCTCAAATCATGTAGGGACACATGTGATTGGAACACAGGCAAGAGAAAGCTCACGTAGACTTGGCAAACAGACTGGGGACAAACACGTCACAATCATCGAGTGAGTGGACATATTTACATCATACCTGGTTGGGATGACGAGCACTTTAGAAATGAAAAACTACATGTAAGTGGGACTTTAACATCATCCCCGGTTGGGGTGATGGACGATTTAAGCTGAAACCTGCTTACTTGTTATAAGTAGAGGAAATCATACCTGGTTGGTATGATGAACTTCCTTGAAGGAAGGAGAAACTCGCTTGTCGGTTGTAAGTGGAGACATCATCACACTCGGTTGGTGGGATGAAGTGAAAATATATTTTTGTTAGAAGTGTTCTCCCCTTATTGTGTGCCAATGCTTAAACCATTTGGGAGAGCTTCTTGACGGGAACTAGAACATCTGAAATAGGCTAGAGGCCCCAGTTTTTGAACTTGTGGGGTTAAATGCCCGGTTTTGGAAAAACACGTGCAGTGGGCCCAAGGCTAGTGGGCACATGTAGGAGCTCATAAACAAACATGAGTTAAAGAATGCCATGAAATCTCTAATGAAATGGTCGTGTGATTTCACCATGGTTCCAAGTCAAGACCGACAGTACTTGATGGACTGGCGGTTGTGTGTCAGGGCTAGGTCGATAGACCGGCCTAGACAAATAGCTGCAAGCTAGGTTGAGGGTCGGGGCCATTGGACCAGTGGCACCAAAGATAAATGGCTATATGTGAAAACTATTGTTTTGTGCATGCACTTGAGGTACAAGACCTTTAAGATGTCCAAGTGGGGTAGTGATGGGTCCTAAGGGTTATTGAACCACATGGTGGAGATAAGGGCAGTTTGTCGTGCCAGTCAGTTGGGAAGCTCGAAGTAGCTTTTTGTGCATGAGACCGGGGTAGGGTTGGTATGAGGTCTCTATCCTCATACGGACGTGGAGTGGTATTTAGGTATGAGGGTCAAATGTCGAGAACATCAACTCAGACCAAAGGTAGAAGTGGACGGGCTTCTATCTTGGTGGCTGGTAAAGACGCTCCAAGCCATAAGTGGGTGCAGTGGATGGGCTACACCTGCGAATGTGTGTTCCCTTTTTTATGAAGGGCGTGTGTTGTTTGCTAAACACACCAAACAGCAAATTGAAAGAGATTTTGAAAAATCAAAATTTGAGGAAAGATCCTTCTTAAAAGAAATAAGGATGTTGCATACTTTGAATAAAGCTATTTTCTTAAAAACTCACTCCCAACAACCACTCAGTGAGTTGTATAACTTACCCCCTCCCTTCATACCCCTTTCAGGTAACTAAAGAAAGACCCCCCCCCCCCCCTCCCCCCTAAAGAAACTACTAATTTAGAACAAGACATATATGTCTATTTTAAATTACTTAGTTTTGTATAATGCTATTCTAGGAAAGACATAGGTAAAAGGACGCCTTACTTCTCACAGTTTAGAAAGGGGGAAAGCCTTGATAAACCACAAGAGTGGCGGTTGTTCACGGGGATCCAACCAAATTGGGTCGGGGCGTGACACTACGAATTTAGGGTGATGCCTTTTGGCCTGATGAATGCTCCTACAACCTTTATGGATTTCATGAACTGAGTGTTCCAACCGCAATTGGACAAATTTGTGATTGTGTTTATAGACGACATACTTATATACTCACAAACTAGGCTGGAGCACGAAGAACATCTGGTTATCATCTTGGAGACACTACAAAATAATCGCTTATATGTGAAATTCTCCAGGAGGTAGGTTTCTTAGGGTACATAGTGTCCAAAGATGGAGTTAAGGTGGATCCAACAAAGGTGGAGGCCATATCTAATTGGAAGGCACCCAAGAATCCCTCTGAGATATGCAATTTCTTGGGATTGGAAGGGTACTACAAACAGTTTATGCAAGATTTCTCTAAGATAGCTGCCCCTTTGACCCATCTCACAAGGAAAGTAGTGGAGTATAAGTAGGATGAAAACTATGAGAAATCCTTCCTAGAGTTCAATACCCATTTAACAATGGCACCCATACTCTTTCTGCTTGACCCAAGTGTAGGGGAGTATACCATCTATAGTGACGCATCTAGATAAGGACTTAGATATGTATTAATGTAACAAGGAAAGGTCACCACCTACGCCCAGCGACAACTAAAGGTACATGAGAGGAACTACCCTACTCACAACTTAGAGTTAGCGGCAATAGTGTTTTCCCTCAAGATTTGCTACACTACCTATACGGGGTTAAGTACAGGATATATATTGACCATAAGAGTCTTAAGTACTTCCTAATTTAGAGGGAGTTGAACCTCCGCCAGAGGAGATGGCTGGAGTTGGTAAAGGACTATGATCTTGTGATAGAATACCACCCTAGGAAGGCCAATGTGGTGGCAGACGCTCTAAGTCGCAAGTATCAAACCGAGGTGACACATATAAAGACAAGCTACTTGCCCTTGTTGCAACAATTGGGAAGAATGGAAGTGGATCCTAAAGTAGACAAAGGAGAAAGATGCCTATTGGCTGACGTTGTAGTAAGACCCAGCCTAATGGAGCAAATAAAGTTCCATAAAAAAGGGGATAAGGAACTCCAACCCTATTCGTATCCGGTCAATGAAGGGACAAACTCGTACTACAACCTTAGAGGTGATGGAGTGCTATCCTATAAGGCTAGAGTGTGTGTGCCTCAAGACAAGGAAATGAAGAGATTAATGTTGGAATAGGCATATGACTCTATTTAAGCGATGCATCTGGGCAGTACCAAGATGTACTGCACCCTCAAAAAGGGTTATTGGTGGAGAGGGATGAAGAGGGATATCACGAAATATGTAGCATGATGCTTGTCTTGTCAGTAGATTAAAGTTGAGCACTAGAAACCTTAAGGATAACTACAACCCCTAAAAATTCCCAAATGGAAATGGGAACATATTACTATGGACTTTGTCATGGGACTACTTGTGACTAGCAAGGGACGTGACACGATTTGGCTCATTATGGATAGATTGACTAAGTTCACCCACTTCTTACCAATAAGGGTGACTGATTTGGTGGAAAAACTAGTCGCTTTATACATAAGGGAGATTGTGAGACTTCATGGCGTTCCAGAAAGCATACTATCAGATAGAGACCCTAGGTTTACCTCAAGGTTTTGGCCTCAAGGTGCCCTGGGAAACAAACTCCACATGAGTATGACATTCCATCCTTAGACTAATGGATAGTCTGAGCAGACAATCCAAACCCTAGAGGATATGCTACGAGCATGCATACTCACTATGAATAAGGGTTGGGATGATTACTTATGCCTGATGGAGTTTGCCTATAATAGTAGTTATCAGGCTAGTATTCAAATAGCTACTTGTGAAGCCCTTTATGGACGACCGTGCCATACCCACTTATTTTGGGAAGAGGTGGGAGAAAGGAAGCTAGAAAAACTCGAGCTAATAGAAGATGCCACAGAGAAAATAAAGATTATAAGGAGTCGAGTTAAGGTAGCCCAGGACAGGCAAAAGAGCTATGCGAATCATCAGAGAAGGGACTTAGAATTTGGTGAAGGAGGTCAAGTATTTCTCAAGGTATCCCCATGGAGGGGAATATTTAGGTTCCAACAATAGGGAAAGTTGAAACCTAGGTACATCAATCCCTACACCATAGTCCTAAGGATAGGGCCCATGGCCTATAAATTAGAACTGCCTCCCAACTTACAAAGAATACATGATGTATTCCACATCTCGGTACTTTGGAAGTATCAGCCCAATCCCAGTCATGTGTTGGACTGACCTCCACCAAAGTTAGAAGAGAACCTGACCTATTAGGTAGAACCAGTATAAATCCTCGATCGAAGAGAGAAAAATTTGAGGAACAAGAACATTCCCATGATCAAGGTTCTTTAACAGAACGAGCAGTATAAGAGTAGACATGGGAAATCAAGAGTGTTTTGAGGGATGGGTACCCTCAATTATTTGAGATGTAAATTGTTTTAGGGACAAAACCCCTAAAAGGAGGGGAGAGTTGTAAATCCTGCCCTTTTAAAGATAAGAAAACTGAGAAAAGAACTGTTTGTTTCAGAAGAGAAAATCGAGCCGGTTAACGAACCATAACCAATAAAAAAAGGGCAAAGTGGGAAATTTGAAAATCCCAAATGACTCCAAGAGTCATAAAATCATGGAAAGCAACCTTGGAGCAAAATGGAAGTGGAAACTAGACTAGTTCAGGGTGAACTGGACCTGAATCGGATTGAACCGATTTAAGCCATACTTGAACCAGATTTTAAATTCATTTTTCTTGGTGGCTTAAAATGTTCAAATTGAGAAATTGAAGTCACCATTAGATAGAGAATGAATTTAGATTAATTTTTTATTTTGAGAAAATCTATTGAATCGGGCCTAAACCGGCCGATTTTCACCATTGAACCCGGTCGGACAGGTCCGGTACGGTTCGAAACAGTGTCGTCTTCTTCCTCAGAATGATATCACTGTTCATCAATGCAGAAACTTTCCTTCTCCGACAAAGGTGTAACTGCTTTGATTAGGCCATTTTTGGGTGAGGATAAACTTGACCAAAATGGAAAGTAGTTGGCAGAGGGTCCTCGAGCTCTCTATATAAAGAGCTACTCTCCAATCATCCTCCACACACCTCAAATCGCCATTGACTCTCAACTACTTCATTTTCCGGTAAAGCTCAAACTAGAGCTCCCACTTGGGTAGTTTTCTTAGCCTCAGAAGAAAAGGTCAAGTTCTATAGACTCTGGGGGAAGTCTGCTACCTGACAGCAACCTCCTTTTGACTGGAGGACCGTCGGAGAAGCACTAGTGGAATCATATAGTGAAGCAACTCCGATGAACTAAAGCTGCTCTATTTTGGTTGAGTTGAATTCTGCCAAATTCAGCCATCCTCTAGCTAAACCAAGCCTCCCGGACACCTCCATGGCCCTCACACAGCCTCAAGAGAGTTGAAAGGTAAGCCAATTTGGCCCTCCTCCATTGTTGCAAATCGGGGTTAGAGAGAGAAAGTACAGAATTTCACTAATTAAATTCACCCTCAATTGGACTTCAATTGTAGCGATTCTTGATTCTAGAAGGAACCTCATGACAAGAGCTATCTCCCCCGATTGAGAGCTCGGTTCACCGCACCTCTGACGGTAAGGTTTCGAAGCTTTCTCTCTCTACAAACAATTTTCCTACGAAGCTCCGTTTGAGCTCATTTCGACCCAAATGCTATAGGTCAAAGCTCAATTGAATCATATGAAAGTGTATGAAGTGATCCATATCATCAATTGGAGTAATTAAACCCGATTGAATGGCCAATTTGAAGAAATTCAGTCAGTTTGAAAGGGAGAAATTGGGGATTTCGAAAAATTGAGGGACCTCTATGCAATTTCCCAAAATTGAAGACCAATTATACATAAGAAAGATGTTGGGGGCCAATTGGTCAAGTTTTGAAATATTTGGGGCCAAATTGCTATTTTTAGAAAGTAGGGGCAAAACTGTAATTTTTGGAAAATATGGGACAAATTTTGAAATTTGAGAAACTTGAGCCCCTTTCACAATTTAAAGTAAATTAAGGGCCCAAGGAGGATATCGGAAGTCATCAAGACTTAATTTGAGGAAAATTAACACTATGGACCTAAAGTCAAAAGGTGTGAACTTTAGGGACATAGGGGCAATAAATCAAAATGTGGGCCTAGTTGCCCTTACATGAGAAAATGAAGGCTATTATGTCAAACATTCATTGATGATGATACCCAAATCGTGTAGAGACACATGTGACCAGAACACCAACAAGAGAAAGCCCGCATGGACTTGTAAGCTGATTGGGGACTTATGCGTCACACTCACCAACTAAGTGGGTTTAATGATACATCATCCCTAGTTGGGATGGTGAGCACTTCAGAAATGAAAAACCACTTGTGAGTGGGATTATTTTACATCATACCCGATTGGTATGATGAGAAAAGGAGAAACCCGCTTACCGGTTGTAAGTGGCAATATCATCACCCCCGGTTGGTATGATGAGTTAAAAATGAATTTTTGTCAGAAGTGTTCTCCCCTGACTATGTGCCAATGCTTAAAACATTTGAGGAGATCTTCTTGATGGGAGCTAGAACAACTTAAATAGGCTAGTGGCCTCGACTTTGAAGTCATGGGGCTAAATGCCCACTTTTGGAAAAACACGTGCAGTGGACCCAAGGCCAATGGGCACGAGCAGAAGCTCGTAAACAAACCTGATTAAAAAGAGCCATGAAAATTTCTAATGAAATTGGATGTATGATTTCGCCACAGTATTGAGATAGTAATGATAGTGCTCGATGGACTGGCGATAGTGCATCAAGGCCAGGTCGACAGGCCGGTCTAGACAAACAACTATAGGTTGGGTTGAGCGTTGGGGGCGTTGGACCGTTGGCACTAAATATAATGACTATATGTAGAAAACTCTTGTTTGTGCATGCACTTATGGTATGAGACCATCAAGACACCCTAGGGGGTAGTGATGGGTCCTAAGGGCTACTGGACAACATGGTGGAGAAAAGGGCAATTTGTCATGCCAGTTAGTCTTGAAGTTCTATAAGCTTCTTGCGCATGAGACCAAGGTGGGGTCGGGATGAGGTCTACGTCCTCATACGAACACGAAGTGGCATTCGGGTCTAAGGGTCGGGCATTTAGGACATCCACTCAGATCTAGGGTAGAAGTGGATGGGCTTCTATCTTGGTGGATGGTAAAGAAGCTCCAATCCATATGTGGTTGCAGTGGACGGGCTGTACCAACAAATGTGTGTACCCTTTCTGAGGAAGGACATGTGTTTGTTTGCTAAACACCTCTCGAGGCAAGGGGATGGGCTAATAGAGCTAAACACACCTAATACGGAAATGGAAAAGGTTTTGAAAACCAAAATTTGAGGAAATGATAACCTTGGAATGGTTTGGATAAAGCTATTTTGAAAACTCACTCCCAACACCTGCTCACTAAGTCGTAGAACTCACCCCTCCCTTTTACCCCTTTCAAGTAACCAAGGAAACACAAATCTTAAAGACTCTCCTAAATTGGATTTGTAAGATAGTTATGTTTGTTTTACAATATTCAGTTTTGTATAATGCTATTCCAGGAAAGACAGGAAAAATGACACTTTACTACTCGCGGTTTATAAAAGGGTGAAACCCTTAATGGATCAAAGGGAGTGGCGGGTTGCTCACGGGGATCTGACCAAACCGGGTCGGAGCGTGACAGTCCACAAATTGTTGGCAGATGTTTGTTGGTCCAGCTAGATCATGGGTAGAGGGCCTTAATTCATTGAATTTTGTTTTGTATTCTTGTGCTAAGCCCTTTGCAGAGCTGAAAGAACTCTTGTTTCTTCTCATTGACCAGATGTGGAGCCAAGTATTCTTCTGAATACCTTTCTTAGAATTGTTCCTAGGTGGGTATGGTAGCATGCAAGCTCCTAACATTATCCTACCACCTTTTTGCACTAGCCTCTAGGAAGAATTCCTCAAGGGTAACCATCTCTTCTAGTAGGGTCCTTGTTATCCCCATAAGTTTCTTAATACTGGTTAGCTAGTCCATAGTGGCTACAACATCCTTCTCCCCTTGGAAGGGTTTACATCCCAATTGACAAAGTGTTTTGAGGTACTTGGGGATGTTAATTAAGGGAAGAATATGAACAGATGTGGGATGGGATTGTGCTTCTTTGGGCTTGGTTTGGGAGTTGATGTATACATCGGAAGCAAGATTTAGCCTCTCAAATACTCGGGTAAACTCTTCGTAGCCTTTGGTGTTCCAAGCTTATTCTTGGTTGAACCATTTGGGCTTCTCTGGGAATTTCTACATGAATAGGGTTTTGGGCAGTGTTGGTGATCGTGGTCCTAGTTCTCTTGGTTCCTTTCTTTGGAGCCATCTGAAAATTTTGGTAGTTTTTCTCTTAATTCTTATGTTATATAATCCTAATAATTTATTTGAGGAAACATGCTTTGATACCAATCAAGTTGTCACGCCCCAACCTAGTTTGGTCGGAACCTCATGAGGTACCCGCCACTCCCTTTGGTCTAATAAGGATTTCCCCTCCTTCTAGACCGCGAGGAGTTATGCATCCTTCTAACTTGGTTTCCTAGAATAGCATTATACAAAACTTGAGTAATTAATAAGGATTTTTAGGCACACCTGACTTAGGGTTCAGCTTCAAGAAATTCTCTAAGGGTTTGTCCTCTCTTCGGAAAAGGGGTTAAAGGGAGGGTGTGAGTTTCTACAACTTAGTGAATAGGTGTTGGGAGTGAGTCTTTCAAAATAAAATTTATCAAATTATTCTTCAAAGCATTTCATCCTTTTCAAAATTCTTTACTGTTATGTGTGTTAATATCTTTTAACACTTCCCCTTGCTCAAGAGGTGTTTAGCAAACATATACATGCCCTTTCTCAAAAAGGGTACACACGTTCGTAGGATAGTCCTCGACTACACCCACTTGGAGATCAGCGTGACTTTGTTGTCTGCCCTAATAGAAGTATGATCACTTCTGCATTGAGTCTGAGTGATGCCCCAAGCGCTCAACCCTCAGACTTGAAATCACTTTTGTGCTTGTATGAGGATGGAGACCTCATCCTACCCACTCACCCCAATCTCATGCGCAAGAAGCTTTGACCAACTTCATGACTAACTAACACGAAAAACATGCCCTTATCACAACCAGGTTGTCCAGAAGCCCATGGAACCTTTCACTACTTGTAAACCCCGCCCCTTTAAAGATAAGAAAACCTAGAAAAGAACCAATTGTTTTAATAGAGAAAATCGAGCTAGTTAACGAACCATAGCCGATGAAGAAAAGGCAAATGGGAAATTTGAAAATCCCAAATAACTCAAAGAGTCATAAAAATCATGGAAAGGAACCATGGAGCAAACTGGAAGAGAAAATTGGACCGGTTCAAGGTGAACTAGACCCGAACCGGATTGAACCAATTTGAACCATGCTTGGACCGATTTCTAAATTAATTTTTCTTTGTGGCTTAAAATGTTCCAATTAGAAAATTGAAGTCTCCATATTATAGAGAATGAATTTATATTAATTTAGAAAATTTTAATTTTGACACAACTGGTCGAATTGGGCCTGAACCAGCTGATTTTCGCCATTGAACACGATTAGACCGGTCCGGTCCGGTTCAGAATAATGTCATCTTCTTCCTTAGGATGACTACACTGTTCATCAACGCAGAAAATTTCCTTCTCAAGTGAAGGAATATCTGTTTTGATTGGGGCATTTTTGGGCGAGGATAAGCTCGACCAAATTGGAAAGTGATCGGGCAGAGCATCCTTGAGCTCCCTATATAAAGAGCTATTCTCCATTCATCATCCACACACCTCAAATGATCATTCTCTCACAACTGCTCCATTTTTCAATGAAGCTCAAACCAGAGCTCCAACTTGGGTAGTTTTCTTGGCCAAGAAGGCAAGGTCAGGTCCTACAGACTCCGGGGGAAGTTAACTACCTGACAGCCTAGGAGAACCAAACAATAATTTTAGGAGAACCAAGTGGAAAGAAGAAATGAGTAACAACGGGACAACCAAAGAGAATAAACAAAACCCTAAGAAAGGTTGAGATGTAGTAAAAACTACACTCTATGAAGGACAAAGGATGGGCAGGAAGGACAAGAAAAAATGGAGAGAAGAAGACAGTTGAAGAACTGGTCTTCGAGAGAACATTAGATTTAAACCACGACAAAGAAGGGAGAAGTGAAAAGGCCAAAACATTGGAAAAATGAAGGAAAATCCTTAAAGAAATCGATGGCCAAAACCGGATATATAGTTTAAAGTCTAAAGACGGTTAAGTAAGCCTCACGAAGAACGAACAAGAGATTTTGAAACAAGGAGGATGTGAACCCTCCTTAAATGGAAATAAGTTAAAAGGGTTAGCATCAAAAGATGAATTGAAAAGTATAAATGAGTGGACAACCCATACTAAGGTAATAAAGGAAAGAATATTTGAGAAATGTTGGGAAAGTAAGTCCTCCAAATAAAATGTGGCTAAGGAGGTATAACCACAATTGGTAAGACGGGTCATAGTCCACACGCGCATATGAAGCCTAAAGAGTAGACGACGAAGCATAGGTGGAATGCACAAAATAAAACCAATAATTGGAAGTATCCCATGTAAGGAATAAGGGATAAAACAAAAGTTGTGGATAGAGAAGGATCCAAAGAAAATAGATGCCCTAACATAGATAAGGATACGAAGAAAGGGAGAAAAGAAACCTTAAAGCAGTGGTAAGAAGGTTGAGCATGTAGCTCCTAGAACGAAAGTCTCTACCTTGAGGTACATATTGGAGAATGAAATCGTAAAAAGGGAACTCTCTGAACAAAACAATAAACTGAAAAAGGGTCAAATAGGAATAACAAACTGTGAAATGATTACGAACAAGTAAGAGTGGATTAAGGCCAAAGGAAAATCCTTGAGAAAAGGATGTCATTGGGAATGATGATGGACCTAAGAAAGATGAATCCCAGCATGTTAGTTAAAAATCTGGAAATCAAATAATTGGAACTGGAAATACTCAATAAGGAAGTCAAAAAGGGATGAGTGGGTAAGGAGAATCGACATATTTGTGTAAATTAAGTTTAATAATAGATAGAAAATATTTTGATTGGAAAATTTTCCAGTGAAGGTAGTCAAGGAATACTACCAGAAGAAAAGAGGGATGAAGTTATACAATTCTTGAGAGGTTGAAAAATAAGGAATAAACCCAAAGGAGGTGTTTTGGAGATCTAATGGATATAGAGACAAGATCTAGAAAATGTCATGCTGTAAACCACAAGAAAACCCAACAATCCCGATGAAAACATGACTCAAAATAAGAGTCGGTTAGCAAGCATGACAAAGTCAAAAATAAAATTTGGACTGATTTGTAATGAGCAACGAATGAAGAAAGTGTTGAAATGGGATGAAAAAGTGATGATAAAGAAACCCATGAAAATAGGTACGTAATGCTCTAAAGGGCGTTGAGCTAAGGGTTTCAACGACCAAGCGGTTAACAAGACATAAAAATGGTTAGTTATCTTGGAATTTCCAATCTTGAGTACGGAACCTCAAAGGGAAGAATGTTACTCCAAACAAAGAAAGAGATAAAATCTAAGAATATACCTTGAATTAAGGTATGTCTAGTTATGATAAACTCCATGGAGGGAGTAAATAATATAAAGGAAAAGGAATTCCTTAATTGAAGGTTGTAAAAAGGGCTAATTAGAAGAACAAGAGAAGAGTTTGCATGTTAAACAAACACCAAAGGGGCATCAAAGGAAATGATTCCTCATACAAGGCCGATAATTAATTTTTGGGGACAAAACTTCTAAAAGGAGGGGAGAGTTGTGAAGCCCACACTTTTGAGCTAAGGAAAAACTAGGAAAAGAATCGATCAAACCGAATAAGAAAACCGAACCAGTTTACAAACCCAATCATTTGTGAACGGGTAATTTAGGAATTTACAGCTCTCAGGTGATCCAAATGGTTTATAATACTATGGAAAAGAACCTTAGGATGAATTGGAAGAGAAAAACCAGACCGGTGTGGTGAACCGAATTGAACTAGATTAAACCGGTTTATGAACTAAATCGATTCATGAACCGAAATTGATAGAGATCGGGTAGATTAGAGAAATTCAACTCCCTTGTGCTCCAAAGAAATTCATAAACCTTGGGAAGGAACCTTAAAACAAAGTGGGAGAAAAAACCAGATCGGTTCGGGTGAACCGGACCCGAACCGAATTAAACCGATTTATGAACCGAGCCGATTTATGAATCAAAATTGATAAACAGATGGTAAACTGGGCATTTTGTAGGGTTTCATAGAGTTTCTTATCATTTGTTAGCGTTTCTAAGAGTTTTCAAGGTTTCTTATGGTTTTTAACGGGTTTTTTTTTTGTTTTTGCGTTTCTTAGTGTTTCTTAGGGTTCTTAGCATTTCTTAGGGTTTCTTTGCATTTCCTAATGTTTTGTATTGTTTCTAATGGTTTCTTATGGTTTATTAGCATTTCTTTGGGTTTCTTAGTGATTCTTGGAATTTTTTAGCATTTCTTGAAGTTTCTTATTGTTTTTTAGAATTTCTTAGCGTTACTTAGAATTTCTTAGGGTTTCTCAACTTTTCTTAGCGTTTTATAGGGTTTATTAGAGATTTTAGGGTTTTATAGGGTATCTTAGAGTTTCTTAGTGTTTTTTTGGGGTTTTTTTGGGTTTCTTAGCATTTCTTAAGGTTCCTTAAGGGTTCTTAGCATTTTTTAGCTTTTACTGGGGTTTCCTAGAGTTTCTCACCATTTCTTAGGGTTTCTTAGAATTTATTAGGGTTTATTAGCGTTTCTTGAGTTTTTAATAGTTTTTAGGGTTTCTTAGAGTTACTTAGCACTTCTTAGGGTTTCTTAGTGTTTCCTAGGGTTTCTTAGGATTTCTTAGCATTTCTTAGGGTTTTGTGGGGTTTCTTAGAATTTCTTAGCATTTCTTAGAGTTTTCAAGGTTTCTTAGGGTTTTTAACGGGTTTTTTCTGGCTTTTTGCGTTTCTTAGTGTTTATTAGGGTTCTTAGAGTTTCTTAGGGTTTTATTGCATTTCCTAACATTTTGTACTATTTCTAATGGTTTCCTATGATTTATTAGCATTTCTTTGGGTTTCTTAGTGATTCTTAAAATTTTTTAGCGTTTCTTGAAGTTTCTTATTATTTTTTATAATTTGTTAGCGTTACTTAGCATTTCTTAGGGTTTATCAGCTTTTCTTAGGATTTTATAGGGTTTATTAGAGTTTTTAGGGTTTTATATGGTTTCTTAGAGTTTCTTAGTGTTTTCTTGGGTTTTTTAGGGTTTCTTAGCATTTCTTAAGGTTCCATAAGGGTTCTTAGCATTTTTTAGCTTTTACTAGGGTTTCATAGAGTTTGTCACCATTTCTTTGGGTTTCTTAGAATTTATTAGGGTTTATTAGCATTTCTTAGCATTTTTTAGCGTTTCTTGTGTTTTTTAATAGTTTTTAGGGTTTCTTAGAGTTACTTCGCATTTTTTATAGTTTCTTAGCATTTCTTAAGGTTTCTTAGTGTTTCCTAGGGTTTTATAGGGTTTCTTAGGATTTCTTAGCATTTCTTAGGGTTTTGTAGGGTTTCTTAGAGTTTCTTATCATTTCTTAGCATTTCTTAGAGTTCTTAAGGTTTCTTATGGTTTTTAACGGGTTTTTTATGGGTTTTTGCATTTCTTAGTGTTTCTTAGGGTTCTTAGGGTTTCTTTGCATTTCCTAATGTTTTGTACTGTTTCTAATGGTTTCCTATGGTTTATTAGCATTTCTTTGGGTTACTTAGTGATTCTTGGAATTTTTTTGGGTTTCTTGAAGTTTCTTATTGTTTTTTAAGATTTCTTAGCGTTACTTAGCATTTCTTAGGGTTTATCAGCTTTTCTTAGGGTTTTATATGGTTTCTTAGAGTTTCTTAGTGTTTTCTTGGGTTTTTTAGGGTTTCTTAGCATTTCTTAAGGTTCCATAAGGGTTCTTAGCATTTTTTAGCTTTTACTAGGGTTTCATAGAGTTTATCACCATTTCTTTGGGTTTCTTAGAATTTATTGGGGTTTATTAGCGTTTCTTAGCATTTTTTAGCGTTTCTTGAGTTTTTTAATAGTTTTTAGGGTTTCTTAGAGTTACTTAGCATTTCATATAGTTTCTTAGCATTTCTTAGGTTTTCTTAGTGTTTCCTAGGGTTTTATAGGGTTTCTTAGGATTTCTTAGCATTTCTTAAGGTTTTGTAGGGTTTCTTAGAGTTTCTTATCATTTGTTAGCATTTCTTAGCGTTTCTTAGAGTTCTCAAGGTTTCTTATGGTTTTTAACGGGTTTTTTATGGGTTTTTGCATTTCTTAGTGTTTCTTAGGGTTCTTAGCATTTCTTAGGGTTTCTTTGCATTTCCTAATGTTTTGTACTGTTTCTAATGGTTTCCTATGGTTTATTAGCATTTCTTTGGGTTTCTTAGTGATTCTTGGAATTTTTTAGCGTTTCTTGAAGTTTCTTATTGTTTTTTTAGGATTTCTTAGCGTTACATAGAATTTCTTAGGGTTTCTCAACTTTTCTTAGGGTTTTATAGGGTTTATTAGAGATTTTAGGGTTTTATAGGGTTTCTTAGAGTTTCTTAGTGTTTTTTTGGGTTTCTTAGCGTTTCTTAAGGTTCCTTAATGGTTCTTAGCATTTTTTTAGCTTTTACTGGGGTTTCCTAGAGTTTCTCACCATTTCTTAGGGTTTCTTAGAATTTATTAGGGTATAGTAGCGTTTCTTGAGTTTTTAATAGTTTTTAGGGTTTCTTAGAGTTACTTAGCATTTCTTAGGGTTTCTTAGTGTTTCCTAGGGTTTTATAGGGTTTCTTAGGATTTCTTAGCATTTCTTAGGGTTTTGTGGGGTTTCTTAGAGTTTCTTATCATTTCTTAGCATTTCTTAGCGTTTCTTAGAGTTTTAAAGGTTTCTTATGGTTTTTAACGGTTTTTTTTGGGTTTTTGCGTTTCTTAGTGTTTATTATGGTTCTTAGCATTTCTTAGGGTTTCTTTACATTTCCTAACATTTTGTACTGTTTCTAATGGTTTCCTATGGTTTATTAGCATTTCTTTGGGTTTCTTAGTGATTCTTAAAATTTTTTAGCGTTTCTTGAAGTTTCTTATTGTTTTTTTAGGATTTCTTAGCGTTACTTAGCATTTCATAGGGTTTCTCAGCTTTTCTTTTGGTTTTATAGGGTTTATTAGAGTTTTTAGGCTTTTATAGGGTTTCTTAGAGTTTCTTAGTGTTTTTTTGGGTTTTTTAGGGTTTCTTAGCATTTCTTAAGGTTCCTTAAGGGTTCTTAGCATTTTTTAGCTTTTACTAGGGTTTCCTAGAGTTTCTCACCATTTCTTAGGGTTTCTTAGAATTTATTAGGGTTTATTAGCGTTTCTTAGCATTTTTTAGCGTTTCTTGAGTTTTTTAATAGTTTTTAGGGTTTCGTAGAGTTACTTAGCATTTCTTATAGTTTCTTAGCTTTTCTTAGGGTTTTTAGTGTTTCCTGGGGTTTTATACGGTTTCTTAGGATTTTTTTAGCATTTCTTAGGGTTTTGTCGGGTTTTGTTAGAGTTTCTTATCATTTCTTAGCATTTCTTATCGTTTTTTAGAGTTTTTAAGGTTTCTTAGGGTTTTTAACGGGTTTCGTAGGTTTTCTTATCACTTTAAAGTGTTTTTTAGCATTTCTTAGGGTTTCATAGGGTTTCTAATCGTTTGTTAAGCTTTCTTAGCATTTTTTTGGGTTTCATAGGGATCCTTTCGGGTTCTTAGCGTTTCTCTAGGTTTCTTAGGATTTCTTAGCATTTTTTTGCATTTACTAGTGTTTCCTAGCGTTTCTTAGGGTTTTCTATGTTTTATTAGGGTTTCTTAGGGTTTCATAGGGTTTGTTAGCGCTTCTTAGCAATTCTTAGCATTTTTTAGCCTTTCTTGGGGTTTCTTGGTATTTTTTAGGGTTTATTCGTGTTTCTTAGCATTTCTTAGGGTTTTATTTTGTTTCTTAGGGTTTCTTAGGGTTCTTAGAATTTCTTATCATTTCTTAGTATATCTTAGAGTTTTTTGGGTTTCTTTGAATTTTTAAGGGGTTTTTAGGGTTTTTGTAGGGTTTTTAGGGTTTATTTGCAATTTTAGGGCTTCTTAGCATTTCTTAGGGCTTTTTAGCATTTCTTATAGTTTTTTTGTATTTCTTAGAGTTTCTTAGCGTTTTTAGGGTTTATTAGGGTTTATTAGCATTTCTTAGGGTTTCTTAGCATTTTTTAGGGTTTTATATGGATTCTTAGTGTTTTTTAGGATTTCTTAGCATTTTTAGTGTTTATTAAGCTTTCTTAGCGTTTCTTAGCATTTCTTAGAGTTTTTAAGGTTAATTAGTGCTTTTAGTAGGTTTTTAGGGTTTCTTAGGGTTTCTTTGGGCTTCTTAGCATTTCTTATGGATTCTTAGGGTTTCTTATCATTTCTTAGTGTTTGGTAGGGTTTCTTAGCACTTTTAGTGTTTTTTAACGTTTCTTAGGGTTTTATAGGGTTTTTTTAGGGTTTCTAAGCGATTTTTAGGCTTTCTTAGTGTTTCTTTGGTTTTCTTAGGGTTCCTTAACGGTTCTTAGCATTTTTTTAGTTTTCTTAGGTTTTCTAAGGGTTTTTTAGAGTTTCTTAGTATTTCTTAGGGTTTCTTAGCATTTACTCGAGTTTCCTTGCGTTTCTTACCGTTTCTTAGGGTTTCCTAGGTTTTATTAGGATTTATTAGCATTTTTTAGGGTTTTATAGTGTTTTTTAGCAATTTTTAGTATTTGTTTCTATTTCTTGGGGTTTCTTATTGTTTTTTAGAGTTTCTTAGCATTACTTAGCATTTCTTATAGTTTCTTAGCATTTCTTAGGATTTCATTGTGTTTGTTAGGGTTTGTTAGGGCTTCTTAGCATTTCTTAGAAATTCTTAGCATTTCTTAACGATTAGTAGAGTTTCTTAGCACTTACTAGTGTTTTTTAGAGTTTCTTAGGGTTTCTAAGTGTTTCTTAAGCTTTCTTAGAATTTCTTTGGGTTTTTTAGAATTCCTTAAGTGTTCTTAGCATTTTTTTGGGTTTCTTAGAATTTCTTAGAGTTTCTTAGCGTTTCTTAGGGTTTCTTATCATTTACTAGGGTTTACTAGCATTTCTTAGGATTTCCTAGGGTTTATTATTGTCTTTTAGGATTTCATAGTGTTTCTTACCATTTCTTTAGCATTTCTTAGTGTTTCTTAGGGTTTCTTAGTGTTTTTTAGGTATTATTAGCGTTACTTAGCATTTATTAGAATTTCTTAGCATTTCTTAGGGGTACTTTGCATTTCCTAGGGTTTCTTTACATGTCTTAGGGCTTCTTAGCATTTATTATGGATTCTTAGGGTTTCTTATAATTTCTTAGCGTTTGGTAGGGTTTCTTAGGAATTTTTATTGTTTTTTAGCGTTTCTTAGGTTTTTAAAGGGTTTTTAGGGTTTCTAAGCATTTCTTAGTCTTTCTTAGCATTTCTTTGGGTTTATTAGGGTTCCTTAAGGGTTCTTAGTGTTTCTTTAGGTTTCTTAAGATTTCTTAGGGTTTCTTAGAGTTTTTTAGCATTTACTAGGGTTTTCTAGCATTTCTTATCGTTTCTTATAGTTTCCTAGGGTTTATTAGCGTTTCTTATAGGGTTCCTTAGCGTTACTTAGCGTTTCTTATAGTTTTTTTAGCATTTCTTAGGGTTTCTTAGTGTTTCTTAGGGTTTTATAGGGTTTCTTAGAGTTTCTTAGCATTTCTTAAAGTTTTTAAGGTTTCTTAGGGTTTTTTAGGGTTTCTTAGGGCTTCTTGGGGCTCTTTAGCATTTCTTAGGGTTCCTTAAGGGTTCTTAGCATTTCCTTGCATTTGTTAGAATTTCTTAAGGTTTCTTAGGGTTTCTTAGTGTTTCAAAGGGTTTTTTAGGGTTTCTAAGCGTTTCTTAGGCTTTCTTAGCATTTCTTTGGGTTTATTAGGGTTCCTTAAGGGTTCTTAGTGTTTCTTCGGGTTTCTTAAGATTTCTTATAGTTTCTTAGCATTTTTTTAGCATTTACGAGGGTTTCCTAGCATTTCTTACTATTTTTTAAGGCTCCTAGGGTTTATTAGCGTTTCTTAGGGTTTTATAGTGTTACTTAGCATTTCTTATAGTTTTTTAGCATTTCTTAGGGTTTCTTAGCATTTCTTAGGGTTTTATAGGGTTTCTTAGAGTTTCTTATCGTTTCTTAGCATTTCTTAGAGTTTTTAAGGGGTTTTAGGGTTTTTTAGGGTTTATTTGGGCTTCTTGGGGCTTTTTAGCATTTCTAAGGGTTCTTAGCATTTCTTTGGGTTTCTTAGTGTTTCTTAGGGTTTCTTAGCATTTACTAGGGTTTTCTAATGTTTATTAAGGTTTATTAGCATTTTTTAGGGTTTCTTAGCTTTGTTTTAGTATTTCTTGGGGTTTCTTAGTGTTTTTTAGAGTTTCTTAGCGTTTCTTATAGTTTCTTAGCATTTCTTAGGGTTTTTTAGTGTTTCTTTGCATTTCTTAGGGTTTTATAGGGTTTCTTTGAGCTTCTTTGTGTTTCTTAGGATTTCTTTGTGTTTCTTATCATTTTTAGAGTTTTTAGGGTTTCGTTCAGTTTTTTATGGGGTTTTTAGGGTTTTTAGGATTTTTAGGATTTTTAGGGTTTGTTTGCGTTTCTTAGGGTTTCTTAGGGCTTCTTAGATTTCATAGGGATTGTTAGGGTTTCTTAGCATTTCTTAGTGTTTGGAAGGGTTTCTTAGCACTTTTTAGTATTTTTTAGCGTTTATTAGAATTTAATAGGATTTTTTTAGCCATTCTTGAGGTTTCTTAGTGTTTTTAGCATTTATTAGCGTTTCTTATTATTTACTAGGGTTTCCTAGTATTTCTTGCCGTTTCTTAAGGTTTCATAGGGTTTATTAGCATTTTTAGGGTTTCTTAGCATTTTTAGCATTTTTTAGGGTTTTTTAGCATTTCGTAGAGATTCTTAGCATTTTTTACGGTTTCTTAGTTTTTTTTTATTTCTTAGCATTTCTTATAGTTTCTTAGCATTTCTTAGAGTTTCTTTGCATTTGTTAGGGTTTCTTTGTGTTTCTTAGGGTCTCTTAGCACTTTTAAGTGTTTTTTAGCGTTTCTTATAGTTTCAAAGGGTTTTTTATGGTTTCTAAGCGTTTCTTTAGGTTTCTTAGGGTTCTTTAAGGGTTCTTAGTGTTTCTTTGGGTTTATTAATATTTCTTATGGTTTCTTAGCATTTTTTAGCATTTACTAGGGGTTTCCTAGCATTTCTTACTGTTTCTTAGTGTTTCCTAGGGTTTATTAGCGTTTCTTAGGATTTTATAGGGTTTCTTAGCATTTCTTATAGATTTTTTAGCATTTCTTTGGGTTTTATAGGGTTTCTTAGCATTTCTTTGGTTTTTATAGGGTTTTTTAGCGTTTCTTAGAGTTTTTAGGGTTTCTTTGAGTTTTTTTATCTAGTTTTTAGGTTTTTTAGGATTTTTAGGGTTTGTTTGCATTTCTTAGGGTTTCTTTGGGCTTCTTAGCATTTCTTAGGGATTCTTAGGGCTTCCTAGTATTCTTAGCATTTAGAAGGGTTTCTTGAGGTTTCTTTGGGTTTCCTAGGGTTCATTAGTAATTTTTAGGGTTTGATAGCATTTCTTAGCATTTGTTTAGCGTTTCTTAATATTTTTTAGGGTTTATTAGCGTTACTTAGCGTTTATTATAGTTTCTTAGGGTTTCTTTGCATTTCTTAGGACTTCTTAGGGCTTCTTAGCATTTCTTATTGATTCTTAGGGTTTCTTATCATTTCTTAGCGTTTGGTAGGGTTTCTTAGGACTTTTTAGTGTTTTTTTAGCATTTCTTAGGGTTTCAAAGTGTTTTTTAGGGTTTCTAAGCATTTCTTAGGAATTATTAGCATTTCTTTGGGTTTCTTAGGGTTCTTAGTATTTCTTTGGATTTCTTAGGGTTTCTTAACATTTACTAGGGTTTCCTAGTGGTTCTTAGGGTTTTCTATGGTTTATTAGGGTTTATTAGCATTTCTTTGGGTTTCATAGGGTTCCTTAGCAATTCTTAGCATTTTTTAGCCTTTCTTGGCGTTTCATAGCGTTTCTTAGCATTTGTTTAGCGTTTCTTAGGGTTTCTTAGTGTTTTTTAGGGTTTATTAGCATTACTTAGCATTTATTATAGTTTCTTAGCATTTCTTAGGGTTTCTTTACATTTCCTAGGGTTTCTTTGCATTTCTTAGGGTTTCTTAGGGTTTCTTTGCATTTCTTAGGGTTTCTTAGGGCTTCCTAGCATTTCTTATGGATTCTTTGGGTTCCTTATCATTTCTTAGCATTTGGTAGGGTTTCTTATCACTTTTTAGTATTTTTTAGCGTTTCTTAGGGTTTCAAAGTGTTTTTTAGAGTTTCTAAGCGTTTCTTAGGCTTTCTTAGCATTTCTTTAGGTCTTTTAGGGTACATTAAGGGTTCTTAGTGTTTTTTTGGGTTTCTTAAGATTTCTTAGGGTCTCTTAGCGTGTTTTAGCATTTACTAGGGTTTTCTAGCATTTATTACCGTTTCTTAAGATTTCTTAGGATCTCTTAGCGTTTACTAGGGTTTCCTAGCGTTTCTTACCGTTTCTTATGGTTTCCTAGGGTTTATTATTGTTTATTAGCGTTTCTTAGGTTTTTATAGGGTTTCATAGTGTTACTTAGTGTTTCTTATAGTTTTTTTAGCATTTCTTAGGGTTTCTTAGTGTTTGTTAAGGCTTTATAGGATTTCTTGGTGTTTCTTAGGGTTTTATAGGGTGTGTTAGTATTTCTAAGGGTTTTATTCATTTTCTTTGATTTTCTTAGTGTTTCTTATCATTTTTTAGTGTTTCTTAGAGTTTTTAGTGTTTCTTTGGGTTTTTTATGGGGTTTTTAGTGTTTTTAGGATTTTTAGGATTTGTTTGCATTTCATAGGGTTTCTTAGGTCTTCTTGGGGCTTCTTAGCATTTCATAAGGATTATTATGGTTTCCTAGCATTTCTTAGCATTTGGAAGGGTTTCTTAGCACTTTATAGTGTTTTCAGCATTTATTAGGATTTAATAGGATTTTTTAGCATTTCTTGGGGTTTAGTCTTTTTTAGGGTTTATTAGCGTTACTTAGAATTTCTTATAGTTTCTTAGCATTTCTTAGGGTTTCTTTGCATTTCTTAGGGTTTCTTTGCGTTTCTTAGGGCTTCTTAGGGTTTCTTTGGGTTTCTTTGTGTTTGTTAGGGTTTCTTAGAGCTTCTTGGGGCTTCTTAGCATTTCTTATGGATTCTTAGGTTTTCTTAGAACTTCTTAGCATTTGTAGGATTTCTTAGCACTTTTTAGTGTTCTTTAGCGTTTCATAAGGTTTCAAAGTGTTTTTTAGTGTTTCTAAGTATTTCTTAGGCTTTCTTAAGGTTCCTTATGGATTCTTAGTGTTTCTTTGGGTTTCTTAAGATTTCTTAGAGTTTCTTAGCGTTTTTTAGCATTTACTAGAGTTTCCTAGCATTTCTTACCATTTCTTAGGGTTTCCTAGGGCTTCTTAGGGCTTCTAAGGGCTTCTTACCATTTCTTAGGGATTGTCAGGGTTTCTTAGCACTTTTTAGTGTTTTTTTAGCATTTCTAAGGCTTTCTAAGCGTTTCTTTGGGTTTCTTAGGGTTCCTTAATAGTCATTAGCATTTCTTTGGGTTTCTTAGGGTTCCTTAATGGTCATTAGCATTTCTTTGGGTTTCTTAGTATTTCTTAGGTTTCTTAGCATTCTCAGGGTTTTATTATTGTTTCTTATTATTTACTAGGGTTTCCTAGCATTTCTTGCAGTTTCTTAGGGTTTTATAGGGTTTATTAAGGTTTATTAGCGTTTTTAGGGTTTCTTAGCATTTCTTAGTGATTCATAGCATTTTTTAGGGTTTTTTAGCATTTCGTAGCGTTTTTAGGCTTTCATAGCGATTCTTAGTATTTTTTTGGATTTCTTAGCATTTCTTAGGGTTTCTTTTCTTTTCTTTGGGTTTCTTTGTGTTTGTTAGGGTTTCTTAGGGCTTCTTGGGGCTCCTTAGCATTTCTTTTGGATTCTTGGGGTTTCTTAGAATTTCTTAGCATTGGTAGACATGGAGTTTCTTTTTGGGTTTGTGGGTCAAATGTCGCGCACATCCACTCATTCTGAGGATAGAAGTGGATGGGCTTCTATATAGGTGGCCGGTAAAGTCGCTTTGACACCACAAGTGGGTGCAGTGGACGGGTTGCCCTGCGAATGTGTGATCCCTTCATGATGAAGGTTGTGTGTTGATTGTTAAATACACTAGCTATGGTTAATGAGAAATAATGGTTTTGAAAACCAGGAAATTAAGGAAGAAATGGTTTTAAAGAAAATAAGGAGTCTGGCACACTCCAATTCAAACTATTTTTTGAAACTCATTATTTCAAATACCCATTCGCTGAGTTGTCAAACTCATCCCCTCCCTTAACCCCTTTTTAGGAAATCAAAGGGAAAAGCAACCTAAATACCTTCAGCTAGCTAAACCTACAAGACAGGTACGTAAGTTCAAATTTTATGCAGATTTGAGTAATGTTATTATAGGAAAGGTACAGGTTTAAAGGATGCTTTACTCCTCATAGTTTAAATAAGGGGAAAACCCTTAATAAACTAGGAGAGTGGCAGGTTGCTCATGGGGATCCGACCAAACCGAGTCGGTGCATGACGACTTGAGTGGCATTAGAGCTTGTTTACTCGAATACATTATTAAGACTAGATAATATAGTAACTGATCGAAATAATTTTAAAATTTTCAGATGGCCCCAAGAAAATTAGCCAAATAAACCTATGCTACCTTAGGCACCCCGGAAGCCAGGGAGAACCCCATCCCAAGGGAGGAAATGAAGTAGGAGTATAGAAGGACTCTTGGAGTAACCCCATGTCAAAGAGAACTCGACAAGAAAGCCTCCATGGTGTTTAGGCTCAAGGACGGCAAGGCATCGAACCATCAGCAATCCCTTAAAAAGGCTCCACAATGCTCAAAGTATAGGAGGAACCATAAAGATCCACACAAGGAGATGACATGTTATAGATGTGGGCAATGGGGACACTACATTAGAAGATGCCCGACAATTCAGAGGACAAGACCCGAGAGGATATGCTATGAGTGTAAGAGGGTGGGACACATAGCAAATTATTGTCCCACACTACAAGGAATCCAAGCAATACCTTTTCAATATGGATGCTTCCACCCCTACAGAAGCATAAAGGGATAACATTACAAGAACCCCAATTGTGGCTAGGGAACCTAATCTCACCTAGGAAGAAATCCTTCTAGACCATAGCTTAGTACTGAGTATGTCCCAAACCGTCATTGTAACAATCTCACTCAAGAGATGTTAAAACCCCAAAATTGTATTCTTACTTAAATGAATAAGATTATGAGTTCCTGAAAATTTCTCTATCCCTTAATAATATGATTGTATGCCCCAATTACTCAAGGAAGGATCACAGACAGAAGATCAAGGTAGGGCCTTAAGAAAACCCAAAAATAGAAGAATATAGATAAAGGGAATTTTTCCTTAAGGAGCACTAGAAGCCACCTATGAGCAAAAAAGGAAACAACTCCTCCATAGAAGACAAGTCGAACTGTAAACCCCACCCTTTTGAGCTAAGGAAAAACTAAGAAAAGAATCGGTCAAACCGAGTGAAAAAACTGAACCGGTTCACAAACTCGATCATTTGTGAATGGTCAATTTAGGAATTTACAACTTCCGGGTGATCCAAAGGGTTTATAATACTATGGAAAAGAACCTTAGGATGAACAGGAAGAGAAAAACCAAACTGGTTTGGATGAACCAGATCCAACTGGATAGAACGGGTTTATGAACCGAATTAGTTCATGAACCTGAACCGATAGAGATTGGGCAAATCAGAGAAATTCAACTCCCTTATGCTCCAAAGAAATTCATAAACCTTGGGAAGGAACCTTAAAACAAAGTGGGAGAGAACAACTAGACCGGTTCGGGTGAACCGGACCTGAACCAGATTAAACCATTTTAAGAACTGAACCCGTTTATGAATCGGAACCGATAAAGAGATGGTAAATCGGAAATTTTATGGACCCTAAGTGACCTAAGGTGTCACAAAAGTCATGGAAATGGACTTGTGAAGGAATTGGAGATGAAAACCAAACCGGTTCAGGTGAACCAGATCTGAACTGGTTTGGACTAATTTGAATCACTATTGAACCGGATGCTAAATTTATTTTTCTAGGTGGCTTAAAATTTTCAAATTTGAGTTTTGAGACCACCATTGGATAGAAAATGAATTTAGAAATTTTTAGATTTGAAAAACACAGTTGAATGAGGGATGAATTGGCCAGTTTAAGCTTTGAACCCGATCCAGTCCGATTCGGAACAGTGTAATCTTCTTCCTCAGGATGACAACACTATCCACTCGCCAGGAAATTGAAGCAGCGCTGGTGAAGAAGAACCGTTTTCGTTCGGTATGTTTCAAGCCATCAATGGCTATTATAAAGGTGTCAAACAGACGACCAACAGGTCCCCGAGCTCCCTATATAAAGAGCCCCTCCCCACTCATCCTCTCCACACCTAAAAACTCCATTCTCTCTCAACCGCTCCATTTTTCGGTGAAGCTCGAACCAAAGCTCTGACATGGGCACTTTTCTTAGCCAAAAAAGGTGAAGTCAAGTTTTTTAGAACCAGGGACAAGTCAGCTACACGTCTGTAGTCTCCGTTTGCTCCGAGCGTTACCAAAGAAATGCTAGCGTGATGGAACAGTGAAGCAGCTCCGGCAGACCTAAGCTGCCATGTTTCGACCAAGCTGAAATTGGCTAATTTGAGCCCTTCTCAAGCCAAACCAAGCCTTTCCAACACTTCCTCAGCCCTCCCACGATCGAATTAGGACCGAAAGGTAAGCCAATTCAGCTCCCCTCTGCAATTTCTGACCGGTGCTAGAGAGAGAACAGACATAATTTCAAGAATGAAATTCTAATTCAATTTGGCATCAATTGATGCGATTCTTGATTCTAGGATGAACCTCAGGAAAAGAGCGATCTGCCCAGATCGAAAGCTCGGACCGTCATGCCCTCACCGAAGAGTAATCGAAGCTTTCTCTCTTTATAGTCTATTTTCCGACAAAGCTCCGTTTGAGCTCATTCCGGTGTTAAAACTCATGATTCAAAGTTCTATGAAATCGTATGAATATGGAGAAACTCAATTTTGACTTCAATTTCAACAATTAGAGGTGTTTGATCGATCAATTTGATGAAATCAAATTAGGCTATGTTAAAGAGTTGGAATTGGAGGAAATTGGGGATTTTCAAATATTCGAGCGACCGAAATGCAAAATCCTAAAAGGATCAATTGGGCACGATAAAAATGTTAGAGGGCCAATTAAGAAATTTTAGAATTTTTGGGGTAAAATTTACCATTTTTGTAAAGGAAGTGCAAAATGGTTATTTTGGAAAAGTTTGGGGACCAAATTGGAAATTTGGGAAATTCAACCCCTTTTTGTGAAATTGAATAAATTGAGGACCTAAGATAAATTTTAAAAAGTTTCGGGACTCAATTTGAGGAAAAACTGACATTTGGCACTTAAAAGTTAAAGAGGAATAACTTTAGGAACCTAATTGCTAATAAATAAAAGTTTGGTTTTCTCATTCATTTGGAATGAATGAATGCTATTAGGCCGAAGGATAATGAACTGAGATGTTCATATCGTGTAGGAACATGTAGTACTGGGAATGCCAGCAAGGACAAGCTCACGTGAAATACAAAAAACCGGTATAGTGGAATTCACTACGTTAACAGCTGAGTGGATTTACTAACATCATACCCAGTTGGGATGATAAGCACAACTGAATGTTAAAAAACACTTACCGGTTGTGAGTGGGATTTTATATCATACCCGGTTGGGAATGATAAGCATTTGGTAATGAAAACCCACTATTATGTGGTATTTTAAACATCACAACTTAGAAGAGTGATGTAAAAACCATATGGAACTCAATTTTAACTCCAATTTCAATAATTAGAAGTGTTTGATCGATCAATTTGATGAAATCATATTCGGTAACGTTGAAGAGTTGAAATTGGGGGAAAATTTTGGGGATTTTCGAAATTCAAAGGGCCAAAATACAATTTTATGAAATTGAGGGTCAATTGGGCATGAAAATAATGTTGGAGGACCAATTGAGGAATTTTGGAATTTTTGGGGCAAAACTTACCATTTTTGTAACAGAAGGGCAAAATGGTAATTTTGGAAAAATTGGGGGACCAAATTGGAAATTTGGGAAATTAAAACCCTTTTTGGTGAAATTGTATAAATTGAGGTCCCATGATAAATTTTAAAAGTTACGGGATTCAATTAGAGGAAAAACCAACATTAGGGACTTAAAGTTAAAGAGAAATAACTTTAGGGACGCAAATAACTAAAAGTTTGGGTTTCCTCATTCATTGGAAATGAATGAAGGCTGTCATACCGAGTAATAATGAACAATGTTGTTCATATCGTCTAGGAATGCGAAATACCGGAAACGCCAGCAAGGACAAGCTCGTGTGAATACAAAGAACCAGTCTAGTGGAATTCACGGCATTAACGGGTGAGTGGGTTATTCACATCATACCCGATTGGGATGATGAGCACAGTTTAAAGTTAAAAACCACTTACCGGTTGTGAGTGGGTTTACTAACATCATACCCAGTTGGGATGATGAGCACAATTTAAAGATAAAAACCACTTATCGGTTGTGAGTGGAAATTTTATTTCATACCCGGTAGTGAATGATAAGTACCTCGGTATAAAAACCCACTATTTAGTGGTATTTTAATCATCACCACTTAGAGAAAGTGATGTAAAAATTATGCGGAAAAACTACTTACTGGTTGTAAGTAGATCATACCCTGTTGGTATGATGAGACTTCCTCGAAGGAAGTTGAAAACCCGTTCATCGGTTATGAACGGAGATATCCTTATACCGGTTGATATAATGGATAGTGAAAACCTATTTTGTCGGAAGTGTTCTCCCCTGACTGTGTGCCAATGCTTAAACTATTTGGGAGACCTTATTGACAAGAGCTCAAATAGCTCTTATAGGCCGGGGGCCTCGATTTTGGAACTTGCGGGCTAGAATGCCCAGTTTTTTGAAAATCTCGTACAGTGGGCCCAAGGCTAGTTATTACGAGCAGAAGCTCGTAAAAGAACATGATATATGTGCCATAAAACTTAATAAGTGAATTATTTGGCCATGGTACCAAGATAGGACTGACATGCTCAGTCAACTAGCGGCAGTGCGACATGACAGGTCGACAAACCAGTCAAGACAAACAACTGCGGGTTGAGTTGAGAGTTGGGGCTGTTGGACCAGTGGCACCACAGATTATATGGCTTGATAAGAAAACATTGTTTGTGCATGCACTATGAGTACAGGATCATCAAGACACCCATGAGGGGTAGTGATGCGTCCTAAGGGCACTGGACGACCTGGTGGCTATAAGGGCAATTCGTCGTTCCAGGTGTCTGTGCGAAATCTAGAGTAGCACCAAGCGCATGAGACCGGGGTGGGGATAAGATGAGGTCTCTATCCTCATACGGACACGAAGAAGTGATTTCGGGATTGTGGGTCGGATGTCACGTACATCCACTCATTACCAGGGTAGAAGTGGTTGTACTTTTATCCGGGTGACAGGAAAAGTCGCTCCGAAGCCACTAGCGGGTTCAGTAGTGATACTGACTTGAGAATGTGTGTAACCTTCATGATGAAGGATGTGTGTTGGGTGATGACACACCGCTAACTAAGAAATAATGGAAAAACCCAAATTTTTAAATGAAGGGATTTTTTTTAAAAGAAAGGAGCCTGGAACACTCCATATAAATATTTTTCTTAAAAGTTAAAAGTAGACCTTTGATAACCCATTCACTGAGTAGTCGTACTCACCCCCTCCCTTATATCCCTTTCAGGAAATCCCGGAAAGCCTACCTTGAAAGACCATCAACTAAGATGCCTGTAAGACAGGTATGGAAAGTTTAAAATTTCATGCAGTTTTGATTATGCTATTCCAGGAAATGGTGCAGGTTTAAAGGACGCCTTACTCTTTAAGGATTATAATAAGGGGAAACCCTTTAATAGACCGGGAGAGTGGTGGGTTGTTCACGGGGATCCGACCAAACCGAGTTGGGGCATGACACATCCACTCATTCTTAGGGTAGAAGTGGACGTACTTCTATCTGGGTGGCCGATAAAGTCGCTCCAAAGCCACAAGTGGGTTCAGTGGATGTACTGACCTGTGAATGTGCGTTTAACCTTCATGATGAAGGATGTGTGTTGTGTGATGACACACCATGATTAAAGAAGGAAATGGTGATAAAACTCGAGATTTCAAATGAAATGGTTTTGAAAGAAATGAGTCTGTCACACTCAAAAATTTATCTTTTTCCTAAGGATATAAAAGTTTTGAAAACCCATTCACTGAGTAGTCGTACTCACCCCTCCCTTGTATCCCTTTTAGGAGATTTCGTAAAGTCTACCCTAAAAGACCATCAACTAAGATGCCTGTCAGGCAAGTATGATAAATCTAAAATATGCCTTACTCTTTACGGTTTATAATAAGGGGAAACCCTTTAATAAACTGGGAGAGTGGTGGGTTGATCACGGGAATCCGACCAAACCGGGTCGGGGCATGACAACTAGAGTGGTATCAAAGCTTGTTTCCTCGGATACATAATCAAGACTAGAAAATATAGTAACTAATAGGATTTATCTTAAAATTTTCAGATGGCTCCCAGGAGAGAAACCAAGAAAACTAGGAATGGCTCTACTCAACACCCTATCTTCGTAGGAGGACAACCCTATAAGCTTCCCAAATGTTTGAAGTATGGCAGGAATCTCAAAAGACTAAATGGGGAAGTATCCCGGAGAGTGGTACCCGGAACTATTGAGGTCACAACTCTAAGTATAAAAGAAGCAAAGTGTGAAGCCATAAACGCCGACAAGGGGGCATAAAACCTTATATAGGAGGATGTTTATCAAGAATCTCTTAGCTCCGTAGTCATTTGGTGATCATTTTCTATAATAGGGCCAAAACACCCAACATACTGTACTCCTCTACTAATGAAGTAATCCCAATTCCTAAAAACCTTGCCTCCCTAAAAGGATGTAATCCTATTAGGAAGATGGCCCAAGAAAAAGTAACTAAACAAAACTGTGATTCCCTAGACACCATAGATATCAAGGATAAAGGAAATAAATCAAGGAGATTATTATGCAAAGAAGGCATGACAAGAAAACCGTCATGATAAGGAGTGTAGGAGAATTTTGGGTTAATTATGTGAGGAACAACCTATTATAAAGTACAAAGCAAATATGACATGAAATGAAGAACTGTCCCACACCAATAGGATTTAGAACAATACTTTCCAAGAATAAACAACCCACAAATATAGAAAATCCGAAAGGATACCATCCCAAAGAACACAACTCCTGCTTTTAATTTCAACCAAAGACAGGAGGAAACTTTTCAAAATCACAGCAAAGTGGCAAGAAGGAAAAAGGGTTGAAGGTAGGACCTTGATAAAATCATAAACAGGACAAAAAGTAACTGAAGAGAACTTTCCCTTAAAGAAGAAATTTCCAATAATTTAGGAGAAAAGGAGGGAGTGCATCCACAAGAGATGACAAGTCAAGCGTTTGATGACAAATGGGATGTCTGGTGATTTCAAGTACGACTTCCTTTGGAAAAAGTAGAAAAGTCAAATTGGAGATTCGGAGCAACATAGCAGAAGTAAGCAAACCATGACAACAAAATAGTCAAAGAAAATAAATAATAGCTTAAGGAAGACCGGGAGGTAGAAAGGACTACACCCTAAAGAGGTCAGCGAGATGGACGTTAAGGATAGGAGGACTCAAGAAAACAATTGCCCTAAGAAAACCTAAACCAAAGGAATGGTGGAGGCGAGGTAGTTAATGAACTAATAAGCGAAAAAACCATAGTTTGAGTTACAACAAAGAAAAGAAGGATGAAAGAAATCCTTAAAAAGTCCAAAGGCCAATTAATGACTAAACTCAAGCCAAGAAGGGAATAGGCAAGCCTCTCACATAATGGTCAAGAACTCTTGAAAATAAGAAAGAATTGTACGCTTCCTAAAGAAATAGACATGTATTGGGTACGAATGAGGATGCGGATAGAGTATGAAAGATGTGCATGCAAGATTTGAGGAGTAAAGGTAAACAGGAGAAGATGACATCAAGGGATGTCATTTAAGGGTAGAAATCCCCTAGAGCAAATGTAAAAAGAAGTGTTAGGAGAAAGGGAAAAAATCCTACAAAAGAAGGAAGCCCCGAAAAGACATGTGTATCCCAATTAAGAAAAAAAATGAAACCAACCAAAATAGAAAGAGCGATAAGCTCACAAATAAAATGTAGGTTGAGATGGAAAGATCGAGTACCAAGGAAAAGTACTTGTGAGGTCCTAAGAAGTAAATTAAACCAAAAGAATTATTGATGGGTAGATGAACATAATGTGGAGTGCAAGGAACCAACCCTTAATTGGGAAATGTTTCAAAAGAAGGAAGTATCGTGATGGTCCAGTGTAACCTACTTGAAGAGAGTAGGAGAACCAAACAATAATTTTAGGAGAACCAAGTGGAAAGAAGAAACGAGTAACAACAGGACAACCAAAGAGAATAAATAAAACCCTAAGAAAGGCTGAGATGTAGAAAAAACTACACTCTATGAAGGACAAAGGATGGGCAGGAAGGACAAGTGATATAGCTGCCCAGATGATTGGATCAGAAAAAATGGAGAGAAGAAGACAGTTGAAGAACTGGTCTTCGAGAGAACATTGGATTTAAACCACGACAAAGAAGGAAGAAGTGAAAAAGCCAAAACATTGGAAAAATGAAGGAAAGTCCTTAAAGAAATCGATGGCCAAAACCGGATATATAGTTTAAAGTCTGAAGACGGTTAAGCAAGCCTCACGAAGAACGAACAAGAGATTTTGAAACAAGGAGGATGTGAACCCTCCTTAAACAGAAATAAGTTAAAAGGATTAGCATCAAAAGATGTATTGACAAGTATAAATGAGTGGACAACCCATACTAAGGTAATAAAGGAAAGAATATTTGAGAAACGTTGGGAAAGTAAGTCCTCCAAATAAAATGTGGCTAAGGAGGTATAACCACAATTGGTAAGACGGGTCATAGTCCACACGGGCATATGAAGCCTAAAGAGTAGACGACGAAGCATAGGTGGAATGCACAAAATAAAACCAATAATTGGAAGTATCCCATGTAAGGTATAAGGGATAAAACAAAAGTTGTGGATAGAGAAGGATCCAAAGAAAATAGATGCCCTAACATAGATAAGGGTACAAAGAAAGGGAGAAAAGAAACCTTAAAGCAGTGGTAAGAAGGTTGAGCATGTAGCTCCTAGAACGAAAGTCTCTACCTTGAATTACATATTGGAGAATGAAATCGTAAAAAGGGAACTCTCTAAACAAAACAATAAACTGAAAAAGGGTCAAATAGGAATAACAAACTATGAAATGATTACGAACAAGTAAGAGTGGATTAAGGCCAAAGGAAAATCCTTGAGTAAAGGATGTCATTGGGATGATGATGGACCTAAGAAAGATGAATCCCAGCATGTCAGTTAAACATCTGGAAATCAAATAATTGGAACCGGAAATACTCAATAAGGAAGTCGAAAAGGGACGAGTGGGTAAGGAGAATCGACATATTTGTGTAAATTAAGTTAATAACAGATAGAAAATATTTTGATTGGAAAATTTTCCAGTGAAGGTAGTCAAGGAATACTACCAGAAGAAAAGAGGGATGAAGTTATACAATTCCTGAGAGGTTGAAAAATAAGGAATAAACCCAAAGGAGGTGTTTAGGAGATCTAATGGATATAGAGAAAAGATCTAGAAAATGTCATGCTGTAAACCACAAGAAAACCCAACAATCCCATTGAAAACATGACTCAAAATAAGGAAGAGTCGGTTAGCAAGCATGACAAAGTCAAAAATAAAATTTGGACTGATTTGTATTGAGCAACGAATGAAGAAAGAGTTGAAATGGGATGAAAAAGTGATGATAAAGAAACCCATGAAAATAGGTACGTAATGCTCTAAAGGGCATCGAGCTAAGGGTTTCAACGACCAAGCGGTTAACAAGACACGAAAATGGTTAGTTATCTTGGAATTTCCAATCTTGAGTACGGAACCTCAAAGGGAAGAATGTTGCTCTAAACAAAGAAAGAGATAAAATCTAAGAATATACCTTGAATTAAGGTATGTCTAGTTATGATAAACTCCATGGAAGGAGTAAATAATATAAAGGAAAAGGAATTCCTTAATTGAAGGTTGTAAAAAGGGCTAATTAGAAGGACAAGAGAAGAGTTTGCATGTTAAACAAACACCAAAGGGGCATCAAAGGAAATGATTCCTCATACAAGGCCGATAATTAAGTTTTGGGGACAAAACTTCTAAAAGGAGGGGAGAGTTGTAAAGCCCACCCTTTTGAGCTAAGGAAAAACCAGGAAAAGAACCGATCAAACCGAGTAAGAAAACCGAACCAGTTTACAAACCCAATCATTTGTGAACGGGTAATTTAGGAATTTACAACTCTTAGGTGATTCAAATGGTTTATAATACTATGGAAAAGAACCTTAGGATGAATTGGAAGAGAAAACCAAACCGGTTTGGTGAACTGAATCCAACTAGATTAAACCGGTTTATGAATTGAATCGATTCATGAACCGAAATCGATAGAGATCGGGCAGATCAGAGAAATTCAACTCCCTTGTGCTCCAAAGAAATTCATAAACCTTGGGAAGGAACTTTAAAACAAAGTGGGAGAAAAAACTAGATCGGTTCGGGTGAACCGGACCCGAACCAAATTAAACCGGTTTATGAACCGAGCCGACTTATGAATCGAAATTGATAAAGAGATGGTAAACTGGGAATTTTATGGACCCTAAGTGACCTAAGGAGTAACAAAAGTCATGGAAATGGACTTGTGAAGGAATTGGAGATGCAAACCAAACCGGTTCAGGTGAATCGAATCTGAACTAGTTTGGACTAGTTTGAATCACTATTGAACTGGATACTAAATTTATTTTTCTAGGTGGCTTAAAAATTTCAAATTTGAGATTTGAGACCACCATTGGATAGAAAATGAATTTAGAAATTTTTAGATTTGAAAAACTCGATCGAATGGGGGGTGAACCTGTCGGTTTAAGCTTTGAACCCGGTCTGGTCCAGTTCGGAACAATGTCATCTTCTTCCTCAGGATGACAGCACTGCTCACTCACCAGGAAATCGAAGTAGCACCGATGAAGAAGAAATGTTTTCATTCGGTATGTTTCGGGCCATCAATAGCTGTCACAAAGGTGCCAAACGGACGGCCAACGAGTCCCCGAGCTCTCAATATAAAGAGCCCCTTCCCATTCATCCTCTCTACACTTGAAAACTTATTCTCTCTCAACTGCTCCATTTTTTGGTGATGCTCAAATCAGAGCTCCGATATGGGCACTTTTCTGAGCCAAAAAAGGCGAGGTTGGGTTCTTTAGAACCAGGGAGAAGTTAGCTACACACCTATAGTCTTCGTTTGCTCCGAGGGTTGCTAGAGAAACGTCGGCATGATGGAACAGTGAAGTAGCTTCAGAACCGAAGCTGCCCTATTTCGGCCGAGCTGAAATTGACCAGTTCGAGCCCTCCTTATGCCAAACCAAATCTTTCCAACACTTCCTCAAATTGTCCAATTCGAGCCCTTCTTATGCCAAACCAAACCTTTCCAACACTTCCTCAGCCCTCCCATGGTAGAAATTGTCCAATTCGAGCCCTCCTCAGGCCAAACCAAAAGTTCCCAACAATTCAAGCCCTCCTCAAACCAAACCAAACCTCCCATGAAAGGTAAGCCAATTCCGCTCGCCTCTACAATTTTCGGCCGATGCTAGAGAGAGAACCGATAGAATATCAAAGATGAAATTCTAACTCAATTCAGCATCAATTGATGCAATTCTAGATTCTAGGATGAACCTTAGGACGAGAGCAATCTACCTAGATTGAAAGCTCGGACCGTTGTGCCCTCACCGGAGAGTAATCGAAGCTTTCTCTCTCTACGGTCTATTTTCCGGCGAAGCTCCGTTTGAGCTCGTTCTGGTATTAAAACTTACGATTCAAAGTTCTATGGAAAAGTATGAATATGGAGAAACTCAATTTCAACTTTAATTTCAACAATTGGAGATGTTTGATTGGTCAATTTGATGAAATCAAATTTGGTTGTGTTAAATAGTTGGAATTGGGGGGAAATTGGGGATTTTCAAAAATTCAAGGGACCAAAATGCAATTTCCTAAAATTGAGAGTCAATTGGGCCTGATAAAAATGTTAGAGGGCCAATTGAGAAATTTTAGAATTTTTGGGGTAAAATTTACCATTTTTGTAAAGGAAGGGCAAAATGGTAATTTTGGAAAAGTTGGGGGACCAAATTAGAAATTTGGGAAACTAAACCCCTGTTTGTGAAATTGAATAAATTGAGGTCTAAGATAAATTTTAAAAAGTTTCGGGACTCAATTTGAGAAAAAGCCAGCATTAGGGACTTAAAGTTAAAGAGGAATAACTTTAGGGACCTAATTGCGAATAAATAAAAGTTTAGTTTTCTCATTCATTTGGAATGAATGAAGGCTATTAGGCTGAAGGATAATGAACCAAGATGTTCATATCATGTAGGAACATAGAGTACTAGGAACGCCAGTAGGGACAAGCTCCCATCAAATACAAAGAACCGGTCTACTGGAATTCACTACGTTAACAGGTGAGTGGGTTTATTAACATCATACCTGGTTGGGATGATGAGCACGACTGAAAGTTAAAAACCACTAAACGGTTGTGAGTGGGATTTTATATCATACCCAGATGGGAGTGATAAGCATATCGGAATGAAAACCCACCATTATGTGATATTTTAAACATCACAACTTAGAAGAGTGATGTGAAAACAATACAAAAAACTACTTACCGGTTGTAAGTAGATCATACCCGGTTGGTAAGATAAAACTTTCTCAAAGGAAGTTGAAAACTCGTTCATCGGTTATGAGTGGAGATGTCCTTATACCCGATCGGTATAATGGACAGTTGAAAATATATTTTGTCAAAAGTGCTCTCTCTTGATTGTGTGACAATGCTTAAACTATTTAGGAGACCTTCTTGACTGGAGCTCGAATAGCCCTTATAGGCTAGGGGCCTCAATTTTGGAACTTGGGGGCTAATATGCCTGATTTTGAAAATCTCGTACAGTGGGCCCAAGGCTAGTTAGCACGATCCGGAGCTCATAAACAAACATGAGTTATATGCCATAAAACGTTAAATAAAGGAATTATTTGGCCATGGTACCAAGATAGGACTGACATACTCAGTCAACTAGCGGCAGTGCGATATAACAGGTCGACGAACCAGTCGAGACAAACAACTGTAGGTTGAGTTGAGAATCCGGGCCCTTAGACTAGTGGCACCATAGATTACATGGCATGATGAGAAAATTTTTATTGTGCATGCACTGTGAGTACGGGACCATCAAGATGCCCAAGAGGGGTAGTGATGCGTCCTAAGGGCACTGGAAAACCTGGTGAGTATAAGGGCAGTTCGTTGTACCAATTTACCATGCAAAAGTTGGAGTAGCACTAAGCACATGAGACCGGGATGGGGACGGGATGAGGTCTCTATCCTCATACGGACACGAAGAATCAATTTTAGGATTGAGGGTCGGATGTCGCAAACATCCATTCATTCTCAGGGTAGAAATGGGCATACTTCTATCTAGGTGGCCGGTAAAGTCGCTCTGAAGCCACAAGAGGGTTCTGTAGACGTACTGACCTGCGAATGTGTGTTTAACCTTCATGATGAAGGATGTTTTTTGGGTGATGACACACCGTGATTAAATAAGGAAATGGTAATAAAACTCGAGATTTCAAATGAAATGGTTTTGAAAGAAAGGAGTCTGTCACACTTCAAAATTTATCTTTTTCCTAAAGATATAAATGTTTAGAAAATACATTCACTGAGTAGTCGTACTCACCCCTCCCTTATATCCATTTTAGAAGATTTCGAAAAGCCTACCCTTAAAGACCATTAACTAAGACGCATGTGAGACAAGTATGATAAATCTAAATTATTATACAGTTTTAATTTATGTTATTCCAAGAAAAGGTGCAGGTTAAAGGATGTCTTACTCTTTACGGTTTATAATAAGGGGAAACCCTTTATTAAACTGGGATAGTGGTGGGTTGATCACGAGGATCCGACCAAACCAAGTCGGGGCATGACAAGAACGATGAAAGATAACTAGGATGTCTCGAGACAACAAGAAATGATCTACTTTGGAAAAACAGAGGAGCCAAGTAGGATTGTAGACAAACCTAGTAAGGAAGGGGGAGGTGGAAAGGCCAGAACAGTGGAAAGGAAGGATGAAGGAAATCCTTGAATAAATAAATGGCCGAAAATGAAATGATGACCACACTCAAGCCATAAGGAGGGTTTAATAAGTCCCACACAAAAAGGTATTGGAGCAAATACTGTCTGAACCTTTCCCAAGGAAGGAGACCCTAGGAAGGCATACATGTTCTAACTAAGAAGTAATGGACCAATTGACGAAGGATGAAGAGATGAAGTGCACGCCAAGGTGAAAGAACTGAGGGAAGCATACTAAGAGGACACAAGGAGAAAGTTAAACCCAAGGAACAGGTAAGTAGGAAATAGCATCAAAGAACACAATGACAAGTAATAATGGATGGGCTACCCATAATAAGGAAATAAAGGAAAGAACATCTTAAAAGGCCTTGGACAAGTACGCCCTCCAATTCGGAAGTGGATAAGGAGAAAACAACCAATGACATCAAGACAAGTCATGGCCACACTCTCTTGATATAGTCCAAGGTGTAGATAGTTGGACATAAAACAGAGTGTTAAAAACCAATCTATTAGTAGGAGCTCCTCGAAGAGATGATAAGGAACAAAAAGGAAATGGAGGACAGTAAAGGATAAAGAGCGGGCAACAATACCTATCTCAGAAGGGTGTAAGAAAGGAAAAAAAAGAAAAGCCTCCAAGAAGCGTTAGAGAGGTTGAACCAAGAGAGGAATCCTTAGGTAGAAGGATAAAAGTAGGAAGTGAGACCTCAAAAAAGGAAGTTTTGAAGATAAGGAACCAATAGATGGATCCTAAGAGGCTTAACTCGACATAAAGAACCTCATAAAGAACCATAAGTGATTAAGGGTATATTGGGATGGCCAAAGATTTACTTGATTTGGAAGAGCAAAGAAGCCAAATAGAGATTTCCAACGAACCTAAAAAAAAGAAGCAAATAGTAACCATAGGGTGGTCAAGGAGAATAAACGAGACCCTAAGAAAGACCGAAAATTAGTGGAGACTACACTCTAAAGAAGGGTAATAGAGTAGGCATGGTGTTGAGTAGATGAAATAAGAAATTATGGTCGGCAAATGATTAAGGTGGGCAAAAAGCCCTAATTCAAAAGGGTGTAAGAATGCAAAGGAAGGAAACCTTCAAGGAGTAGTAAGAAATACGAACATATAGCGCCTAAGGAGGAAATCTCTACTTTGAAGGACATAGTAGAGAATGAAAATTGTTAAAGGAGAACTCCCTAAACAACAAAATTGTGAAGTGATCACAAGTAAATAAGAGTGAGTTTAGGGAAAAGGAAAATCCTTGAGTAAAGGACATCACTAGAAATTAATAAAGACATAAGAAGGAAAGAATCCCAACATGTCGGTAAGTCATCGGGAAATCTAATGATTTCACCAGAAAGATCTAACAAGGAAGTTGGGAAAGGAAAAATGGGTAAGGGAAGCCGCCACAGTTGTGTAGGATATTTTGTCAAGGCATTAAGGATGATTGGATAACAGTAAAGGTAGTCGAGGGATATTACCCGATGAAAAGAGGGATGAAGTTATACAATCCCTGAAAAGTTGGAAAGTTGGGAATAACCCTAAAGGAGGTGTCATAGAAGTCTAATGGAAAGAGACCGGTCCTGGAATATGTCATGTCATAAGGGACATGTAAGCACCAACAGTACTGAGTAAGATGTGACTCAAGTAAGAAAGAGTCAGTTAGTAAGCATGACAAGGTCAAATATAATTTTGACCAAAGTTGTAATCAATGACAGAAGAAGGAAGGGTCAAATTAGGACCAAAAGGGAAATAACACCAAAATCAGTGAAAACAAGTATGTAATGCTCGAAAGAACATCGAGCTAAGGGTTTCAACGATGAAGAGAATAACTAGACAAAGGAACGATTGGGCATCATGGAACTGCCAATCCTGAAATATTGAGTAAGAACCTTAAAGGGAAGAATCTTGCCCTAAGTAAAGGGAGATGTGAACTAAGGGATAAACTTTTGGACTCACGGGTAAGACATACTAGTTATGATAAACTATATGGAAGGATTAAACAATGTAAAAGAAAGGAAATTCATTAAGTGCGTGATTTAAAGTCGGCTAAGTGAAAGAACGACAAAAATATTAACATGTCCAAGTTGACATTACGGGAAGTTTATCCCAGAGTGAAAAATGTTCACTAAGTTTTGGGGACAAAACTCTTAAAAGGAGGGGATATTTGTAAACCCCAATTATTTAGGATAAGAAAATTGGGGAAAGAACTGGTCAACTCAAGTGAAAAACCAAACTGGTTCACGAACCCCAATCATTAGAAAAAAGGTAAACCAGGAAATTTATAAATCTCAAGTGACCTAAAGAGTCTCATGAGAAAAGATTTTAAGATTAATTGGAAGTGAAAACCAAACCAGTTCAAGTGAACTAGACCTGAACTGGTTTGAACCACTATCAAACTAGTTTCTAAATTCATTTTTCTAGTTAGCTTAGAAAATTCAAATTGGAGAATTGTAGCCACCATTAGATAGAGAATGAATTTAGATGAATTTACAAATTTTTAATTTTAAAAAACTCAGTCGAATTGGGCCTGAACCAGTCGTTTTAATTATTGAACCCTGTTTGTACCGGTCCGGTCCGGTTTGGAACAGTGTCGTCTTCTTCCTTCAGATGACAGTAGTGTTTTACTCGCTAGAAAATTGGGTAGTGCTGGCGAAGATGAAAAGTCTCCAGCTAGGGAGTTTTAGGCAATGAATGACCACCATAAAAGCACCACTTGGATGACGAAGAAGTCTCCAAGCTTCCTATATAAAGAGCTCCTCCTCATTCATCCCCCTCACACCTGAAAACTCCCCTCTCTCCCTACTGCTCCATTTTTTGATGAAGCTCGAACTAGAGCTCTGACATTGGGGTTTTTTTAGCCAAAGAAAGTGAGGTTGGGTTCTTTAGATTTGGGGAGAAGTCAGCTACCCGACGGTAGTCTCCATTTGCTCCAAGGATCGTAGACTCAAATGTAAAAAAGAAGTCCAATGAGATGAAATTCTTAAAAAAAGGAATGACTTATAAAGTAATAAGTCGTAATAGAGAACAATGAAATGTTTATAAACAAATACCTCAATACAAAAGTATGTGAAGAATGGAAAATCCTGGGGAATGATATACCAACATGTCTTGCTATGAGAAAGGGCATGATGATGAATGATGGAGTAAATAAAAAAGTACATGCTATCGTAGACCCAATAAGTTGGTACAATCTTTATGAAAAAAGGAACCTGAAATTGAAGAATATAGTCCAATAATGGATGCATGAACTGGTGGAGGAAATATTGTTAAAGATCTTTAGAACTTTCTTTGGATTGAAAGGTGTGAGACGAACCTCCTAAAGAAAATGAACAACTAGTAAATATAAGAACCATGTGATCATATAACATCAATTCTCTAATGAGAGAGCTATTTGAAAATACACTAAAAGTGATATTTTCTTTTTAATGGTATAAACAATACTGGCTAAAGAGGGCAAAAGTTTTATTTAAACACTAAGTGATCGATTAAGATCTGAATATACCATTAACTTGGTGTGCAATTCAACCTTATAAGGAAGCCCCAATAAGAAATTTTAATCGATTAGAATGTATTGCTGAATACCAATTTACTTTGGATGAATTAGATAAGAGAACCTAAGTAAAATTGTCCACTGATAAAATAAATAGTCTTGAGAAAAGATAACATTATATTGAGAAGTTATTGTGGTAAAGTAAACAAATGTTTATGTAGAAATTTATTGAAAATAAAACCACATAAGTGCACAAAAAAGTGTAAGAAGTAGAGACTAATGTTATATGAGTTTTGGGGAAAAAACTCCTAAAAAGGTGGTGAGTAGTTGTTACACCGTTTTTTTAGTAACCCAAAATTTTAGTCGGAAATTTTTTTGGAATTGTATTATAATTTTAAAATTTAATTAATATAATTGGAATAAATTTAATTTAAAATAAAATGAAAAGTGTTGTTTTGACCAAAATAAATAACTCAATAGAATCGATTTAAGTACGTTGAATTTAAGCATAAAATAAATGTTATATATAATTGTTAATTATGTATATATATATATATAAATGTCGAATAGATGTTTACATATAAGGGTATATATATACATACCTATACAAAATTAATTTACAAATAAATATAAAGGATAAAGGGATTCGAGAGTTGATTTTGTACAATTATCAAATAAATATACTTATAATTTTATGTTATACAGAAATGAATGAAACCCAAAGTCTACGGGAGAAACTTAAATAACAATTACACTCCATCATACTAATAAGTGAATGTCGATATAAACCATGGATTCATATAATGTTGGACCATAGAAAATAACAGTTGTAGAATTAAAAGTGTCCTAAATAGCATAGGACTTGTGAAAATTCAACCATACATATTTACAATTTTATTATACCTTATCGAAATGGAATGGATAGGGTAAATAACTAGTAAATTCCTTTAGGTAAAAATAATGAGATAATTATGTAAATTTGGTTTAGTGCGAAACTATTAGCACTAGTATTAGTCCTACGCCCCTACCATAAATACCCATAAATTAATACATGAATTAATACCCATAAATACCCATCAATTTCCTAATTTAATGAGAATAACTAATAATATTAATGCCCATAAATACCCATAATATAGTAATAAATCTTCCCTCTTTAACAAACAATTTTACAACTATATAATGAGCTTAGAACAATTTATCAAAGCGACACCAACTGAGCTAAGAGAGCAATTCGAGTAGAAGAGAGCAATTCGACACCAACTGGTCCACTAGTCCTTGTTCACACCTCAAGCATCATATTTACCATGATCACATTAGATCTAACAGATTAATACTCTCTACCTATGAAATTCTCAATCTCGACATCCACCGTGCAACAACCAAATTTTAAGAAAATGGGGAAGTATTGGAGCAAAGAAACACCAATAAGACCAATCATGGACGGATACCTGAGAATCCCTCTAGGATGAACATATCTCTGGATAAAAGGTGAGTAGGCTAATTTACACTTCATACTCGGTTGGGATGATGCACACCTTTTCTAAATTGGAAGCCATCGTGAGTTGGTTTATTCACATCATACCTGGTTGGGATGATGAGAACCTTACAAATGAAAAACCACTTATATGTGGGATTTTAACATCACACCTAGTTGGAGTGATGTGAGAACTAAGCAGAAAACTACTTAACAATTGTAAGTAGAGAAAGTCGTACCTGGTTGGTGTGATGGACTTCATTGAAGGAAGAAGAAAATTCGCTTACCGATTATAAGCGGGGATATCATCACAACTAGTTGGTGTGATGAATTGAAAAATGGTTTTTGTCAAAAGTGTTCTCCCCTGACTGTGTGCCAATACTTAAAATTTTTGGGAGACTTTCTTGACGAGAGCTGTAACAACTTAGATAGGCCAGAGGCCTTGACTTTGGAACTAATGGGGCTAAATGTTCATTTTTGGAAAATCATATATAGTTGGCACGAGCAAGAGCTCGTAAACAAACATGATATATTAAAGACATGAAAATTCTTAATTAATGGATTATATGATTTCACCATAAGCACCAAAGATAAATAGTTTTATGGAAAAACTATTGTTTATGCATGCACTTGAGGTTTAAGACCATCAAGATACCCAAGAAAGGTAGTGATGCGTACTTAAGGCCACTGGATGACATGGTGGGGATAATGGTAGTTTGTCATGCCAGCAGTTAGAGAAGCTCGACGTAGCTTCATGCGCATGAGACCGGAGAGGGTCGGGATGAGGTTTCTGTTCTCACATGGACACGGATAGGCATGTCAATGGGATCCGAGACTCGGATCCCTACCCAACCCGAGAAGACCCGAGCCTCGGGTCCTGCTAGCTGGTTCCTACGGACTCGGGTCCCACTGGTTGAACCTGAGCCTTGGGTCCAGAAAAGTGGACCTGAAGCTCGGGTCCAAATGGACCCAAAGGTGGGCCCACAGTCCCTTTGAATTTTTTTTCTTTAATGAAAACACTTCATTTCATTAAATATAGAGAAAAAATATTAGAAAATTCTAATAAAAATGTGATTTAAAATTTGTTATATTTTTTCTGTAAGTATTTAACATGTAATATATTCTCACCATACTATATTTTTTTCTTTATTAGAACTTAATAGATTATTTTTCTTTTATTATACCCTAATATATTTATAAATATCTTCTTGCCATACTATATTGCTTATTTTTCTTTTCTTATATCCTAACAGATTATTTTTCCTTTCTTAAACCCTAATAAATTTATAAATAATTTAAATAATTACATTAGAAAAATTCATATTATTTGATACAAAAGTGTAACTCATATTCAAATTTTTAACATTTTTAAAAGATTTATAATTTATTTTTGACTAAAAAATTAAATTTAAATTATATAAATAAAATTGTATATATCAATAATTATACAAAAAAAAATATCACATGAATAAACAATGTTAATATGGAAACCATCCACATGCATATGCATGCAACCCACACCATTATCCCTTTTATTTTTGTGTATATAAATAAAGATCATCATTTACTTCATTCTCATATCCTAATTTTCTCATATTCACAATTTTACTATTTGATCGTTAGATCATTTTTTCATTATTTGCAAACTTAAGTTAATGAAAAATTATAATAGTAATTTATTAGGTAAATTAAAGCTAATAAACATTTGAAAATTTGAATTCCCAAACAAATATTAAAAATTTTATAGATTACAATAATTTAGAATTTTTTATTTTTGGTAAAAAATATATATTAAAAAAATAAGATAGACCCGACTTAGGTCAAAATGGACCTGAGCAACGGGTTCAGATCCAACTTCTAGACCCAAGCCTTGGGTCCAGGTGGGTCTCGGGTCCAGCAAACCCGAGATCGGGTCAGGTCTAGACCCAACCAAGTATACCCGAGCTCCAGTCCACTTGAGAGCGAGTATGCTAAAACTCGCCCCAACCCGAGCTATTGACATCCCTAGACACGGAGTTGATTTCGAGTTTGAGGATCGAATGTCGTGAACATCCACTCAGACCCAGTGTAAAAGTGGACGGGTTTCTATATAGGTGGAGGGTAAAGTCACTTCGACGCCACAAGCGGGTGCGGTGGATGGGTTGCACTGCGAATGTGTGATCCCTTCCAGATGAATGGCGTGTATTTGTTTGTTAAACACCTCCTGAGGCAAGGGGATGGGCTAAAAAAGCTAAACACACTTAGTATGGAAATGGGAAAAAGGTTTCGAGACTTGAGAATACTTGAAAAATAAATGGTAAACCTTGGAAAAAGGTTTTGGAAAGAAAATTAAATTTGAGGAAAACCCTTTTAAAATAAAATGTTACCCTTGGCAGTGTAAAGGTTTTGAAAACCAAAATTTAGGAATAAATCATTTTTAAAGGAAATGATAATCTTGGTGTGGTTTGGATAAACTAAGGCTATTTTGAAAACTTACTCTCAGCACTCTCTCACTGAGTTGTAGAACTCACCCCACCCCACTCCCCTCGCCCCCCCCCCCCCCCCCCCCCTCCCCCCCCTCCTCCTTTTACCACTCTCAGGTAATCAAATGAAAAATCAAATTTAAAAATCTCCCTATATAGGAACTGTAAAGACAAGTATTGTAAACCCCGCCCTTTTTAGTTAAGGAAAATCGGGAAAAGAACCGGTCAAACCAAGTGAGAAAACTGAACCGGTTCACAAACCTAATTATTTAGAAACGGGCAATTTAGAAATTTACAACTCTCAGGTGATCCAAAGGGTTCATAAAACTTTGGAGAAGAACCTTAGGACAAATTAGAAGAGAAAAACCATACCGGTTTAGATTAATCGGATCCAACTCGATTGAACCGATTTATGAACCGAGTCAGTTCATGAATCGGAACCAATAGAGAAAAGGCAAACCAAGAAATTTATGGATCCTAAGTGACCCAAAAAGTCCCAAAAGTCATGAAAATGGACTTGAGAATGAATTGGAGATGAAAATCAAACATGTTCATGTGAATCGGATCCAAATCGGATTGAAACAATTTGGATCGATTTGAACCACTATTGAATCAAATTCTAAATTCATTTTTCTAGGTTGCATAAAAAATTCAAATTTGAGATTTGAGGCCACCATTGGATAGAAAATTAATTTATATGAATTTAGAAATTTTTAGATTTGAAAAACTCGGTCAAATGGGGGATGAACTGGCTGGTTTAAGCTTTGGACCCGGTTCAGACCGGTTCAGTCCGGTTTGGAACAGTTTCGTCTTCTTCCTCCAGATGACAGCACTGTTCACTCGTTGGAAAATCGAAGCAGCATCGGCGAAGAAGAAACATTTTCATTCAGTATGTTTCAAGCCATCAATGTCTATTATAAAGATGCCAAACGGACGGCCGATGAGTCCTTAAGCTCCCTATATAAAGAGTCCCTCCCCATTCATCCTCTCCACACCTAAAAACTCAACTCTCTCAATAGCTCCATTTTTCGGTAAAGCTCGAACCAGATCTCCGATAAGGGCACTTTTCTGAGCCAAAAAAGGCGATGTTGGGTTTTTTAGAACCAGGGAGAAGTCAACTACACGCTTGTAGTCTCCGTTTGCTCCAAGGGTCGCCGGAGAAGCGCCGACATAATGGAATAGTGAAGCAGCTCCGGTGGACCAAAGCTGCCCTATTTTGGTCGACCTAAAATCGGCCAATTCGAGCCCTCCTCAGGTCAAACCAAGCCCTCTCAACACTTTCTCAGCCCTCCCACGGTCGAATTAGGACTGAAAGGTAAGCCAATTCGGCTTCCCTCTACAATTTTCGACTAGTGCTAAAGAGACAACCAACAGAATTTTGATGATGAAATTCTAACTCAATTCGGCATCAATTGATGCAATTCTTGATTCTAGAATGAACCTCAGGACGAGAGCTATCTGCCCAAATAGAAAGCTTAGACCATTGTGCCTTCATCGGTGAAAAATCGAAGCTTTCTCTCTCTACAGTCTATTTTTCGGCGAAGCTCCATTTGAGCTCATTCCAGCGTCAAAACTTACGATTCAAAGTGCTATTGAATCGTATGAAGATGTAGGATCTCAATTTTAACAACAATTAGATGTGTTTGATTGGTCAAATTGATAAAATCAAATTCAATTGTGTTAAGGAGTTGAAATTGGGGGAAAATTGGGGATTTTTGAAAATTCAAAGGACCAAGATGCAATTTTATAAAATTGAGGGTCAATAGGGCATGATAAAAATGTTAGAGGGGCCAATTGAGGGATTTTAGAATTTTTGGGGTAAAACTTACTATTTTTGTAAAGGAAGGGCAAAATGGTAATTTTAGAAAAATTGGGGGACCAAATTGGAAATTTGGGAAATTAAATCCCTTTTTGTGAATGTGAATAAATTGAGGTCGTAAGATAAATTTTAAAAGTTTCAGGACTCAATTTGAGGAAAAATTGGCATTATGGACTTAAAGTTAAAGAAAAATAACTTTAAGGACCTAATTACAAATAAATAGAAAGTTTAGTTTTCTCATTCATTTGGAATGAATGAAGGCTATTAGGTCAAGGGATAATGAACAAGAATGTTTATATTGTGTAGGAATACGAAGTACTAGGAATACCAGTAAGGATAAGCTCGCGTGAATACAAAGAACCAGTCGAATGGAATTCACTACATTAGCAGGTGAGTGGAATTTTATATTATACTTAGTTGGGAATGATAAGTACCTCAAAATGAAAACCCACTATTTAGTGGTATTTTAAACATTACAACTTAGAGAAGTGATGTGGAAATCACACAAAAAAATAACTTATCGATTGTAAGTAGATCATACCCGGTTGGTATGATGAAACTTCATCGAATGAAGTAGAAAACTCATTCATTGGTTATGAGCAGAGATGTCCTCATACTCAGTTGGTATGATGGACAATTGAAAATATATTTTTGTCGGAAGTGCTCTCCCCTGACTGTGTGCCAATGCTTAAATGATTTGTGAGACCTTATTGACGGGAGCTCGAATAGCTCTTATAGGCTGGGGGCCTCGGTTTTGGATCTTGGGGGTTAATATGCCCGATTTTGAAAATCTCAAACAGTAGGCTATAGGCCAGTCGGCACGAGTAGGAGCTCGTAAACAAACATAAGAAATGTGTCATAGAACTTTAATAAATGGATTGTTTGGTCATGGTACCAAGATAGGATCGACATACTCAGTCAACTAGCGGCAGTGCGACATGATAGGTTAACGGACCAATCAAGACAAACAACTACAGGTTAAGTTAAGGGTTGGGGCCATTGGACCAGTGGCACCACAGATTATATGGCATGATAAGAAAATACTGATTGTGAATGCACTGTGATTACGGGACTATCAAGACGCCCAAGAGGGGTAGTGATGCGTCTTAAGGGCCCTGGACGACCTGGTGGGTATAAGGGCAGTTCATCGTACAGGGTGACCATGCAAAATTTAGAGTAGCATCAAGTGCATGAGACCGGGGTGGGGACGGGATGAGGTTTGTGTCCTCATACGAACACGGAGAATTGTTACAGGATTGAGGGTCGGATGTTGCGAACATCCACTTATTCTTAGGGTAGAAGTGGATGTGCTTCTATCTAGGTGGCCGGTAAAATTGCTCCGACGCCACAAGTGGGTTCGGTGGACGTACTAGCCTACGAATGTGTGTTTGATTTTCATGATAAAGGATGTGTGTTGGGTGATGACACACCGTGATTAATAAGAAATGGTGGTAAAAACCAAGATTTGAAATGAAAGAATTTTTTAAAGAAAGGAGCCTAGCACACTCCAATACAATTCCTTTTCCTAAAAGTTGAAAAATTTTAAAAACCCATTCACTGAGTCGTTGTACTCACCCCCTCCCTTATATCCCTTTCAGTAAATTTCGGAAAGCCTACCCTTAAAGACCATCAACTAAGATGCATGTGAGACAAGTATGATAAATTTTAAATATTATGCAGTTTTTATTTATGTTATTCTAGAAAAAAATTTAGGTTTAAAGGAAGTATTACTCTTTTCAATTTATAATAAAGAGAAACCATTTAATAAACTAGGAGAGTAACGGGTTAATCACGGGGATTTGACCAAACCAGGTCGGGGCGTGACAGGTATGTCTGTTTAAAAGATTTTCGGTTTTATATAATGTTATTCTAGGAAATACATGAAAAATGACGTTTTACTTCTCGCGGTTTATAAAATGGTGAAACCCTTCATTAACCAAAGGAATTAGTGGGTTGTTCACGGAAATCCAACCAAACCGAGTCGAAACGTGACAGATTCGTACCACTATTATCGTTTGTAATATTTGTGCCATTAAAATTGTTCTCTAACTTTTAACTTTTACTCTCCTTGAATATCATTTATAATATCTTATAAATTTAATTATATTTTTGGTGTACTAGGTTAATGATGATTTTTTATAATAGTATCAATTTTACTTGCATATAGTTCTCCACCTTATACTATGCAATACAACATTTATAATCATTTGTAGTCTTTTATGTAGTTTTACTTTTAAGTTTCTTGGTAATATTATTTTTTACTTATTCAATTTTATCATACAATTATAGGTTATTTTCACAGTTTATTTTAAATTTTATTCAAAACACTTGATTTTCTCTTACAGTAAGGCATAGTTGTTATTTTCCCTTATAAATTTTTATTTACTACCTTATTAACCAATTAAGGTTTTTAAAAAATATTACAGGATACTTCTACTCGTGCCACACAATGTAACTAGGCGTTAAAAGCAAAAACACAAGTAATGTTACTATGCTTAAAATGGGAGCGGAACAAAATTTGCAATAAGTTATCCTTAATACGAATTCTTTAAAGATATGTGGTGTAATGACAATGGTTATCATTTTATATTATATACTTATCTTTGAGACATTAGAAGGGTTACTTTAATTTTCACAAACGTCATTGAGCAAAAACTAAAATAAAATAATTTTCACAAACGTTCAATTCCAATTAATAATTAGACTATCAACCCTTACCCATGCTATATAGCAAATGGCTTTATTAAGGGTGAGGTAATAAATACACTACTATTTATCAGATTTCAATGAGCACTACCAGCCCAAACTCTATTCAAGAAATAAAAAAGAAAAAAAATACATACTTAGAGACGGAGAAAAATACATAGAGAGGGAGAGGAAAACTTTGAAGAATCCCGATAAAGTAACGAAGAGGTTTTCGGTTAACTTATACTAGAATTATTACTAAAAAATTGACCATTCATATTGTTACAATTTTATAAATTTGAGTTCCGCATATTTGGTATCGTACGTTACCATTTATCATGTAATTTTCTCCAAAAAGATAAAAATAAAAAGAACAGCCGGAGTGAAACTGCCGCCGGCGCGGAGCTGCCGGAGCCATGTTGGACGGAACAAGCACGAATTTCCGGAGATTCCACCTGGGTTTCTCTATGTAACATAGGTCCAAATGACGATAAGCTCGTCACATAGTCATTGAGAATTATCTCCAGTAGAGATTTGCAGAAGCTGGGGTTTAGGGTTTTTCAGTTGCAAATCTTTCTCTTCCGTCTCGTGTGCATTCTCTTGAATTGGAGTCGCAATGGGCCGTTCTCGCTTGGCTTCGCGTTTATGCGACGATGATCCTCATCAAAGGTTCATTATTTGTGGGCTCATTTTATCCAGTTTTTGGCATAGTTATAACCTAGCTTCAACTCTAATGTAATATTCCTCTCATTGACGACTATGTTTGTCCTAGGTTGCAAAATTACTTGTAATCAGCACTTTTCTGGCTTCATGTATGCATGAAACTGGGATTATTTTTCTTGTCAAAATATGTGAATTTATTTGTTATATTTTGTAGTCACGATATGCTGTACTTAGAGCTTCAAGCTTTTCAAGCGTGTACTTATTCTTTCAATTGTTTACCCTTAAACTGTCCATCTGGACGAGTGTCTCTGAAATCTCCGTTCTCTTTTGCATCAGAGTCAAGAGGAAAAAGAGTACTTCTGGTTCAGAGAATACAGAGGCCAAGCCTTCAGGTACTGTATATTTTTTTCTGTAATCCTGATGTTTTTTTAGAATTTCCAAGCACATTTGGTCTAGTTAATGTTTTTGTTCATTAATCAAGCCATGCCCCATATTTATGTTCCATAATGCCAGGTGTTACTAAGGATCTGGGAAACCAAAGGCACTTTCACTTTCAGAAAAAAGTCTTGGTTCCATTTCATTTTCTTATGAGCAATATACATATATTCGTATGTCAGCTGTTATTTTTTCAGATTTATTCTTCTGTTCAAGATGTTGTTTTTCAGTTGTAGGTGCTGGTCAAGAAATACATGAAGGGACAGTGGGATTATGCCATTGCAATTATTGCAATAAGGATATATCAGGAAGGATTCGCATAAAATGTGCAACATGTCCAAATTTTGATCTTTGCATAGAGTGTTTCTCTGTTGGAGCAGAGATTACTCCACATAAAAGCAAACATCCTTATAGAGTCATGGTTAGTTATTATACATTCCTCTTGGTGGTGTGAATTGCTTCCACAATTATGTGTTGTACCCGAGCCAAGGACTGAATAATCCTCTCTTTGTATGTATTTATTTAAGTTTGTAAATTTCCAGTATAGGTATTTAGAGATGAGATCTGAAAGCCATCATTTTAAGTAAAACAGAACAAAAACAAAAAGTTTTTCCGTATAATACAGTTGGGTTATGCAATCATACTGTTCTGGATTACAGTAGTTTTTGCTTTCCCACTGACACTTGTTCATAGGTTCTCTTGACTAATTTTCCTTGCTAATACTATAAACTGTATCAACTTAAAGACCTGTAATACCTAGATAAAGCATTTCCTTGGTTCTGTGTCAAACATCTGATGTTTTCCTTCAACAGGACAATTTATCCTTCCCATTATTATGTCCAGACTGGAGTGTAGATGAAGAAATGCTGCTTCTGGAGGTAATTTTGGTCCTCGTGAATGTTGCTGGTATTCATATTACTAGCTTGTTGCATTGATCATATTTGGATTGCATCATCATATGAAGGCAATTGAGATGTATGGATTTGGTAACTGGGGTGAAGTTGCTGATTATGTTGGATCCAAAAGCAAATCACAGTGTATTAACCATTACAATGCTGTTTACATGAACTCTCCTTGCTTCCCGCTTCCTGTGAGTATTATATCTAAGTCTTTTATATCTACTTAGACAATTTTATTTATCTCTGTGAAGTTACCAATCTCTTTATCTGACTTGTTCAGGACTTGACTCATGTTATGGGTAAAAATAAAGAGGAGCTCATTGTTATGGCGGAGGAGATTGGTGGACTAAAGGAAAGTAATATTCTTAACTTGATAGAAAATTCTCCAGACTAATTTGTACAATATTATTCTCAGAGATTACATGGATTATATAATTAGATAATTCCCAAGCATCACTCCCTAATATGTCTCAATATCAGTAATGCTGGTCATTGCTGAAATGGATTTAATTGATATTTTATGTACCACTTCCACAGAAACTTCATCCCCAGAGGAACTTCCAATTAAAGAGGAGGCTACTGTGAAAGAAAGAGTCAAGTATGTGATCGCATCATTACTTTTATTAGTCAAATATTTTACAGATTTTTTATTGGTGCATTCTTCCCCTTTCCAGATCTGTAGAATCCGGGAAGGAGGTTCAGCTTCAACAACTTTCTTCTAGTTCAACTGCTGGTATGATTCCCTGCTATATATAGCTGGATGTGCTCTACTCTTTGTTGTTATTTCATTGTTGAAAGAATTATCTCTTATCTACATTCATATTGTAACCATATTGCCTGATGTGCAGGTAAAATGGCATCCCATATGCCACTGATCAAGAATGAAATTGAGGAAGGTATGCTTTATTTCTCGCATAAAGGAATTTTAATCTTGTGAAGTGACTCCTATTAGTGTGCTTGTATTTTCACACATTTTCTGTAAATGGACGTGCCTTCTAAATTATTTCCTAACAAACTTACAGAAACAGGTAATAGATGTAGCAATCAGTTTCATTAGATCTCTGTGTTGCTGCTTTCCTAATAGATTTAAAATATGCACCCTGAAATGTTTCTAGTTGGTGTCATTGTAAATGTTAGTCCATGAGTGGGGTTGGTCTAACTTGTTGATCTTTTATGTGGTTATTTGCAAAGTAAATTCTCTCAATGGTCAATAAATTGCTTGAGTGGTTGATTTTTACGTGTCTGCTGAATCATTTACTCTCTTGCTGACAGAATCTCAGGTAGGCAGGAGTATTGGGGAGAAAAAACCAAGGGTTGCAGGAGGTGAAGGTCCCTCTGCATCAGATTTGGGTGGTTATAATTTCAAGAGGCAGGAATTTGAAATTGAATATGACAATGATGCGGAGCAGTTGTTAGCTGATATGGAATTCAGGGACTGTGACACTGATTTTGAGCGTGAATTGAAGCTACAAGTACTGCATATTTACTCAAAAAAGTAATTGGGAATCTTCTTAAAATTTCACATTCAAGTACATATATTATGATCATTAAGACGCAGTTTTATTTGCAGGTTCTGAATGGCCAGATAGCTATCATAATTGAAGCAATTATTCTAATGTTTTTTAGCCTCATTTTGCTTATATGAGTATGGCTTTTGACAGACTTGATGAGAGAAAACGTAGGAAAGACTTCATCCTGCAGAGAAATTTACTCTATCCCGATCCTTTTGAGAAGCAACTTTTTCCTGAAGAGAGAGAATTATATGATCGCTTGAAAGTTTTTATGCGTTTCCACTTGAAGGAAAATCATGAAAAGCTTCTGAAGAGTGTTATTGAGGAGCGCCGAATTGTCAGAAGAATAGAGAAACTACAGGTCTGAAATATGCGTTAATGTTTATATTATTTTGATTTTGGTGGGTCCTTGCTGCTATTTAAGGTTTATGAACCAGTTAATCATTTGCTGAGAGTATGTAGCATTTTTAACAGATATAGAAAAAAGTGGTCTCCAAAAGTCTGTTTGAAATTGGACTTCTTGTCATATTTTGGAACTGTATCTATAGAAATCTTGCTAAGTTTAGTCATTGAATAATGGAGTTGACTTTTTGGATCAAACCATGCAGATTATGGCTTTTGTATTCTCATTAACTTTCTTTCTCCTTAGGCCCATTGAGTTGATTCCTGACCAGTTTGTCAATTGGTACCTTTTTCTTTTTTGCTTGAGCATTCTTTGGTGTATGAGCAAACTGTGTTTTCTTGATGTATTATCCTTCATTTAATCGAGTGAATTATGTTGAAGTCCGCTAATAAAGGATGCTTTTGTTGCAACTTACTCATGTTAACTTTCCAATAGAAAATATGCAACTTGCTATGGTTTGGCATGCAGGAAGCTCGAGCTGCAGGTTGCAGAATGGCTGCCGAAGCAAATAGGTTCATTGAACAGAAAAGGGAAAAGGAAGCTGAAGAATCACTGGGGATGGAGACTGCCCATGCTGGTCCAAGTGGTAAAGTCTTTCTAAAGCCAAATTATCTGATAAATGAAGCAGATGGGATCCCTAATGAACTTGATAACTGGGACATCAGTGATTTTCCTGGTGCACAGTTACTCTCTGAATCTGTAAGTTCTTGATGTGGTTTTAGAATTTAATCTGGAATTTTGTCATCTGTAGTTGCCTTTTCTCATTTATAATTTATCTACATTCTATTGGATGAAATTGTTGAGTAAAACAACATATAGACATCCTGCAATGCAAAAAAGGAACAAATTTATATATTGGTCAACCAAAAAATTTTGCTATAATCACTTGGAGAATTTTCTTGTAACCAACCTATTTAGCCTTATAGATTAACAAAAGTGACAACAGCTAAATTAAGACACGTGTTTGATCCAAAGATAGATATGGAAAGGCCTCCGTCACTTTTTGCATTCAATTACATTCTAAAACATGACCATCCGGTGACTTTTTTTTGTTCTGTAGATTTTCTTGACGAGTCTGAAATCCCCCTGTATCCAACTCGATTTCTCTGCATCAATATTCTTGAGAATGTCTTGAGTTCAGCCTGACCGTTCTTTTCATCATTCCAATCATGCAGGAGAAGCACCTTTGTGGAGAAATCAGGATATTACCAGCACATTATCTGAAAATGCTGCATGTTATGTCAACACAGATTATGCAGGGAAAGCTTTCCAAGAAATCCGATGCTCACTGCTTATTCAAAGTGGATCCAAGCAAAGTGGATCGGGTTTATGACATGCTTGTAATGAAGGGAATTGTTCAAACCTCATAGGTAAAAAAATAAGTGCTTTCAATCCTAATCCATGGGAAAAACTAGCCTTCAACTGTGTTCCTGCCCAAGTCCGAATGGTAGTCTTTCATTGCAATCACAGATGCAATGTCTATGTCTTGACTGGATAGCTGTTCAATTGAATTTTCTCTTAGTTGCCTTAAAATCTCTGAAAATTGTTATGATCCAGAACACCTATACTGGTTAGTTAGATCATATACCTGCAGCAGGTGATCTATCCCACCATGAATTCTCAGTACCTGCTGAATTCATCGCCCCAGTTCTTAGACAAACCTTGCGACAGTTTGTGATAATGTTCCATTCGCAAGTCAACACATAGACAGACAGCTTAAAGACTTGAACAGTTAATAATTGATAAGTCAATAATAATATTGGATCTATCAAATCATACAAAACACAAGATGACACATCAATCTTCTTCCATTTTACAGCATTATAAGTACAGCTGCTGCAGCTTGTGCATTTAGCTACAAACACCTGCTATGACGATCACCAACCTCTTTATTTATATCATCCATTAGAAAGGTGAAGAAGATTTCAGTTTTAGGGTTTCATTTAACTGGCTCCATATTCCAGCAATTCCCACCTGAAGGGTCGGAACACATAGAGAACTTCCGGGGAGCTCTTGAAAAGGAGTGCCACACAGACACAGACTGCAGCGATCGCCACCATTGACAGCATCGCAGGCCTGTATAGGAGCGACCTGCCCCCAATCCCGTAGGCAAGCTTCTGGTCGCACATTTTGCATGTTTTGTTATGTGCCAGTTTCCAACTTGACTCTGCCTTTCCAATCTCGAAGCTGCTAGTTGGGCCAGTGTCTTTACTCTGCTTCTGGTGGGAACTGCTTAAGTCGGGAATATCAAGAACCACATGGGAAGCCTGTGGTGGGAGTGGTACCCTATTGAGCTTTCGCTGAACAAGGTGGATGTAGGTGTAGTGGCCGCGGAGCCGTGCATAGTCCTCCGGGGTGGAACCTGTACTATCAAGAGCATTTTTCCATGCTTGGACCCCAACCTGAAGTATAGATGCATGTTAGACACATAATGAATATTGTAAGTTGTTTGCACAGCTACAACCATTGATGAACCTAAAATTTCCTACCTTGGTGGATAACAAATTATACATCAAGAACCAGCTCAGTAAAGTGTCAATTTTCAAAAATCCATTTAGGTAATGAACTTACTTTTTATGGGAGCCAAATTTAGGTAATCAACTTAAAGTAACATTTATATCCATCCAGAAACAAAAACAAAATATCATTCAGTCTATGCTTGAAAAATGAAAATATTCAAAGGATGGATTTACCATTCCAGGATCATCAGTCAAAGCATCGATCACATCCTGAGAACCATCTTTACCAGCTGCAATGTGGAGAGGGGTCAAACCTGCAGGGCCTACAGCATCAGGTCTGAAAAGGAAAATCTGTCTGTCCCCATCAGTCAGCAGCCTCAGCTCAGATGCTAAATTGTCTGAAACCCTCTGAGGGACATATCTCAAGAGGAGCTCCACTAGAGGCTTATAGTTTCTCCTCACAGCCCTGTGAACAAGGCCCATCTCTAGTAGTGCAAGATACAAAGAAGGATGCTCCCCTGCTCCAACAGCTCCATCAAAAACAATGTCTAATAGTTTCTTCACTACAGCACACCAGTCATGATCCATTGAAAACTCCATAAGCCACCTGAACCTTTTAAAAGAAAATAGTTCCATGTTGGGATCTAACTGATCAAGCCTCAATCTCAGATGACTCCTATGAAGGATCCAACCCATTTCATTTATGAACTCTAGGGCTTGATCTTTGGCCTCAATTTCTGTGGTTCGCTCATCATCTGAATCAGCTTTGATCAACTCTAATGTTTGCTCTAGAGTACAAATCTCTGAACAAACATCAGCTTCCGCAACTATGAAGGGAAAGAAACTTCCAGGAAGACCACAATCATCAATCTGAAAAAGATTTTCAGAAGATATGCATCAACAAAAAGTAATGACAGGCTTCCGTACAGGGAAAATAAATAGTCCATTGCAACTGAGACAAATCTATAATGCACAATCACTTTTTAGTTAAAAGGCACAATCACTTAAAAATATATAAAAAGACAACCTCAATGAATCCTCTCCCAATAACTGCTGGGATACTGCAAGAAAATTTGATTGACTGCAGCTCAGAGTCTTCATCCAACAAATCTTGAGTTGCTTCTTGGAACAGATACTTCCCTTCCAGTGAACAGAGCAATCTGTATAGAAGAACATTATTGATGACGAAAATTTTACAGTGCCTTGACAAGGAGGAAGTGGTGAAAGAGTTAACCTTGATGCAGTATTATACAAGTCATAGCCCTTCACAAGAAATTGGGCTCTCTCAGAGGCAGATACAGCAATTGGACTGATGCTTAGAATTTTACTTTGGTTGATGCTCCTGAATGGCAATAACCTGTCTAGAACAAGCTGGCCTGCGTCACAATATTTCCACGTCAGAAAGTTGTTTCTCACTTATGCAGAACTATCTATTTATCGGATTAAAGAGAACATGAGAAGAAAGTGAAAAATCACCATTGCAGATAAAAGTTGTCTGATGCTTCACCCATATATACATCCACCCTGTTTTCCAGAAGTTGTTTTCCGAAACATCAAGAAGTCTACTCAAACTGGAACTGAGATCACCTGACAGCTGTATGAAAAGATACAAGATTGACCAATTTGAGGGACCCATGTAAAGCGAGAAATGCAATGAAATAAATACTTGATTATCATGAGAATTGCTTAGAAGGATTTCCAGAAAACGGGGTTACCTCTTCCCAGGCTTCCTCAGATTGACGTAAATAAATTGTGAGTACAATGCATCCAGGCCTAATGTAGCTCTCAATATCTGTAGGGCTATGAGATAACCAATCGAGGATCTGGCATGCAGATACTATGGTTATATCTCTTTCAATATATAATGCTAAAATAAGGTCTAATTTGAACACTTGTGTACGTACCTGAGCCCGCACGAGAATAGGGAAATCTTTCGGTTCTTTTCCAAATAATTTGAAAACAATCCTGTCAGTTCGACTCTGCAATATAACAAGGAACACAGGGTTAGAAGATGGAGAGAAAGTCAAACAAGTCTTAATATAAATACTGTTAGTTAACATGAAACCCTATCATGACTGCAAAGGGCCATGACGAGGCAAACACTGGTAGAGTAAGACTTGCCAACTTAAAAATATGAAAACTTATTAAGAAAAGGAACCAATTTAAACAACTTCCTCAGAAAAAAAACTTTCAACTAGTGAGCAACTTCTATAATGATGGTCAACATTGCATCAACAAAAGTTACAAAAAAACATTGTATCAACAAGGCCAATCAAGGTAAAAATAATGGAGATGAAACCATTAACTAAGAGAAGCTAAGAAATTGTCACTAGCATGCTCAGAGTTATGACCACAGTATCAATATAAAAACATTCTTTCCAAATTTTCCAAAACTATTCCAAAGTACCTGAATGTCTCCAGTTGAACTAGAAGGTGACTGAGCAGATGCCGAATCTGAATTTCTACTTGTCTGGGGAGGGCTTGACTGATGAGATTCTTGATGTATCCATGAAGGGCAATCAACAGAATTGGTCCTTGGATTCACAGGGACAGGTGACCTCTCCAAATCCTCTAAGCCATCATCCAAATCAATATACACATCATTAAGATCAAAGTTATTCAGCCTACTAGGCCCTTCAGTTGGATTTTGGCCCTCTGCATTTCGAACATCATTCATATTGCAAGGCGGAGGCTGTGTTGGTGGCAGCTGCATAGGCCTTGAAGGTCCTTGAAGATCCTTTGAAGCATTTGCAGGAACTGCATCCGATTTAATCAAAGAGGATTCACCATTATTAATTGTTTGTGATTCCTGAAGAAGGCGAGCTATGTTCTTCCCCTCAAATTGACTGCTGGCAAGGCTTCTCAGAAGATGAGTAAGTAAGTCCTGATCTGCAGCTTGTTTTGACTGATTGGCTGCATATCACACAAAAATACCTTATCAGCACCCACTTAAAAGATAATGGAATATTTTGCTCTGTCTATAATAGTCATAACTAACAAAAAGATTGCATTCGGTCAGCTATTAAAAAGAAGATTGCATACAGCCAACGATGAACCACCTATTGAAAGTTTAGTATGGAAAAAGCCATTTCTGGCAATTGTGTGCTGACAGAGATGCATAGTAAAATTAAACTAGAAAAATATAAGTGCATATGACAGTAGTGCACATCCACCAAACATGAAACATAACACCATAGTGCCAAAATAGATGAAAACAATACTTACTGTGCATGTTGGAGAGTATCTTTAGTAGACTAATCAACAGGTAACCATTGGTCTGGTCATCACTAAGGGGATTTGCACTAGAAGTTGCATCAGCATTAGTTTTCCTTCTCCGTTTATTATGGCCAGCAAGACGTCTGCGGCAGCTCCTCTTACCTTCATCAAATTCTTGAAGGGCATGGAACCTAAATTCAGTTGCAGGGCAAAAGGAGTTGACATGTGAATCAGCACAAAAGTAGTGGCATAGTATACCATTACTGCAATGCGTAACTTTTATCTAGTGCATGTTATTGACCGCTAGTGTCTTCAATGATTATCCACCAAGAGTTAAAGCAAAATAGAGCAATGCAGCTTAAAGACCTCAGTGAAAACCGCTTACCTACTGCACTGCTGACAAAACCGCTGCATTATGTTCCCCACAAGAGCTCTGGTAGCTTTAGAGTGCATCTCACATACTTTATGCCGTCTATGGTAGTCTTTTGCATTGCTTAAATCAGCTCCACAGTCCTCGACCTGACAAACTGCACGATTTCCAGAACCCCCAACAACTTTAGCTTTCTTCCCATTATTACCTTCCCAGGCCGTAGCCTCCCTTTCAATAGTAGGACATCCTTGTCCACCAAGCTTCAGCGTGAGGCTGCTGGCCTTGTCATCCAAACTATCTTCCTGAACCACAACAAACCTCCGCCTTTTCTCTGGCTCCCTCTGACCATTCTCGGCCCCGATATTCGCCTCATCAGAGCAGGAAGGCGAGCTATTGGAGGAGTTCCCGGCTGTGGGAATTCTATTGTCTTGAGGGAAAATTTGCTGAGCAAGATAAGCTGATGGGGCAGGATTCAAGGGCCTAGCAATGAACAGATCCCCATCCCACCTCCAGTCATTCAGATTCCACTCTAAACTCCTCTTCCCGGCTGAGTTCATACCATAATAGTGGTGAGCCTCTGCGTCAATTCTAGCCTCCATTAACTCTTATATGCGGAGAAGCTTGAAGGATCTAAATTTAGAAAGCTAACCTCCGCGAGATCTAGAAAGTAATCCAATTACCAGAAGAAAAAAAATTAAGACCGGGACTATATCCACAGGAAGCCCCCAAAATAAGCAGCACGATGTTCACCAAATCGGTCTTCAGTCCGACCAGAAGTCGAGAAACAGCACGCATACACAACCATGGGTCCAATTAAGAGCTACCCACATAACAATTAGATGCTGAATCAGCCAAATCGGCTCCTTCAAGCCCTAGTTTTGGAGCAGAAATGGAGTAGTCCACCCACCCAGCCGTTCAACGGAGCCAGGCCCAGCTAAAGCCAGAAAGAATTGAACCGGCCAGATGCAAGAAGAGGGGAGAATCAGGAAACCTGGGAGAAGTGCCAGAAGCCGTAGATCGTCGGCCGCCGGAGCCTCCGGATGAGGAGTCGCAAGAAAGGGAGGTGGATGCGTGACTCGTGAGTTCGGGGCAGGCAGTAGTGATGCTGACAGGAACGTGTGAATATCGCGTGACAAGAGAGAGGTGCAGAGATGTAGTGAGGGAAGGTACAGCATAATTAAAGTGCACACAAAGCAAATCACCAATGAAAACTCTTTTTCATGTTTTCCCTTTTTACCCTTCAGAGAGAGAACCAGTAGGGGCAGTGGGACCCGCTCAACGCACCGCGTGTCCCGCATCCTGACGATAAGAAGACAATGGGCCTTTGCTTACTCACGCGCTTCTCACAACACTCCTAATGGAAGTGCGATAGTATTTTTGTCAATTTTTTTGGTCAGTATTTGAATTTATATTACCTTATAATATTTCTTCTCCACTATATTAAAAAAATATATATAGTACAACACACTATTTCGGGTGGGTGCACGCGCACCCACACCCAACGGCGCTTTCTTTTTTCACTTATTTTTCATGCGTAGTACTAATTAAACTAGTAATAGTTG